>KB673312.1:2564836-2583846 GCA_000349145.1 Anopheles dirus | reverse complement strand
TCAAGAATGGAAATGTGATGCCAATGTGTCCAGCTGGGATGTGGTGCCACGTGGTCCGCAGCCTTAGCGTGGGCTGCATCTCTCTCTCCCAGTGGGTTCTCAATAATCGGTCCCCCGAAACGACAGGGATAGATTTATCGTCTGCTGTCATCTTGAGATTGAACGCTCGGGTCCCTCTGTCAGATGGAATGTCAAACGACACCTTAGTAGTACACAGCACTAAATACACGCTTGACACACTTCTCTCTCGCCACAAGGCTTTGCGCCGGTAAGGTTAACCATTCTCGAATAGACTCCCCCGGAGCACCGAGAGCTGATGTTTTATCAGCAGATTTGTCACTTGGAACTAAATCCCTCCGCGGAAGCATGGCAGCTAAAAGGGCCGTCCCGTTTGCACGCCGTACCGAGCGCGGGTCGCGGCTCTTAGCGGCTTGGGGAGCTCGCCCGCACAAGGCTATCGTCTTACAATTAGCAAACAATATTTTCCCCGATTACGCTCATTTTTCAGGCGCACGCAACACCCGTGTTTTGATCGACCCAGCCTGGAATGGAACTGGAACACCCGTTCGGTAGTTTTGAAGCCGCTTCATCGCGGCCCCAACAATCATTCCTTCCCGAGTCCGGTGCTCCAAAATATATATCTCTCCGATCATCTGAAAGGTATGTGCAACGAATTGACCCGACTCCGAGATCGCCCTTGCGGTGGCCGCTACATTGTTGCAATTGTCGGCGAGTGATATCGCCCGGAACGGTTCATGACTCTGCGGCTGCGGCGTTTCTATTCTCTTCCAGGTGTTGTTGAAGGCGAGATTAATGGAAGCTCACGTTGCGGGCTGCGCACAGCAGAAAATCACGGCAGCAATAGTAACGGGGCGTATCCCGTGTTTGTGTGTATGGGTGCAGATTATAAATAGATCGTTTTCGGTGGAGGGTCGGCCTCCAAACAAACCAGCCCAGATTGGCAGATTGCGCCCTGAATCGGACCTGATCACGCGGTGGCCAGGTAAGCGCGCTTAAAGTGTGAAAAAAGTGTGCAAAGATAAATGACTGCGAATTGAAATGCGCAATGCGAGTGTTTTCCAAAATACTCGATCGATTACAACGGCCGGGCATGGCGTGGAGTTGGCGTACCCCCGGGGAGCGGGGCTACTGGTTGCGGTGGATCGTGACTCGGCCCGGTAATTGTGTGGAATTGGCACACTTGTGGACTGGATCTAAATGGATCCTTCGTTAAAGTGTTTATGATAGCACGTAACACTATCGATCATACGGTTGTGAATAATGCTCGGATTACCGGTGCTGTAATGAGAAAGGGAAGGGTTCTCTTGAGAGGCCTCCAGTGTTGAACTTTGATCTTGGACGTAGGTACTACTTGATGCTTGATTTGTTGCAACGTATCAAGCGACCGTTTGCAGGATCGGTACATCTAGAAGAGATTTGTAATCGCAAAGCATCAACAGCCACCCCTCGCATGCACCAGCCAGTTAGAACCACCATTAGCGCGTTTTGGAAGCGATTTTTCCAAACGATCCAATCAAGGCCGGTTGATTGGATCAGCTTGTCCCGAGTGGTCGTTGCAATTAATTTCGACCCCAACTTCAAACCCGTACGTTGCAAATAATTATCCTGTTCGCTGGTCCACGAGCACATATATCACGCCGGAACGATCTCAAATACACGTACGTACGTACGTACCGATCTAATCCGGGACATTGAGATGTCGACCGATTTGCCTCGCAGAAATAAACTTGTCGCACAATAGCGCTCGAAGCGCCGAACGCGAACGCGAAGAAATGTCGCAATTTAATTAAGAAATAAATCGCCAACCCAACAGATCCCAATCGCGGGCCTCACCGGGTGTCTCGGTGTCCCGGGTGACATCAAGGCGCGATACGACACACACACGTGGACAACCACAATCCACACAATTTGGAATGGAATCTCGATCGATTCCGGATTGGAATGCGATCAAACGGCACGAGATGACCACGTCGAACCCGGATCATGGCAGCAAGAAGCCGCGGCCCACCGGTGGACGCTGGTGTCTCCGAAACATAAGTCAAAATGTCAATTTAGCCCCGATTTGTTTCGTTTTGCGCTCCTCGCAACAGCACCGCCATTCGACGTAGGAGTTCGCATACGCTCGCCTTTGTCGTGTGTGCGATCGCGCTCAAGGTATGAACTTTTACCGTTCGAATGGGTGGAATGGGGGGAAGTACGCCTCGAGGCGGCCTCCCAGCCAGACGCGCGCTGTCTGCCAATTTCCCCTCCATGGCTTCCGTTGCGTTTTAGTCATGCCATTTCGAATGCGCGTACCGGGTGCTGCAGCACCTCGGGGCTCGAAGAACTCGGAGCAAAGCGCTGGGTTGCGTTTTTTTTTGTTTTGCCAATGCATGCGAATGCCACTTTCGTTTTGCGTTGGACAGACGGAGACGTGAGGAAGAACTATTGCCAGACGGACCGAGTCGACCGGCACACAGTGGGCAAAAATGATCGTTTTAATCTAGTTCAACAAAAAATAGATACGAATCACATATGGTATTTAGAACAATTTCTCGCCAGATGGCGCCACTGTCAGAATCAGTCAGTCAGTGCTTGCGACATTTGAAACGTCAAATCTTAGTACCAACCCCAACACACGCGCGACTCACCAATCCCACTGTTCTCGCATCCTCAACGCTGTACTCGCCTGGAAATGGGATCCACAATATTCCCTGGTCAATATTCCCTTTCATCGCCAATAAATATGCTTACAGACAATTGACAGGCGGCGTGTCCCGTCCCGGCAGAGAGCTGGTAGTGGCAGCACGGAAACGATTTAGCTTTCGTTACGGGTAATTTCAGCACGCGAGATCAAGTGTCCCGAACGGATTTGCAACACAGCAACACGTTACACGATACTGTGATCGCGTCGTTACGGTGCGGAATCCGTGTAATGATGCCGGCGAGGACGTTGTAATAACTTGGAGTGGAATTGAAGACGTATCGATCGGACGAGTCGTTGCGGCTATAGAGTGTGGAACAAGCTAACGTTGACGGTATTGTTATGCATTTCAGGCTGTTCAAGTTGAGATGTTGAACCGTTGAAGACAAACTAGTCGCTTCGTTTCTGGCGCGGTTTGCGCCTCCAACCGGTGTACCGTCGGTATGATCACACTCCAAAATGCACTTTTCGCTCCGTTTCAACGATCGGCAGCGGACGATAAACGAATAAAAAAAACGACGATACTTTCCTCCAGTACCACCGATTTGCGAAAGGCAGACACTCTTGGCGCACAAAAATATGAACCATACCGGCGTTGTTGATCACCTCGAGGGCGTATCGCTCGTGCTTCGGTTTCACACTCCAGCTCTACTCGATGATCCTAAGTGGCGATTAGGTTGATCGGCGGCTTATGCACCGCGGATATCACGTTGGAGCATGGTGATTCCAGTGCCAAACACCGACACCAGATGTTTGTAAACGATCTAGACGATGGTAGTTGTCCATCATCGGACCACAAACGTCCATCCCGGTACCCGGTTCGATGAGCGTGGTGCGAGAGCTTTCATTTTGCATAGAACAGGCTTATGCAATTAGCGGAGGGATGGATCGTTGTACGCTTTTAAACGATACAAGCCGCAGAACGGATCATGTCCAGTGCGGTTGAGATGTGACGAACTTCGTGTACATCGACGTGAAACATCGATTTCCTTTCATCCGTGGTGCAGATACGATGCGTTCAGGTATGTCCATCGACGGACAAATGTGGGTCATTGATTCGAAGTTGAAATTTTGTGTCTCGATTCGAAGTCACACAAAAATGAGTTCAATTTTTAACTTTCGAAGACAAGCTTTGCGCTATTCTGCATGATTTTTCATCTCCAAGAAGACGTCTTGTTTATTCCAAAACAGCCCAGCGTCAACGTACGAACTTCGAGACACGAATCACGCTGGCGCCTTCGGGCACTTGTGTTTGAATAATTGCTGGCATGCGGCTCAACTACACCGGGACGTTGTGATGGACATTAAGACAAAACACCTTACCACTCAATCGCCCGGTTCAATGAAGAATGTGCACGCCCTTAAATTCGAAAGGAACGCGTTCCCCGACGCCAGATGACGAGCGAGACATGCAGTCATGAGCGTTTCCTGCATCGAATTAAGACATTACACCACGAACTGTCGTGGTCGAAACATGCTACGAGAACGACGGGCGGAAAGAACGGTGGAACATTGGAACACGGAACACATGCCTCATACCACTCCAGCAGATACACATTGGGATTGTTTCTTGGCAGGTTTCTGTCGGTGTCCCACAAATTTATGTACACTGGGCACCTGAAATGCATCAAAGCATATCTCTGCAATTGTGGTTTTGCCTTTCGGAGGAGTAACCATACTAACCTGCCACAGTTACTAATTGGTTGATGACAGCATTCCAGCGTCAGAACTTTGTATGAGATTCGATTGAGGACAGGCATGAACACAATTTTCATGGAATAAATATTCGTTGTTTCCTATTCTCATGGTGGAAACGTTCTTTATCACGTGATATTTTATTATTGTAGAATTTAACGTTGTCACAGTTACAGTTGTTCCTATAACTTTTCCTACAAAATTTTATTGCCCAAACAATGAACAGTTAGCACAGATGATATTTAATCTTGATTGATTACGACCCGGTTCGTGTATCCCAACGGTGCGCACGAGCTCCATTTCGCTCTCGATTCCAACTGCGGCGGCCCTTTTTCAAATGTTGGACCGATAATTATGCAGCACCTAGAATTCACGGCTCGGCCGAGCTCCCGTTCAGGTGCGCTGCAGGTGTACCACCGGATTGCAGTAGCCGGACCGTCTCCAACCAGCCGAGCCAACCTGTCCGAAGGAGCCGACGTTCAACTCATTTAGGTTGCCGCGTGCCCTCGGGTGCTCAAAAACAAATAATTAAAGGCCTGCGGTTGTCTTCGGGTTGCATGTGTGTTAAATTACCCGGCCGCCGAGATAGATCACCGGGTGCCCGCAGAACCTGCGCCCGGCCCGAGATGCCACTGAGAAATGACCACGCGGACGCGTTTCTACAAACGCGACGTTAACTGATGGCGATGTTTGCTGATCACGACAGGCCTGGCCGGTACGACGCCGCTACCGTTTCGGGTGGCGTATCCGATGGAGAGCTGTCGCGGTGCGATGATGTTGAGGTATGTTTGACGTTGTCTTTAGTTGGAGTTGAGCCCCTGGATAAGATCACCCGATCGCGAAACAAATCCATCTAATCCACCACGACACGAGATAGATGTGCGCATAACGAAGCGATTCTGGCCGACAGGAAGATCACGATCGCCTCACGCTGGGGTGGACTGATCGATGGATCACGGAGAAAGGTGACACAATCTGTCGTCTTATTAGCGAGTGCGAATTATCATCTGGAATGCATTACAAAACACATCAGCCGGTCGTTATCACGATGCTCGAGTTACACTATCCTTTAAGAGTCCACATGATACGCTACAAATCAATGAAACCCGATCCCACAGAACTACTTCCACGGGTAATTAGTCATCCTCTCCTGTTCTCGACCATGTAAACCCTGAAAGGCCAAGCAGCCTACAGAAGTCTGATTTATGAATTATGCCTTTACGAGTTCATATGATCTGCATTCCCCTCTGTTCTAGTGTGTGCTGCAGCAACCGACCGGAGAGTAGATAATCTTCGGTAGATCGTAAGACCAGACTAGTTTGCAATCTATAAATGATCATTCCAAGTGTCGGCGGGCGGCAACTTCAAACCACCGGCAACCCGGCAACCAACCAACACGAACAGAACTATGACCGCCCCTCGCCGTCGTTGCCAATAATCACGAGCGAAGCTTGAGGATCATGTTCAAGGCCTCTTCTTTTCGCTCGCCGGAGCGCATTCCAAACGACAACAGATTCACGTTCATGTATGATCCATTTTTCATGAATTCTATGTTTTCACTCTCGCCTGCCCAGGCCTGCCCTCCGCTTCCCACCGAGCTGCCACTGTGTCCTGAATCATGACGCCGTCGCCAAGGACCACACATGAAGCGCATGTCGTCGCGGAGTATCATAAAATTGTAAAACATTTCTTCGATCGTACAATGCAAATCAACCACGAAGAAGCGCACGAGGAGGCGTTGGCTCCGTCAACAAATCACGAGCCACCTGGAAGATAACCCGCGTGCGCTCGAGCAGAAGCGTATCTTCCCTTCACTTCTTGGGCCGCGATCGGGCCGATTATCTTCCGCGATCAAATCGATGAGCTGTAACCGGAGTCGTTTGATTGAGCTGAGGACATGTGATGCCCTCCTCTCGTCGTCGAACGCGTTCGAGGAAAGGGCTGCTGCAAGTTTATTGCCAGTGCGAATCGATCAGGGTGCACACGGATTACATGCATACAAATTGATACGATACCTCTGAGAACGATCCGATCGCTGGTTTATGGAGCTGTTCACATGTTGAGCATGTAATTTAGGACCTTCTGTGTGGGGTTGGTGCTAAAAACACGTTCCGTGTTGCCCTAGATCGCTTGCGAATCATCTACGAACCTAAGAAAGCGAGGTTGAGGCAGTGCTGGAAGATGGAAAGGATTGTCTTGACCTACCAAAATATCAAAAATTTCGGTCAGAACCATGGATGAATCATCGGGTTGTGTGAGAGTGCGAAAACTACATTGCAAATTGATTTACGACACTGTAATCCAACTCCTGTCCAACAACAGCAGCGCACGCGCGAGACGAATGTGGAAACGGCGCTCGAGGAAACGATGTACATGCTTTATTTGCTTGTTTCAACAGTTTATTGACGCCCCTGTGTCTGGAGCGAAGGGAGCCCTCCTACACAACTCTCGGGGACCACCAAGCGACCCGCAAGTCGGTAGTAATTAAATTTAAAAGCATTATGTAACTGTCTGCGTCTAGGCGCTAAGTGCGTCAGTCTAAGGCTCAGACTTACCCGCCGTCCTCGCGAAGGGGGTACACGCGTATGATTTATTACCCCACCGGAGGATCTGCGCGGCAAACCGATACGGCACAAGCCACGTGCGTCTGAAAGGACTTGCACGTTGCGCGCGGGTAACTTACACTCCCCGGGCGATCAGAACGATCGTGGCGTCAAAGTTCTCGGCTCGATTGACATTCTGGTGTAGAGGGAGGGTTGAGCTGCACCGCGGACCACCTTGATAAACGCTTGTAATGGCAAATTGCCCACATAATTCATTCCGAACGGTTCAATGCAGCTGAAAGAAAAGTCAATCATCGCCGAAGGTGGTGGTGCATGATGCATACAAAGGAGTCACTTTCAGACGCCCGATCTGGAATGGATTATGGCGTTAATGTGTTAGATTCGGAGAAGCCATCAAGCCGTTGGATTTAACACAGCCTACTCGCCGGAACGGGACTGGAGGGCCAAGCTTATGCTAACAAATATGAAAATGAATCACACCATTACACGGTTTGCTCTCTGCAACATTGTAGCGACAGCGGCGAGCGTTGCCCACTCGTCGGATATTGCGCGTCGATGTCTAGGTAAAAATAAACAACGCTGATCTACTTCGACGTCTGTGGCGGCCAACGTCAAATTGCGCTACCATTAGGAGCTTACCCCGGCTCTCTGGGCGGGGCACTATTTATGCAAACAAATGATTTAATATCAGTCGCTGCGGAGGGTAATGATACAAATATCGCAAACCGCACACGCGCACGAAGGTTGATGGATTCTTGGTTTACAAATTGAACCGGGTTAAGTACGAAGCGGTTCGGTTCTCTTGAGATATGCATTTGTCTAGTGCACCATATTGAACATTAATTGCATGTTATAGCTAATTTGCAAACAGTATCAGTCACATTACCAACGAAATGCATATTTTCATCTTCAAGATACGTGTGAAAGAATGAAATATGATTTTTTTGCTACAGTGGAGTCCCAGAAATGAAGTATGCCTTGATTATTTGTTCATCAAAGCATACTTCATTTCATACTTCAACCACCAATATCTTGTCATATCAGCACTGCTATGAATGCAAAGAGAAAGATATACCTGACGATAGGGTTGCAAAAGTCTAAGATCAAAGTCTGCAATAATGTCTTGATCTTTCGATCCAACTCTTGTTAGCAAATTCTTATAAGAACTCGCGGTAATTTAGCTATGCAAAGTTCAAGCTGCTAATCGATATACATATTTATAGTGATTTCACTAGCAATAAACTTGTCCACCGTCACCAGACATCGTAGTCCTTCTCGCAGCAACAACAACGCTCCTTTGTGGCGTCAGCCATGATCAATAAATTAATTGATAATGAAAATGCGTCCCGAACCCATCCCGGTGAATTAATCTCTGCGCCGGGCGCAACGAGCCTCCGATTTAGCGGCGCCTGTAATGGATCGATCGACAGGCTGTAACGTAGCTTCTCCAGGAAATCTCCAAACATAAATCAGGCTCAATCGTCCGCAAAAAGCAAGCGCAACCCACCGCTCGATCGCGTTGTAATTACCGGACGCGAATGAAGCTGAACCGGGACGTAGCATGGGTTAGAAGATCATCAGGGCGTCTTGATGCACGGTCGCCCTCTCAGGCACCTTTCAATGCAACAATTTATCGTACCCGATTAAGTGATCCTCTCGTTCTGTTGGCTCGTCTGCGGTGGAATTGAACGCTTTTAGAGCATGCTGGAAAAGAATCGCTGCAATTAATGATTGTTCGTGACGTGGAGGGGCTTTCGAATGGACAGAGATAAGTATTGAACGCAGCTCAATTACAATTTGTATCAAAACTCGTGACTTCTATTGACATTGTGACTCTTACGGTTAAATTGAACCAGCACCGTGTGATAAGACCAGTGCTATGAACTTTACTTGTAATTTTCTCTTAAGCCAATTTTAGTACGGAAAATTCAATCAAATCATATACCACTTAAAACATAAAACCACGCTAAACATAAAACCACAAAAAGCACGTGTTTCATGTGACACTGTACCAGACATGCTTGTCAATATGCGATGCCAACAACGAGCTTAAATTTCACATAAATTATGTCGGCAATTTGCCATTACAAGCGTTTATCAAGGTGGTCCGCGGTGCAGCTCAACCCTCCCTCTACACCAGAATGTCAATCGAGCCGAGAACTTTGACGCCATGATCGTTCTGATCGCCCGGGGAGTGTAAGTTACCCGCGCGCAACGTGCAAGTCCTTTCAGACGCACGTGGCTTGTGCCGTATCGGTTTGCCGCGCAGATCCTCCGGTGGGGTAATAAATCATACGCGTGTACCCCCTTCGCGAGGACGGCGGGTAAGTCTGAGCCTTAGACTGACGCACTTAGCGCCTAGACGCAGACAGTTACATAATGCTTTTAAATTTAATTACTACCGACTTGCGGGTCGCTTGGTGGTCCCCGAGAGTTGTGTAGGAGGGCTCCCTTCGCTCCAGACACAGGGGCGTCAATAAACTGTTGAAACAAGCAAATAAAGCATGTACATCGTTTCCTCGAGCGCCGTTTCCACATTCGTCTCGCGCGTGCGCTGCTGTTGTTGGACAGGAGTTGGATTACAGTGTCGTAAATCAATTTGCAATGTAGTTTTCGCACTCTCACACAACCCGATGATTCATCCATGGTTCTGACCGAAATTTTTGATATTTTGGTAGGTCAAGACAATCCTTTCCATCTTCCAGCACTGCCTCAACCTCGCTTTCTTAGGTTCGTAGATGATTCGCAAGCGATCTAGGGCAACACGGAACGTGTTTTTAGCACCAACCCCACACAGAAGGTCCTAAATTACATGCTCAACATGTGAACAGCTCCATAAACCAGCGATCGGATCGTTCTCAGAGGTATCGTATCAATTTGTATGCATGTAATCCGTGTGCACCCTGATCGATTCGCACTGGCAATAAACTTGCAGCAGCCCTTTCCTCGAACGCGTTCGACGACGAGAGGAGGGCATCACATGTCCTCAGCTCAATCAAACGACTCCGGTTACAGCTCATCGATTTGATCGCGGAAGATAATCGGCCCGATCGCGGCCCAAGAAGTGAAGGGAAGATACGCTTCTGCTCGAGCGCACGCGGGTTATCTTCCAGGTGGCTCGTGATTTGTTGACGGAGCCAACGCCTCCTCGTGCGCTTCTTCGTGGTTGATTTGCATTGTACGATCGAAGAAATGTTTTACAATTTTATGATACTCCGCGACGACATGCGCTTCATGTGTGGTCCTTGGCGACGGCGTCATGATTCAGGACACAGTGGCAGCTCGGTGGGAAGCGGAGGGCAGGCCTGGGCAGGCGAGAGTGAAAACATAGAATTCATGAAAAATGGATCATACATGAACGTGAATCTGTTGTCGTTTGGAATGCGCTCCGGCGAGCGAAAAGAAGAGGCCTTGAACATGATCCTCAAGCTCCGCTCGTGATTATTGGCAACGACGGCGAGGGGTTCGGAAGGCAGTCATAGTTCTGTTCGTGTTGGTTGGTTGCCGGGTTGCCGGCGGTTTGAAGTTGCCGCCCGCCGACACTTGGAATGATCATTTATAGATTGCAAACTAGTCTGGTCTTACGATCTACCGAAGATTATCTACTCTCCGGTCGGTTGCTGCAGCACACACTAGAACAGAGGGGAATGCAGATCATATGAACTCGTAAAGGCATAATTCATAAATCAGACTTCTGTAGGCTGCTTGGCCTTTCAGGGTTTACATGGTCGAGAACAGGAGAGGATGACTAATTACCCGTGGAAGTAGTTCTGTGGGATCGGGTTTCATTGATTTGTAGCGTATCATGTGGACTCTTAAAGGATAGTGTAACTCGAGCATCGTGATAACGACCGGCTGATGTGTTTTGTAATGCATTCCAGATGATAATTCGCACTCGCTAATAAGACGACAGATTGTGTCACCTTTCTCCGTGATCCATCGATCAGTCCACCCCAGCGTGAGGCGATCGTGATCTTCCTGTCGGCCAGAATCGCTTCGTTATGCGCACATCTATCTCGTGTCGTGGTGGATTAGATGGATTTGTTTCGCGATCGGGTGATCTTATCCAGGGGCTCAACTCCAACTAAAGACAACGTCAAACATACCTCAACATCATCGCACCGCGACAGCTCTCCATCGGATACGCCACCCGAAACGGTAGCGGCGTCGTACCGGCCAGGCCTGTCGTGATCAGCAAACATCGCCATCAGTTAACGTCGCGTTTGTAGAAACGCGTCCGCGTGGTCATTTCTCAGTGGCATCTCGGGCCGGGCGCAGGTTCTGCGGGCACCCGGTGATCTATCTCGGCGGCCGGGTAATTTAACACACATGCAACCCGAAGACAACCGCAGGCCTTTAATTATTTGTTTTTGAGCACCCGAGGGCACGCGGCAACCTAAATGAGTTGAACGTCGGCTCCTTCGGACAGGTTGGCTCGGCTGGTTGGAGACGGTCCGGCTACTGCAATCCGGTGGTACACCTGCAGCGCACCTGAACGGGAGCTCGGCCGAGCCGTGAATTCTAGGTGCTGCATAATTATCGGTCCAACATTTGAAAAAGGGCCGCCGCAGTTGGAATCGAGAGCGAAATGGAGCTCGTGCGCACCGTTGGGATACACGAACCGGGTCGTAATCAATCAAGATTAAATATCATCTGTGCTAACTGTTCATTGTTTGGGCAATAAAATTTTGTAGGAAAAGTTATAGGAACAACTGTAACTGTGACAACGTTAAATTCTACAATAATAAAATATCACGTGATAAAGAACGTTTCCACCATGAGAATAGGAAACAACGAATATTTATTCCATGAAAATTGTGTTCATGCCTGTCCTCAATCGAATCTCATACAAAGTTCTGACGCTGGAATGCTGTCATCAACCAATTAGTAACTGTGGCAGGTTAGTATGGTTACTCCTCCGAAAGGCAAAACCACAATTGCAGAGATATGCTTTGATTCATTTCAGGTGCGCAGTGTACATAAATTTGTGGGACACCGACAGAAACCTGCCAAGAAACAATCCCAATGTGTATCTGCTGGAGTGGTATGAGGCATGTGTTCCGTGTTCCAATGTTCCACCGTTCTTTCCGCCCGTTGTTCTCGTAGCATGTTTCGACCACGACAGTTCGTGGTGTAATGTCTTAATTCGATGCAGGAAACGCTCATGACCGCATGTCCCGCTCGTCATCTGGCGTCGGGGAACGCGTTCCTTTCGAATTTAAGGGCGTGCACATTCTTCATTGAACCGGCCGATTTAGTTGTAAGGTGTTTTGTCTTAATGTCCATCACAACGTCCCGGTGTAGTTGAGCCGCATGCCAGCAATTATTCAAACACAAGTGCCCGGAGGCGCCAGCGTGATTCGTGTCTCGAAGCTCGTACGTTGACGATGGGTTGTTTTGGAATAAACAAGACGTCTTCTTGGAGATGAAAAACCATGCAGAATAGCACCATGCTTGTCTTCGAAAGTTAAAAATTGAAGTCATTTTTGTGTGACTTCGAATCGAGACACAAAATTTCAACTTCGAATCAATGACCCACATTTGTCCGTCGATGGAAATACCTGAACGCATCGTCTCTGCACCACGGATGAAAGGAAATCGATGTTTCACGTCCATGTACACGAAGTTCGTCACATCTCAACCGCACGGGGCATGATCCGTTCTGCGGCTTGTATCGTTTAAAAGCGTACAACGATCCATCCTTCCGCTAATTGCATAAGCCTGTTCTATGCAAAATGAAAGCTCTCGCACCACGCTCATCGAAACGGGTACCGGGATGGACGTTTGTGGTCCGATGATGGACAACTACCATCGTCTAGATCGTTTACAAACATCTGGTGTCGGTGTTTGGCACTGGAAACCTCGTGCTCCAACGTGATATCCGCGGTGCATAAGCCGCCGATCAACCTAATCGCCACTTAGGATCATCGAGTAGAGCTGGAGTGTGAAACCGAAGCACGAGCGATACGCCCTCGAGGTGATCAACAACGCCGGTATGGTTCATATTTTTGTGCGCCAAGAGTGTCTGCCTTTCGCAAATCGGTGGTACTGGAGGAAAGTATCGTCGTTTTTCATTTATCGTACGCTGCCAATCGCTGCGGTCTCTAGAGCTGAAATTGGTGCATCGTGTTGGAGAATTGAGACTAGTGACTCCAGTGATTTTCAGCCACGATTAGATTGGAAAAGGTTACGCGTCCATATTTGACTTTATCGAAAAAATAACATAAACTTTGCAACTTTACATAGTCTTCCATCAAGAGTAAGCGCTGGGTTTCAGAAGCTTTTTCCAATACTTCACGAGTGCGATCATGCCAAAGTACGCCCTCTTTCATTTGTTCACAACTGTCAACTGACCTCGGCCGTGTATTGATGGAGCGGTCATTGAAGCACGTTTTCGCATTCAATCTCCCACTGTGCCATGGCGAATTCCATTCAATCCATCCTGACCCGTCTATTTTATTGTATCTGTTTCGGTCAGGAGCAATCCCGTGCAGAAAATCGATTAATCTCAATTTAAAATGATGGCATACAAACATGCGGCTAGAAACGGATCGATGTGAGTTCAGTGTATCCACGACCTCCCGCTTGCGCCGTTAGGCATCGCGAACGTACAATGTTTTAATTGATTGTTTAAAGCCTACAATGTGGACCCTATGAGTCAGCATCTAGAATTGACTGTAGGCTATTTTGAAAGAAGATAGTAAACTATTTCAAATGTATAGTTTCAGAGAGATTGATACATTGAGCTTCTGACATCCGATTTGCCCATAGAAGATCTTCACGCATGTTAACCCCAGAGCTTACAAAATATGCGCATTCGGGTGAAGCGTGACTAAAGCCGCAACGGGAGCCACCGGGCATGGCAGTTTTCAGCCCAAGAAGCATAATGGTGCACAGAAAACAATCAGCCTTAAAGTGGTACGACAGGCGAACAAATACGAGCTGCTATGTTGTTTTCGCGGGGGAGGCGTGCCGATCGAGACTTGAGAATGGTGCAAAACGAAACAAATCGAGTTTGAATTGACATTTAGACTTATGTTTCGGTGTCACCGTATCTTGCGCTATTGGCAACTTAGTCCAAGGTAAAACCAGGATTTGTGTTTCAAGTCCAATGGTCATCTCTCGTGTCTTTTGGTTCGTACACCAAACGGAAGCAATCGAAATTCCTCGTGCAAGTTGTGTGAACTCATGGCGTGTTGGATAGGAGTTTTCTTTGGCTTACAAAATTCATGTTAAATGTTTTATCTTTCCACTAGGAAAATAATAACGCCATATACAGCGCACACACGCTAATTAAATAGGGGGGAATGTCCGGAGCGAAAATATGTTCTTCATAAACACACTTGCCTCTCTTACCTTTTCGGTCAACTACAAGACCCCGAGCAGTACGTCTGCGAAGCGATAAACGAGCCTCCGGCCCCCGCCTCACAATCGGCTCGTTGACCGCGGGGGCATTATTGCCAATCGAAATACCAAAACACTAACTTCAACCCAACCTGATCAGGTTGATCGAATTGACCTTATCCCGCAAGTCCGCCCGTCTACCTGTCCGTGGTCCGGCACCAGTCTGTGTCCTCGCCAGTCGTGCCCGCCATTAGCGAGATAATGAGAAAAAGAAAACCGTCGTCGTCAATATCTGTTCCCTGCACGGCCCCAAGCATGCCTGCCTTCTTCGGATAAGACGGAGGGATGTATCGCTGCTGCCGGTGCCTAGTGCCGCTGTCGGTGCTGCTGCCGCCAGTAGGAACACTCCCAAATTCGGCGTTCGAAGGGAAGCACATCGCCATCGAGATGGAATCCCCAATGTCCAATGCCAACAGGGGCGTGTGCGTGGCCCAAAGCACGATTCTGGCTAATATCTGGCAATAGATCTGCATTCCTCCCTGGTGGGAAGGAAGGTGCAATACAATAGGGCTGGTACGGTTTCGTTTGGTTCGGGCGGGGGATGCATGCGATTCGATCCGATGCTAAATTACACTGTTGGCGCGTGCAGCTCTGCCCCGATACAAAAGCATTTGTATAAGGAACGGTACGACCGAAAACGGTTGCCGCGCTTATGTACACTAACGCTCTGGGGAGAGGCTCTTTGTGCGTTTTATTGCGCTATTTGTTCAAGGAATAACGCTACAGTAAAGAAGCTCGAAGAAAAACTGAATTCAGGTTAGAATGGTTCATTATTAAACTTAGTAGGAATCATAGGAATAATAGTCTTAACATTGTAATGTGTAGCAAATATTGTCTGTTAAATGATTTGACATTACAATGTCATACTGTTAAATTCCTTCAAAAATAATTGATCCTAAGATATCGTTGTATATACCTAAGTCGCAACCAACTCCAGCCGTGTAATGGGAACTTTCATCAGTCCATCAAAGTTTAAGTAAATATAAGGAGCGAATCCGAAACTATACACAACATCTCTGTGACAGTCCAAGACTTTTTTTTATTCAAACGAGAATGTGAGTCATGACCAAAGCATTTGTCAAACAAATTTCCCTAGTCAAAGTCTTAAAATTATCTATTGCCTTTTTTGGACTTCCGAAACGACAAAAGTCTGCCAAGCGTGTGTTTAGCACGGAGTGTTGTGCATTACTAAGGTGTCGTTTGACATTCCATCTGACAGAGGGACCCGAGCGTTCAATCTCAAGATGACAGCAGACGATAAATCTATCCCTGTCGTTTCGGGGGACCGATTATTGAGAACCCACTGGGAGAGAGAGATGCAGCCCACGCTAAGGCTGCGGACCACGTGGCACCACATCCCAGCTGGACACATTGGCATCACATTTCCATTCTTGAGAAGGCGTTCCTGAGCTCCGGCGTTCCTTTATCGCTCGCTTCAGAAGCTCACGTTTCTCGTGGCGCTCTCCGGGCACCCTCCTGTTGCAAAGAGCTCGTAAGAGCTCGCGATGACAGAAATACGATTATTCCGATGCGATTCCGAGGCGCCAAGCAACGATGCTGACACCCGGTCTCAGCCTGGCGAGTGATGTTGATTTTCATAATTTTCAATCTATATGTGTGGTAGGATCGCAGCGAAGAAATGCGTGGGCTTTTGTCTGGCCGAGCGTACCAGTCATCATCCAGCGACGATTTATGCTATTGATGGTTGGGCTCGGTTATGCAATAAAGTTGTCCGAAAGCGAGAGCGAGAGCGAATGGAATGGGTCAGTTTGCAAAATTTGTCTGGAATGTCTGGACCAGCGCTCAGTTGTGGGTCACCTCACTCACTCACCCACGGCACCCAAGGCGTTGCTGCGCTGTCAAATTACGATCGAACAGTGACGCCCTGCTGCCTGCCGACCGATCCGTTCGCACATTAATGTCCCTTTTCCACGATAGCGATCGTCTCTAACGGCGTCTAATGAATAATCGATGGCGTTAAGATAATCCCTTATACGATCTCATTCGCGTCAGCTTGTGTTTGCTTAGCGTCGGCGCTTAACTCCAGGAATCAGCTTCCGTCCAAAGCACCTTCGTGCTCTCCCGATCCTGCTGGCGCTCTCGTTTGACAAGTGTGATTGTCACTGTTTTACAGTGCCGCCGACACTATCTGGCATCTGTTATCGGCGCGAGATGCGGGAGCGTTAATCTCGGCCGTGTGTCTGTCCCGGGATCGACTTAATGTGTGTCTGGTTTAGCTTTAGCCCGCTGGCTCCCTTTCACAGGATTTCTTCCACCGGCGGGTGTTAACGATCGTGCCGGCCAAGGCTTGGGGTTCACGTGCTCACATGCCCCACTATTTTAGAGCTTCGCGAGTATTGCACCGACACATTCCACGGCGAGCTTGCGCTCGTGAGCTGCCGGTTTTGGGGAGCGACATGGTTAAAATCGCCTTAAACGGGCGCCTGGAACGCGCACAGACGCCAACAGCCACATTGCGCGTGCTTTGGGCGGATGGCACCATGTGGCTTCTTGATCTTCTTCAAGCGGTAGCTTGGAATCCGGTCTATACTGGGAGGGTCATACGCTCCAGACAGGTACAATGGATTTCTTTAAAAGTAGAATGGACAGGCGTGAACTATAAATCTTCTCACACCCGTGCGCGTCGGCGAACTGAAGATACGTAAATCTTACGGATTCTGTGCATGGTAGCTTATAAGCATTTCTGGGAGCAGTTAAGATGTGATGTGTGCACCGTTTATGTTGAGGTAATATGCTTCATTACGCATTTAGTAAAACTTCCTACAGAAGTTATCTCGAGAGTCAGCATGACAAACAAACTTATATAATACATACAAAAAAATACTTCCATGCACATCTTACCCGAAGATACGGTAATATCTGTCGGCTCCTGGACGGCAGCTCACGGCAAGGTGTGAAAATATTACTCGCCATTATTTATGGCCGCTAGTACGATGAATAATGGCACATTATATGGTCCGACCAAGCAGCTAGCAATGCTTGAATGGCCATTTTCCATAAAAATGAAAACATGTTTATGCATAGTGATTGTTCGGGTGCGTATCTTTGCCCCCATATATCATGCAAAATGTTCCGGCTCTCTTATTGCGACTCAACCATTCGCACTAGTTCAACACGCTCCCGGGACGTATGTTGAGGGCTGGAAAAGCCACGGTTTAGAAGCACAAGGTAAGTATGTCGAACGCCTTTTTAAGAGTGCAATGATGCGAACTAAATCCTGAACATGCACTTGTTCTCCGCTTGTGCAATGGAAGGTCTTTCTTCTGTAGGTTTGACTTATGAGCGCATAAGGGTTAACAGACGATAAATCAATAGTTAAGAACGGATTATATGACAATTTCTTCAAATATGTATAACTTGTGTAAAGGTTGTCTCCTCCAAATACTGAATAATAAAGACCCTTTTTTCATTCATAAGGACATCCTCTTGTCAACACGAAACGATTTGTAAACGAACTCCACATTACTCACTTTTTCGCATAGATAACCATGCCAAGTTAGCATACAGCTAAGATCCAGGTAGACAGGAAAAAGTAAAAATCCACAGACATAAATGGAACCAAGCATTGCAGAATGTGTAATAACACCAACCTCTCTAAGCGCGATTGCTAGTCACGTGCACGCAATGGATCATGTCCGGATCTAAAACGCTAGTTGAAGTAGCGTGATAATTAATTTTCCTCGCTCGAAACAAAGACTCGTGACACCCTCCCCACAGGAAGCCACACGATCGAGTGATCTCGTTCCAAAATCTGGAGCAAACTCACTCAACCCTCAGCGGAACGGAGTAATCAACTTAACGGCAAGAGTCATATCAGAGACAAGAAGGTCGCGTGTTAGGAAGCTGACCAACATAAATAATAATTAAATAAGTAATCAATTAGTGAGCGCGCGTGAACGCCGCCGCGTCCGGACACCCAGGCCAGGCCAGGCCACGCTGGTGACGTTTGAGGTGACGTGTGATTTATTGAATTTTTCAACCTCTTCTCCGTCGCGTTCGAGCAACAGCAGGCTGCCTGCCTGCCCTCGGGCCGTTGAAATGTACAGCTCAGCTGGATGACTAAACGCGACGACATTTCCTCGCTTTTCGACTCACGGGGCAAGCGTTCCGTTTCGGTGTGCCGTGGCGTGCCGCGGGCGATAGATTTATAGTGGTGGGTGATTAATTCGTGAGTGGATAGTAATTTATCGTTACCCAAACTCGGCAAACCTCCGGCGGCTTGCTGAAATGTTTGAGGTTTGAATCTGTACTTTAAACATTCAAACGAACTAATTGCATTAGTGGTCCAGAGTTACAGAAAGAGTAGGAGAAGAGATTTTTCAAAAATCCTCCAGACACAGGAATCGCTGCATTTTATAACTCCGGCAATCGGATTGTTTGTTATTTTTGTTGAGAAACTTTAGTGATCAGCAATATGAAATAATATTTTATTAATTCGAGCTCAGCACGAAGGGTCTATTTTAAAAATGGTTCAGTTAATTTGAGCATTATTCAACCTAGCACCGAATGATCACGCAGCAATAAACGGTTTTATGAAGCGGCGTTTATCATATCACAAGAAATGCTCCACGAATCGATAATGCAATCGAACGATCTTCTGATACTGCTACCAAACGCTACCT
>KB673312.1:2529162-2560146 GCA_000349145.1 Anopheles dirus | reverse complement strand
AAGAGCGGTCCTGACCACACCGGACGACCTGCTCACTCGAAACGCCACCGTTGGCGTAAAGACCGAAGACCACCGGGAGCTATAACTCCTGCACGGAGTTGGTCCCGGCGCGTAATCAAGCATTCAGATGCATATTTAAAAATGCTCCGGTTTGCCACACACATACACTCACAAACAGAGCGTTGCAGGGAAAGAGATTTCCGCGGCGATATCCGGCGATGTGGAGGAACGTGCGCCAGAAGAGTTTGCAGTTTACTGACCATAAAATTATGATATGCAAATTTGAGAAATTCTATAGCAGCAACCTATGCAGCGTGTGGAAATGCAACCAAAACGGCAATCGTGAGCGATTCCTATCGATAGTGCCGCTGGTAGGTCTCCGTGCGCAGGGTGAATTCGAAAAATAATTCATTAGTTTATCTCCGGCCACACATTCGGTTGGAACGAGGTAGTCTTTCGTTAAACGATTTGCATTGGCTTTTAGATGGGCTATTTTGCAGGAGAACCGGAGAACAGGAGCCATTAGAGTCATGCCTTTTCCGCCCCATTGTTGGTGCGCTCGAGCAGTTATCGATTTGGTACGGTTTGAAGTTTTTTTTACTGGTAGTTGTTTTGAAAGGGTTTTGCGTTGAGATATCGGTGATACAGTGAAGAACATAATAAAACTTAGCCTGTATAATAAATGTTTTGTACACTCATATTAAATAGTATGCACAATTTTAACAACATGAAACACATTGTGAAACTTGTCTAGTTCTGTAGGCAGATATCCAATCTAGTGCGCGGCGTATATAGTCCAGCTGAGGTTAGGTTATAACGCTTGCATTCGCTTAAGCTTCCGAGATATCACGCATCAGACTCTCAAGACATTAGAAGGTTAAGCATGTCAATAGAATGAAGCCAGACGATCCAACCCTTCAAGTCTGTTTAGGCAATTCACGTTAAAAATAGCTACAAACCTCAAACCGATGAACATACATCCTCAATAACGTTTCAATTGATCTTTGATGGCTTCTTCTATTTCCTTGCCGGTTCAATATCTTTTGTTATGTCCAATAAGGTCAGTCCATATCATACGCTGGTCTTAAGAAGGTACAAAGAGACTCACTTCAGGATCACATGTTAAGCATTATCCGTGTTTCAGAGGCTCCTTCACCACCATTTCGAACCCCGCGCGTCAAGCGCAGGTACTAAGAGTAATAACAGCAATAACTCGAGCACGTTTACACCGTCTCGATAATCTTTTCCACTGAACTTAATTATTCTCACCAGTCACTGTCGGGCGCACCCTATCGCCTCCCGCAAAACACTATCGCCGCTCGATCGAAAAGGTCAAACATCGGCGATCGCAGAATCGAAACTCCCATCGCGGAAAGCGGTAGCCACGTTTGCTGTTTGTAGCATTTATCATCCGATAAGCGCCCGATAAGACGTCGGTCGGCCCATCGGATAGCTTACCAACGCCGTGCACCGCGCTGCATTCGTCCACTTAATTTGCCTTAATCTCCACATTCGGGGTCTCCATCTTCAGAAACCGCGAGACGAGATAATACTCGAGCCGACACCGCATCGTCGGGTCGGCCTGCCTCCGCGAGCCATCCAGATAAAGATAATTATTCACCACGCGCCGTGCATCGCCACGGCCCAGCGCAGCATCGGCGAAGTGTTGGGTTACAATTTGTTTTCGCGCCCGACCTGGCACGTCTGGCAGCCGAAAATAACTCATTCGCTTTCACCTGCGGCCCGGTGTGCCGGAGCGTTTATTTCGCACTTGTTGTCACCTTGAAAGGCGCGTACGCCTTCCGCGGCGCTGTGACTCATCCGTCCGGCGGACCGGTTCCGCGCGGATTGGAATGCGCGCTGACTGGTGATGCAAAAAAGGGGATAAACTGATATCAGTCATGCCATGCCATCCGGGCGAGCCATCGTGTGCACCACCGTCGTGTCCCAGATATGGCGCGCACCTCGACCACGGGTACCTTATGCACATCAGCAGGTGGTACACCGGGCTCAAGCTGGTCCCGGTCAGAGTACGCGACACCGCAAATAATATTGTGCTCACGGCACGCGGGCCCAGTGTGATGATGCGTCTCACAACTGTCCCGGCCGCTATTCGGTAATTCGACTCCACTGCCGCGAGCGAGAGCCCTCCGGTGCGGCAGGAATTAAGCGCAAAACACGTGAACTCTGCCACGGGGTGTCATTTGGTAGGCTGGCTGGCGTACCCGTGGCGCGTTGGTGGTGGCGCATGATGATCCTGGCTGGCGCTGGAGCACAAAACCCAGCTGGAACACCGCATAAACTGTCGCTCAGGGTGGCAGGGTGCTGGCCACCCCCTTTTCGCCGCACGACCGAACCGGCTCACCGGCTCACTTAGATCAAGTGCGTGGACAGCATCCATAAATATTTGCCAAACGCGAGGCGCGATCTAGTTTGCCCCGCGCGCGAAGAAGACGCTGCGACTTCAGCGACGTTTAGCGCAGACAAAGAAGATTCTCGCGCGGTTCCGTGAGTGACAGTCGTTGGAGGCGCACGGTCGGACAAATTGCATTCCGAGGGTGGAGGCGGCGAAACCAGTGACACTATCATGACCCGTCCTGCCTCGGGACGCTCGGACGCTTAGTTTTAATTAAGCCTCCTTCATGTCACGTGCAGATTATCTTGAAGAGGTGCCCGGTGTTTCTTTGCAGCTTGCGGGCGCGGGTTTGCGTGTCGTGCGGCGAGCGAGATTTACTTCACATCATGCGCGCAGTGTACTATGGTGCGCAGCTTGAAATAATACCCAAGATACGTGCGTACCGAGCGTATCGAGTATGAATATTTGCTGTCAAAATAGCTATTAATTACTACGCAAACGATAAAAGCCCTACTGAGATGAAATAGCTGTTCTTTCTTTCTTATATCCTTCTTTTATATTTATATTCAGCCAAGTAAGTTGTAACAAACATATCAAAATATCATCCAAATTTGAAAGACTTTTAATTTGGAGTATGAAGGAAGAATAATGCTTCTGAATAGGTCATGTTTACAAAATATCGCAAAAATGTAATATCAGAGCTGATTTGTGTGACTTAGTTTTAAGGATTGCTTGCTAAAAGAGCAAGAAGTTGAATTTTATCTTGTCCTCAGCAGGACTGTCACTCAGACATAAAAGACATAGAAACATAGTATCCGTCGATGTCGACATTCGACAGAGTATACCTTTCACTATAAGTCGATATTGACACGATTCATCTGTGATTTCGACATATCAAGATAAATCGAAGGATCTCTTCAACCCATTTATATGTGTAATTGGGATCTTGAATATCAGTGATAAGAGAATCTTGATGTTAGGATTGCTGCATAAATAGGAAGAATATAATTTCCAAACATTGTCTCCCATAGAACTGAATTCGGTGTTGTAAATCATAAGGAGAGTACTTAAACTAAACTAGAGGGCAAAAAGATGGAAGAGCTGAACCCAGTTTCGAAAACGTGTTATAGAAAAGCGACATAAGAGGAGTATCACGAAGTACCAGCATTTGAATATTAAAAGAATTATACGTAGCGCTATTCCAAAACAAACAATGAGTTCCAATAGACTTACCCAACAAACGCTGTATCCACTGCAGGTTCATTAAACCATAATAGCTCATTCTTGCGCTACAAAAGCTTGGCTTAATGCCTGAACTTAATCAGCGCCAAGGAACACCCCGCAAGCGTACCTCCACCGCACGACGAGTCAAACCCGCCACGAAAACCTTAAAAATGGCACGAACCGCGCGAAACACGCTCCACGCGCAGCTCTACATAATTCAATTTTCCGATGATCCGAACCCACCGATAGGATTGCATTACATGATTTGTGCAGCTCGGAATTAAATTAATTGAAACTTTGTTCCTCTTTCGCCGGAGCGCACACCGTCATGCGGCAGGCGGCTCGTGCTGAGCCCGCCTAGCAGCCGCTCGTTCAAGTAGCAGCAGTTCTGCCGACACGACACAACCGGAGCATCTAAATCATGATCGGTTTAAATTAAACTGCGAATGACGAGCGCATAGCGTACACAGCCAGCCTCCTCCGCACTGGTGCCGGTTGGCAGTAGCTCGCGAATCGTTTGTTCAGTAAGCCCCGTATAAGACATAAGGCCGTCTTCCAGGAGTGAGAACGCGTGAATAATTAGATATTCATTGATTCTTTGCCGGCTGAAGCATTCCGGAGCCCGAAGGAGCCCGGCACGGCACGATCTTCGCCCCGCGGAACTCTTTTTGACACCCAGCCGCCCTGGCAACCAGAACGACCCGGGGGCCTCGTCGTGTGCAAGGGCCGGCGCGGTGTTTTCGGTTTCGGCGCACGAGAGAGTGAGCACGGCCAGATTGATCACGGGCCCTCGCTCAAACCGTCCGTTCCGCCCCAAGCCAACGTTGAACTTTTACAGCACGGCACGGCAGCGGCTGATGTGACGAAGAAGTTACCGGTCGCCAAAAGCGTCATGATCATTTCCTCCGCGACGACGTCGGCAGCAGCCGTACGTTCGCGGAGCCGGGGCCGGTAAATTTATCTGTCATACACCAGCTGACGATCTTTAATTTATTCGCATTTATAAATCATAACTCTCTCGTTAGCGTTTGTTTCAAAAACAGTGCAACCCGGTGGCGGAACTAGATGTGACTCGGGAGAGGCTTATTGGAGGCAAACAAGCAGCCGGTTGGTGACCTGCTTTGGGTTGTTAGTTGCTGCTTTTTTTTTGTTTCGTTCTCCCGCTAACTCCAGCTTAGCCAGGTGTTGCATTAGCCGAGTACTTGTGCCCGAGTGCGCGTGCGCGCGCGCGCTGCGGCTCGGGATTGATTGTGGGGCGCAGATAATGACAACGAGTATTTCCAGTTTCTTGCGGATCGCGAATTTAGACAAAGCGCGACTACCTTCTACCGTTTAACAATCGGGATGGACGAAAGCGAACCGATGCAATTAAGTGTGCCGATCGTGACAAGATCCGCCCGGGGTGATACAGAGGTATTGAGTAATCGGTAAGGCACTGTGGCAGGATAACATCGGCACAGAAGTCATTCTCAGAACGCAGCATGTTTGGAAGCTGGGATCTTATTGCATCATGGAATTTGTCATATTTGCATGTTGGGTTTACCGATGTTGGATTATTTAAACAAGGTTGCTGGACTAGCCAGCAATTGTAAAAGATAAAATTATCTCAATACTATGCAAGACATATTTAGAAGCTTTAAGAGTGTACTGTAAGTTTTGAAAAGAAAGAATACTTTCGGGAGAAACTTTCAAAAAGAAGAAAAGAAACAAAAAATCGAAACAAATACATAAAACAAATGAAATAACGCGAAATATGAGAAAGAGCTTATGATAAGAATGGCTGTAGAAAGAGACGTATAAACATACTTGTCCGATTTTGATAACAGATGTCGCTACTGGTTCATTAGTCCATTGATTGCTCTAACATAACTGTCATTTGGCAGTATCATCATGAAACTTTCCTTTACTGTATCTGTCAATCTGTCATCTGTCATTTGTTTACGCCTGGTACAAAATACTAGAGTGTTGAGGGAAGCTTCACTTTACTGTTTGAATTTGAAACTTTTTTATATTGAGCTTAGGTTTACTTCCAGGTTACTTAACGCAGAACTTAAGCGAAGAAAACATTTTGAAATCGTTTGAAAAATAAGCGTTCACCTTTACGACATAAATCGCCAATGCGATATAATTAAACAAATATGTGTTTCTTCTAGGCTATGTTGGCCATCCTTAACTCTCAAGTTCGTAGCTGTTGAACCAAAAAACACACACTTTGCCTTTCTCAATCCGACACGTTTTCCCGGTAGCACGATGACACGACACGTTTGCTGCCGACGACCTGACCGTAACACGCGATTGTCACGGTTCCACCCGTTCAGCGCTGGCGGGATGCTTCGCTCGTCGGTTCCTTTGAGCCGAAGGCGGTGAGCACGTGCTGCTTACTCCCAACGGGTTGTAATGAGAACGATTCTTCTGGTTCCAGCTACGTCACGCCCTCATCCGCCAAAAAAAACACACACAAGACACATTGCGCAACATCGATCCATTGTGTGCGATAGCTCGCAGGCAGCCAGCGCCCAGCGCTTCACGAGCCGTTGCCGAGATTGAAGCGAACGCCACCACCACCGGAGCCACTTCTAATCCCAACCGGCTCTCTCACTGATTGTGATGCGGTTTTGATAAATACGCTACACGCCAAGAACATGCCCGACGCCCGGCTACGCTTGTACGACGCGGCAAGCTCCACGTTTTAACAACGCATTCCGCCCCACGGAACACACAGGCTCTCCGGGGGCAAGTACCGAAATTATGAACCAACTTTTGACATTAATCCGTGCACCGGTGTGGTTGTGTGCTGCGCCGGTGTACATAAATTACACGGTCAGCATAATTTAACGCGCTTTGTTTCTCACAGCAAAAATCGGCCGTTTGGTGCTTTCCACCGACGGCTCACCAAACGACACCGGAGGCGGCAGGGACACAGTCGGTCGCGGCGGCGCTCGTGAAAACAATCATTTCTTGTGGACCGGCGCACCAGCCACCAGTGTGATCGTGCACTTTATGGATCATGGTATGGGCCCGGTGCCAGAAGCACCAGTACCAGCGATCCGTACTCGAGAGCGTCCCGGTGATGCCAGCAGTGCAAGCAGTGCAATAAATTATGCAAAGCGATTTTTATGTCCCGAATTCAATTAAACGACAGCAATGAATATTTATGATAGTGTAATTGTTCTTCTCGGCTTGCGCTGTGTGTGCGCAGAGTCGCTCGTCGTCAATCAGCAAATCGGGAGATCGGTTTCGTTTTAGGATCACCGGACAGATAGACGACCCAAGCGCGAGTTACTGCTAAGTGCAAACTGTGATCCAGAAAGCTTTGAAGTGTCTCAAAACGCAGAGACCTCCTGTCAGTCAGTGACAAATCACCGCCGGAACACAGTCTGGAACGCTGGACACTTGAGCAAGTAACGGTGGAGATGTGTCCAATATCTACTTCTTTATGACGAATGGTGTGGAACGAACATCTCACGCCGAGAGGCACCGTACCTCCAAATGAGATGGAAATTTATAGAGTGGTAGTTTTACGGTGGACTTCACTTCGCACCTTAGCACACCATAAATCGATCGTAAAAAAAACGTATCGTCCGGACGCTCGGACCTCGGACGACTATTTGCGTTCTGGTTCGCGGTGTCAATGGGTTGATGAGCCATTAAACGTAACGGTCAAACCGCGAGAGATCCATTCACCCGCGCGACTAGTCTGAACCAGCCCACATCTCCAACGGTTTTACCCTCTTATCCTTGCGGACAAGATTAAAAAGCAACAAGGAGGGCACGTGCGACGAACCTAGGAAGAGAACGTGGATCATCGAGATAAAAAGGCAATAAATATCCAATTCGAAGGTACCGGTGGCAGGCACTAGGTATCCCATTCAACCCACTGCCTACGAGGGCACGGGTCCAAACATTGCAACATTGTAGCAGCTCATACGGCAGCCGCAATCCAATAGCTGGGATTGGATTAAGTTCTCACCGCTCAGGCCGGGCTGCTGCGCCGCCAAGAGGGCGGAAGGAAAAAATATTATTGATAGCTCGATAAAACAGCTGTTTCGCAAAAGGTTCATAAAACTTGTTCGACCGTTCAAAGCTCCCCCTCCGTTCCGAACGACGGAAGTTATAGCGTGGAAGCAGCACGGTGATTCACGATCATGATGTTGATGATGATGATGATGATCATGTCAAAATGAGCTCTGTCACGCTATTTAGGCGACGGGACGAAAGTAGGTAACATGTTCATTCATAACCAGTGTTTGCGGTTCGCGCTGGAGAATGTTTGTCGGGAATTAGTACAAGCGGTGTCATTACGCAAACATGGCCACTATTTATTGCGTTCTTCGAACAGAATGTTCCCAGCTACAATGTCATGCAGCAGATGGTTGGTTGCGAATGCAACAACATTGTTAACTTGTATGCGTAAGGAAAAACACACATTAGTTAGGTCCATTACGTTCTCAATTTGATGGTCAAACGTCATGGAGTACGTACTAAGAACTAAGGTACCAATAAACAGTGAGGAATAAAAACCATTTCAGGAAGTGAATACAAAGTGAGTTTTGACAAATGTCAAATAAAAATGACACTTAGTTGACAGTGGACAGATAGTATCATAGTGAAAAACAAATTTTGCTCAAGTTAATCCAAAGGCAAAAATCCACCGTTTTAAATTTGTTTTCCTCCAATTTTGAGCCACGCACTGTCCTTCCGTGAACGATCGACGTGCTGCGCTGCAATAAAGCGCGGCGCAACGTAATCAAAAAAACGGTCCACCGTGTCGCTGTTAGGCGCCTGATTGTAATTTGTCAAGCCGTCAGTCCATTTCGCACTTGATTAGCGATCTATACAGCAGCGGTGAGCGGTGTGGAAATCGTGCGGTTAACCGTTTACACGCGCTTAAAACACAAACCACAGCAACTCCCCCGAGGGAAGGACTCTCGCTCCCGCACGCTTCGCCGACGTTCGAATGTTCCAGCGAGATTCCATTTTCAAACCGCAGCTCCAGGGCGGATACCGATTCCGCAGCGCACCGCACCAGGATCTGCTCGGGCCGATCTGTTGAAAATGGGAAAATAATAATTGTACTTCACACGCAAGCGCCATCCGGGTGATCGGGATGGCCGGGAAGGTAATAAATTCCTTCGGGCTGTTAATAAGGCTTGTTAATATACGTGACTGCATTCGAGCGCGTGCAGCTACGCTGGTTAGTGTGCTTTTTGGGGTGTGCTAAGCCGGGCCCGGTAAACTGGATCCAGTGAGCAATCAAACGCTTCGGTTCGGTCGGCTCGTTTCGAGATTGATTCGAGTCAACTTTTTATGAGCTGACCGCTTCTATGAGAACCTGAGGGCAGCAGCTAGTATAATGAGCCGACACCCGGGGAAGCCAGTTTCGTCGAGGGCTTCTTCTGCGTTTGGTTTTACTGTTATGCGGGATTCATGTTTATAATTGATGATCCAGTAATATCACTCCTGTCGACACTTTCACAGCATGTTGATTTACTGCAAACAGAGCGGCAAACAGCCGAAGGTAATTAGGCAAACGAAAAGACTTGAAGTTATAGCCCATGTAAAGTGTGTAACGAAGGAAAAGCGTTGCAACAGATTGTCCTTAGGATAGAATAACATTAAATGTGCAAATGTATTGGCATGATCAGTAGATAACCTGAAAGGCACTACCTGTGTACCTATCAGGATCAATATAACTCAAACACACCAGTATATGTTGACTTTCAGATCAAAATCTAGATCTTCTCAATAACCTTAACATTAAAGACCTTTAAAATGTTATGAAACGTTCAAGATGTAGCAGTGATTTAAACATATACTAAATCTAACTGCTTAAATGCGATTATCGAACGGAGCCAAGTATGACGTTTAGTATAGCATGCAGCGTCATCTGTCGGAAAACGCAGGAACTAATCGTAAGCGCTTCATTACATCAGTACAACTAGCAGAATGTTTCGATTGTGTGTCAATTACTGTTAGCAAAACTTTCAACACGTTGCTTTCTCCCCAGCCGTCCGCTCCTACCATCAAAAACACAATCTCCAACAAATCCGTCGTGACAAAGTCATCCCGAGCGCGGTGACAGCCATCGCACAGCAATTGTCGCTACACATTTAATTGCATGTTGCACAAATTAAAACCCCGCTCCCGCGCACTTCAATTAGCGGCTTTATGCTCATTGTTCCCGGGATCGCGCTTGTTCTGCTTCTGGCATATTGATTTCCGTTTCAGCAAGACATCTCCGATGATGCAGCGCCCGAAGCACCCGGGGGTGGTGCGATCAGTTTTTTTTGTGCAGAGACAAGCCTCCCGGCACCGATAAAATCAATGTGCGATCGAGCCGCGGCGCAAGCGCAAGGCGTACTTTGAGCGAGTGCTCCAATATCTTCCGATCGCCCACCGAAACGGATTGTGATGCCATTGCCGCGGCGGTCGGTTTATTGTTAGCTACAGATTGGAGAGGGTTTTTTTTCTATTTTGCAACGTTCGTGGCCTCCTCGCGCCCTGCAGCACTTTGCTCGCGATCGCGGTTTAATCCTTACTAATTGCAACGACAGCTACCGGGGCAGCAGAAGCAGCGCAGTGGCCGTTGAAGCGCTCCCTTTTTGCCAGCGCGGACCAAACCGAATCAAATGGACGCTCCGTTTGCCGTTTACCTTCGGGGTATGGTGAGCTTTTTTTTTACGAAAACTGTCTGTCGATGTTGTTGCTGAAAAATGGCAATCTAAAGAGAATGCTTGTGTGTGTGCGTCTCCAAAGAGTCCTGCGTTTAAGTCATTTTTGCAGTTGTAGTCACAACTCCGCGTCCAGTGTCTATCGCCCCGGAGGCTAAAACGACTGAAGAACTGCACAATCGCCATTCGAACGGGTTCGTGTGCGCCTCGAAACCCTTAAGGGAGAGTGTTTAATTGTCATTATTAATCAATAGCGCTGATTATTCGATGCAGTGACCAAGACGAGGCACGCTACGATAAGCTCCCACCAGCCACTGGGAGTCTTTTGCCCGTACCACTCCAATATTGGACAAACTGAAATCGAAAGACGCAACACGTAATCCTTTATGCGCGGTTTTTTCGCCTCCCTTACCTCTCCAATCAAAGACCAGGAGAAATCGGTTCCGTGCCATCTCGCTCAGTTCAGCAGGTTTATTGGGGATGAAAGCCGCTGTCGGTGCGAACTTCCGACTCCGGGCTCCGAGCAGCAGCTCCAAACCGATGATGATTAACGCAATCAAGGCGGTTATGCGGCTGCGGGTAACAGGCAACAGTGTAGTGAACAAGTTTTAATTAAACACGGGTGACACAACCGGGAACGGCGCGGGGTACGACATGCGTTTCGGTTTAATTTGCCCGGCGTGCGTACGCCTTTTGCAAACGGCGGCGGATCACATGGTCGGTGCGATCGGCCAGGATCTTACAAGTGAGCCCGCTCCCAACCACCCGGCGGGCAATCGCTTCTGGCAGTTATTGATGAATTTTGAGTCGGAACATGAGACCATGCCTGTGCGCTGCTTAGGCGGTGAGGCCACGAATTACAATGTAGTGCTCACAGCCGCTTTTCTCACAGTTTGTCATATTCGATTGGTTCGCTTGCGAATAAGGGACGTCGACATGTCAAGTGCATTAGGATAAGCTTCATAGATATCTCTCTGGTATAGCTGTAAGACTTTGTAAATAAAGTTGGGGAAATGCTCAACGTCGATCGGGTACAATTACTTGAATATGTAATGTAACCTATATATGGTTAAACATTAACGAACTTACTCGCATTACTTTCTATGTCCAGTATCATACCAGAATACTGCAACATGGTTTGTTGCATGAATAGGATTTCAACCGACAACAATCCCTCTGTCACATTCCATCACGAATTCCTCACCCTTCGCAGTAAATCGCAGCTCGATGATCGTCGTGGGAATTGACCAGACGTTCCACACCGTCACTCCATTCCATATTAGGTAATAACGTGTTAATTATTTAATGACACATTGCCTAAACATTCCTCCAGTGGCGTCGACGACGATCATCACAACTTCAAGTGCTAATTATCACATGATCCTGGCTGTGTCGCCCTACCTCTCAATTCCAACGGAACAGGAAGCCATTATATGCCCACACGTGCAGAGCAACTTGTTCGCTTCGTAGGTTCTTCTCGCCAGCTTTCCTCGTTCACAAACAACCCACCGAGACATCCATAATAATATGTCCCCGAATCGGTGATACCGTGATTATTGTGGATCTACCGGCTAACTCGCGCACGTACGCTCTGGTCTGGCCCTAGCGCATAGTCGTAGAAGACTTACTTCGTGCGACATCAAAGGATTTACTGCCGGAACCACGCCAAGCCACACGGCAGACGGCAGGAGGGAAGTAATATTCCGATAATATCCACAATTAAGTGAAAAAGAAAATGCAACATTAATATAATGCATGATTTATTGCGAACCCGCGCCACAGCCGCACTCAGTTGCGCCCGTATTAAAGTTAAGTGTTATTTATGGTCCAATTCGACTACTTTTGTAATATTTCTCTCCGCCACCACGCTCTGGCCGGGGAGATGGTTGGACATTCCTAGTCATTCCTCCGGCTCGAGACGCACAGGTTGCAAAATGGAAATGCCCTACGTATGATCCCTATCGCTCCCAACGCTGCGGAGGAGAGCGTGGCACAAGATTTATGGACGTGACGTTGGCAAAGACGAAAATCCTCAACCCGGGCGGAACGCGATCGCCCGTACGAACAAAACGAGCGAAGAAAATCGTTCCCCGCGGATCAAGCAATAAAAAATCATTCTACTGATAAAATATTTGCTAAGCAGGGTGAGTGTGCGGAGCGGTGGATCTGCTGAGGAAGAGATCAGTACCGAGCTCCATTAGGAAGTACAGATCTCCAGCGGGGCGCATGCTGGAATCGAGTATGTGAGATGGAATGTGGCGGTGAACAGAGACATCAAGCCCCATTAAGATGGATGATCGAAATCGAAGCTGCAGGTGACGGCAAGAGACGTATTAAGTCAATTACTTTGAGACAAACAGATCCGGAATGACCTATTTGTGACATAGAAGAAAGTTGTAATGAAGGTGGCGACAAAACATCAAACACGTAAATCATACACCGCACGCTCGAAACGGAGTACTCAATCAATCATCAGTCTTCGCCAGCGTACCCACTGGATCAATCATCCAGATGAGATCTTCTTAATTGAATAACCTTCCCTAGTTCCAGAGTTGTCACCGTCATTACCGCATCGCTTCCTAACTATGTTGCACGGCGGTAATGTCACAATAAATCTTAACCGATGTAATCGCGTACCAAGAAGTGGGTAACAGAGCGATCTAATACGTCTTCCTGAAATGGGGTGCATGCCTGAAGTGTCTGACGGTTAGGCAGCAAATATAGCAAATCCACCAACCGCTCGTGGACCGTATGCAAATCCTAGCTGGCTGTATGGCTTTTGTGACAACCGAACACAGCGCACACCCGCGGGGCAGCATCCAGTGCGCTGAGGGTTTTATTTTTATAACCGCAATGGTCCGCAATTATCGCGCTACTTATGACTATGATATGACAGCATGATAATCTCTCGTTATGATGCGAGGTACGGTGCAGGTACAGGAGGCAGAACGAACGAACAACCAACACGAACACGAGAGTGTGCCACGGCGTGCAGCAACAATGTCTGTGCTACGATTTTGATTCGGATGTGGAATTCAGACTCACCCATTAACGCCCACGGGGTCTTTGGTGGGTTTGGTTGCAACATTTTCTCTACCGGACTCGATGTCCAGTTGCGCACTGGACCTCGATCAAGGTACCAAGGGTTGGACACTACTTGATGAATAGTGCCAAAGCATCGTTGAAACAATGTCGTTATGGTTTTGCGTCATGGGAATATACGCGGTATGGATCGCAGTCCCATGCCGTGTACACGGAAGTTACTTGATATTTAAAACCCCATAAGTACGTCTGTGCAAACGATCGATTAATTATAATCCATTCGGCATCTCTTTTGCCCTCGTCTCGATATGTTCCAATATCTTTGATCGCAAAGATCGACTCCCATTTCGTGCGTACCGTAAGGGGGGACTATCTTGCCATAGGGATCTTAACGTTCCTATCGCATTCCAAAACGTACCCGTGTTGCGATCTCATTTGGATGCCAGCATGCCATACCACACGCTATATCTCCCAATACTTCGTTCGCGCTCAGTCCTGCAGCTTGTTTGATGTCTTAATTGTCTTGTTCGCAGTCCCGTCGTCCCGGGTTTCCTCCAACCGTTTCCTCCAGCTCGTTCCAACAAACCAAGCTGTACCCGGAGCGTGGACCGCCCTGGAATGTTTTGGAGCATACCGACGACAGCGGAATCCAACTGTTGAAAGGTGAAGATTTATATCGTTCAATGTGTCGCTGGTGCCCCGAAGGAAGGACGGGAGACGTTTTGGGTTCCTTTTCGCCAGGATCTCGTGATCTCGTGTGCATGCTAGTGGTCTGTTCGGGTGGATGTTTTGTTGGAATTGATGGTTACGTGTGGACACGCAAAGATCCCAGAGCGCTCGGTACAGCATATCCGAGAAATGAGTTTTCTAGTGCAACCTCCATCGAGATCCGTTTGGTATGGGTATGTACCGCTTTCTCTCGTGTATGGATCAAACTTTTTGTGGGTGTAGTGACCAGTTGTAAGCGTTTCCCGTAGCCAACGCTGTAAACAAACCCTTGAAATAGAAACATTGCCACGGTTGAATCTGCGCTGATGTCAGTTATTTCAATCTTCCAAAAGCATCCAGAACCAAATACAATTGTACTTCCGTTAAATCATAGTTCACCACCATCTAAGGGGCAATTGTTGATTGGCAATTAACCACTAACATCCCTTGCAACCCTTGTTTAATTGCAACCATTGCAGTGAAGCTTTACAAGGCAACAAATTATTTCCAGACCAGTTCCTGCAGCCCAATAACCATAAGCGAATATCCGTCGACAGCGTCGTGATGACAAGGCATGCTACATGACAAGTGATTTGCGCTAAATTAATTACGGCCAACGCCAAAGAAGGCCGAAACATGCCAATAAACCACGTAATGATCGATACCCTTCCATCAATCGCGTTAAGACGAGACTTTGCCACTGCCATAAGCAGCTCAGGCCTGAACAACTGTTGGATCGTGGCTCTAATTTCATCCCATTGATGCGTGCTGCTGACGTACGCCTTTCATCGTACTCTCTCATCCGTTAGCACAGACACACATACACTACAGCCCATCGGTAAATGATTTCAATTCAATTTCAAAGCTGACAGCCCTCTTTTCCTTCTCTGCACACTCTCTGGCGCTGTCAATTCATTCACGACGTGCAGTGTGAAGGATCTATTCTACTCCCGCTTGATCGTAGAGAGAGAGAGAGAGAGAGAGAGAGAGAGAGCTTCGCTGTTTTGCTGTTTGGTCAAGTCATTCCAGCTTTCAGCGAGATGACATGATCCGGCCGGTCCGACCGACGTGCCCGTACCTAATGCTACCGGTGTTTAACACAATATTTACCGCGCAACGATTTCAATATGCAGGCCCCCATCACGGTCCAGTCACGATGACGACTACGACGACGACTGGGTTAGGGGGCAAGGTGTTGATAATTTGAAAACTGCATCGTGATCCCGTCAAGAAGAAACCCGTTGATCGAACCCGCACCCGCGCGATCACTGATTCATCACACACGTTTACCGCTGGACGAGGGTAGCCGATATGATTTCAATTTGCGCATGATGCATTCATTGCCGTTCGGGAAACAGATTGGAACCATCATTTCATTACCGATGAATGGTTAATGCTGTCTAGAGGCTAATGTTTCAGGGTCATGATGAGAGTGGGCGATATTGAGCACCTAACAAAAAGAACGAAGAACAAAATCGATCGAGCACGATGAAATGCACGATTTCTTTTACTTCCTGTAACACGTGTTTTCTTCTTCTTCTGCCTCCGACCCGTTTTATAAGCTGATATTAACATAAAAGAGAAGTATCGATCCACTTGTCGGATAATTGAATTGCCCAACCACTGAAAGCACTTCGTGCGGGATCATGTTGCGCGGACGAAATGAGCTGTGCTTATTAACTTAACCGTCTTATTCCCGCGAGACGGCAAAGCATTGAATGAAGCTTTGTAAGTGAATTCGTTTTTGTAGTTCAATTTTTTATGTTACTCGGACGAGAAACTGGTCTTGCAACTGAAGTTGCATAAGTGGGTGAAACCCGGGTCAATATCGTGATCTAAAACGAAAGCTACGGACAACAGGTGAAAAGAATGAAATTAGGTCTAAAGGTGGAAGTAGGCAGTATTATCCAGTTCCCATTTGCTTAATGTTAAGGTTGAGATTGAAATAATGATAAGTTCTTCGTAATTCAGCGATATCAACAATTGTACAAAATTGTTACAACACAACAAAATTAGATGGATTATGAGAATGTTTAATCTAGCAACTCGGTATTAATTAGGTTTACGGATTGGGAACAATTCCCCTGAGCTGGATAAAAATGTAAAGAGATTCTTCTGAATTTTGGTCCTTCAGAATAGAATGCAGTTCACTCTCTCATCGATCTGAGCAGATAAAACGCAGTTGAAATTAATTGGTGCACTGCATTGACGTGACATGCAGCCACCTTCAGCCACTCATCGCCATCATCATCATCATCATCAACAGCAGCAGCAACTGCCGCACCGGTCGTAGTAGCCCGGTTTCTGCACAGCAGATTGGCGGAAGATTTACGGCCTCACTTTCATCGGGCGCTCGTGATGGCTCAATCTAAATCAATCAAGATGAAATTTCAGTCACGAGACGCAACGGACCAACGATCGACTCTCCGATCGACGCTACCAAACGCAGCGGAAGATGGACACAAAAAGGGTACGGCAATTACACCGGATCGAACGCAACCGAAATGATGCGGCAAGATATTCGCCCTGCCTGCCCGATCGAAGAACAAAGATAAAGGCACCACGTTTGCAGCATTTGAGATCATCATCCCCCTCTGTCACTCTCGGAGGTAGGACCTGTTAAGATGGGCCGTGACGAAGAACCGGTGTGCGATCGGTACCGGTGAGATTTGTGGGCAAGAATCGACGCATCATTATGGTATCGTGGCACGCACGGATCGGCTCGGAAGATTTCGATAGCGGGCTTCGTAATAGAAGGTTGTTAGCAAACCGTTAGCAAAAGGCAAGGTAATTAAATCCACCTCAAGTACATCCCTTGTAGACGCTGTTGACGTCGTGTATTTATCGTACTTGATCGTAATTATTGGAATTGTGAGCTGTTCTGATCGTATCGAAACATCATCTCGTGGGGAAAAGAAATCCGTATCCTCAAAAATTCACGTTACCACTCCATTGCTTTAAAAATGCTTTGCATTGCCATATCAATATTGTGTCTTCCGTTTGCAATCACGATGCCATTCATAATGCACGGTTAACAATAATGATAACCACAGTCAAACGCGGCGGCACACGGACAAGCTGCACGGTGGGCCCATCCCACCGCTATCGTACGAAAATCAGACTAAGCTCGCGCGTTGAACTTAGCCGAGCTTTCACTTTGCCTAATCGCATTGGTTCCAACACATAACTCCCTTCCCATTCCTCCCCACAACCGATATGAGCTGTCACTGGATTAAAGTTGACAGGCGAGCGCAGGAGCAGAAGTTTTACTAATTGATTACGGTACGGCGACCGTGTACGCGGTGGCAGATCCGTCTGGCATGGTACTGTCAGGTGTACAAAATACACGGATTAAAACACGGCTGCACCTTCGGCCGGAGTTCAGCCGACAGCAGGTTGCAGACTTTGGTGGCGCTCGCTTTACAAGCGGAACGACATCTCGTTGCCACAGCCAATCGAAATATTATACGACAATATACTTTTCTCGTGCATGCATAAAGGTCAGCTGCCGAAGAAGGGCGGGGCGGCATATGTATTCATATCGCTCGTGCACATGCTGCTAACAATGTTTTGAGCCGCATTGCACGGTGGGTTATTATTAAATCACAATGTTGAGGAGGTACGTTGAATAATAATCGATAAATAATCGGTGGGGGCATACATTAAGGCAGAATAATGGAAATTAGCACATTTGGTGTTTTATATGTTAAACAATGTTGAAAAAATAAATTGAATATCGTACTATAACGGTGATTCGTACTCAGAATCATATTCTGGGGAAGGAAGAGTTGTGCTGATTTTTTCAGATACGTATAAACATCAAACTTGCATCAAACTCCAGGCAGTCTTTTCTATCGTCATACGGCTCTTTGGGCTTTTTTATAAAATTTACATACACAATTATGCTTGTGCAAACTGTTCCTTTAGTTCGGGGAACCTAGCATGTAAACTAAAATTTCTTAACAAAGGCAATTCAAATGAGCAACATTGTGCATTGTAGTAATTTATTGCTTCGTTGGTATATCATTAAAACAAATTGTACTAGTAAACGTCAGACATCAAAAACTTAAAGAGAAATTGACTACATTGAACATAAATAGAAACAAACAAAAATCGTCATATTAAAGCAATCAAATATGCCGCACAGCGGTTCAAATGTACACCTTCGGGAAGCAGCTTCCTAATAGGCCTGTCTACTCTTATCGCGTCCCTGTAAAGAGGGAGTGAAGATAAAAAAAACCGGTTGTCTTCATTGCCTTTCGGTACGCTATTCGAAATTATTTATACCCACTAATTTAATTACCAGGGGTACTCTTATCAGCGCATTGCCTTGAAAAGAAAGCTGGAAGTCAGATCGCGGTAGGTGGCTTCTTTGTTACGGTTGCACTGAATTCGCGATTTACCGGTGGTTGATCCACCACCCCGTGAACTACTGCGACTGCTACTGCTGCTGCTGCTACCTACCAACGTTGGCTCACATTCCATCTTCCTCTTTTTGCGCTCGTTGGACGGCGAGTTGCCGAAGAAGTTCCAAATCGTGAGAGTTTCATCATACCCCACACTCGCTGGCGAAAAAAGAAAGAATAGATTAGAGCACGCTTCGCTCCTTGGTAGCAGTAACATACCAAGCTGCTGGCCATCCGGACTCCACAGGAGGTGTGCGATGACGTCCTCGTGATTGCTCATCACATCCACCACGCGATCCATCGACGCTAGTACAAGTATTTCGGGTGGTTTACTCGCATCTGGCAGAGGCAGAAAGAGGACAGGAACTTGATTCAATCCAGCTTCCAATGCACACACTGCATCCATTGCCCTTTGGCTTCGCCGTTGCCCCATTTGCTGCTTTATTAAATTTGTATCATTAAAACCTATGTCGGGCTGGGAGGAAATTGCTTACCCTTTTGCCATCGCATTCGATCGTAACGTAGAGGGAACCCCTTTGATATCGCTTTTATACGGGGTAGGGGTTCCCGGTACCAATATCAATAATTATGAGCCGAGGCCATGGTAGCGTACGCTGCCACGGCTTTGTAGAGCACTTGATCATGATTATTAGTTTTATTACATTGCGGCATTGCGCAAAATGAGATTTTCTATCGCGAAGAGGCACTTTTGCACACGGGAACCGAGTGGTTTAAGGTAGCAGCAAGTGAAATATGGACACTCGCTGGTGAAAGGAAGCTGTTTCTGTGCTTCTAAAGCAAATTGGTATCACTGGTACGGATGGAAAAGGATACAAATTGGATTTGGAACGATGTTCCACCGCTTCGCGGGCTACTTAGCTTATATCCGAAAGGCTGGTGTTTGTTTACTTTTTGTCGGTTACTTTGATGTCCATCTGTCATTCGCAACGTTTTGCTAGAGGGTGTGTTTATAGTTGCTGTTTAGGTACTTTGTGGTCCGAAAGCGATGCGCCATTCGTGTAAATAGATGTTCTAATTTCTACTTGTTAGTTTAAAACTGGATAAAATATGATATAAAACAGCAAGTGCCGCAAAAATCAGAGCAATGAAAACACCTCCGATAGTTAATCGAAACATTCTGCACCAGTGCGATTCAACGGTGTCGCTAGCACCTCATCGAGGGACATCCCACTTTTGGGATCGCCCTAGAAAAATAACAAACACCGTGGCCACTTCTATCCGTGCCGTCGCGATCTACATGTCGTCGCGATTAATCGCCGTAATGGCGTTTAATTACTACTTACCAGTGAACGAATAGCACACGACCAGCTCGCCGGAAATCTTATTGAACGAAAGGGTCGTCGCGATACAATCGCGTTCCCGGCGCGCATAGTACGACACCACCCGGTGGCTCTGGACGTGGTAGAGCGCGATCGTGATCGGTTCGCTGTCGGCTAATAAAATTAAACAGTGTTTAGCGTCCAGCGCGTTCGCCCGGCCTGCATCCCGCATTTCGACTCTCTTCACTCACCGATTACAATCTCATCCTCGCGCCACGGATGCCAGTCGAAGAAGGCACACATCGTGCTGGCCCAGCGCGTAATCGGTGCAAGGTGACCGTCGCTCCAGTGCCAGATGTACAGGTGGCCGATATCGTCCGCCGTCGCCATGTACTTGGACGCGCAGGAGAACTTGATCGCGATGATCGTTGACTGGTGTACGCAGTACTTGCTGGCGACTCGCTCCGGCACGCTGCTGCAGATGGGTCGCACGTGCACGATCGAGATCTGCCCGTTGCCGAAGCCACACACCACGTACTGACCGCTGCCGTCCCAGGTGAGGCAGCTGATCGGGTGATCCAGCGGGTCGAGCAGCTTGAGCGAACCGTGACGGCCCAACGGGCTGTGGCCCACGTCCAGAATGTCGAGCCACGGGCGGTTCATCATGAAGATCGCCATCGCCAGCCGATCGCCGGCCGGATTGAACGCGATCGAGGTAGTGTCCCGGGCGCGCAGACCGATCATCTCATCCGTGTTCGGTGTCCAGATTACGAGCTTTTTGTTGAAGATGGCAGCGATCTGGCCGGCGGAGGACCAGTCGATGATTTTGTGATAGTGCGACATGATGTTGGGCAGATCGTGTACGGCCTCAATGAACCCGGTCGGTTTGGTGCGCGGATGGCAGCTCCAGTCCAGCTTCTGATGGTTCAGGTACGTCGGTCGGACAATCCACTCCAGTGGGCGTCGCACCGCCAGTCGATAGCACTCCTGTCTGCTGTTGCTGTCCTGGAACGATAATATCCGGTCCCGGGCCGACACCAGCCCTAAAAGATCCTTCATCATGGTCGAGTACTGATGGTTACGCCAGTAGCCAGGCATCTCCTTCTGAAGCGAATCGAGCAAAGAGGTATCGTGTCTCACTTTCGTTTACCTTTTATTTGGCAGTGTTCCAGTACGTACCATTACCATCGGATCCGTTTTCTGATCGGGTTTACTTTCCGCCTTGAACCGACTGGCTCGGGACAGCGCGTAACGACGGGATATGAACCGATCTCCATAGAAATTGGGCAGAAAATCCACCGGGTGTTGGAGCTGTACAACGGGAGGTATTCAATTTGAATTATTAGCCACTTCTGGGTATACAGAACGAAACGGAGTGATATTAATTCCCTCGTTTGAATTCACGTACTACTTTATGTAAATCTGTTCCCTCTCTCGTGCCATATCGGTTCCCCTTCAGGGCTAATTCCAAGTGCAATCCTTCATCCCGGGTGTGTATGTCATGCTCGAACCTCTCCCCCTTCCAACGCAGCATCGGCGCAGTACCATTTAATCCGGCACACGGTACCTGTGCGTGATGGAATTGAGGACCCCGATGCTTTCGTGTCCAAAGTACGCGCATGCCCTCATAAATTATGCTCCCAACAGGGCGCGACACAAGTGTGTAGCGGACGTTTCGGTTCGGCTTTTTCCCGGTGCGCGCCAGTGTTCCCGAGTTCGGCAGTTCCCTTTGAAGGCCTGCCATGCAAGAACTCGAGCGCGTGCCACGGCTAATGTTTTGTCGTGCTTTAAAGGTAATTTATGGGCTGCTCACAGTTGGCACCGCACCGTTTGCCAACGAAGGGGGAGGAGGTGGAGAGGCAGGAGCAGGAAAATGATAACACACCGTACACAGGTTCTCGATTAGCAGGTTGCGAAATGAGTTGTGAGTTGTGGTAATTTCGTGTATTTTTTCACTCTTCGAAACCGAAAAAGCTCAGGTCCAACCATAGTAAAATGGTATAGTTGGGAATAGAATTCTCCAATAACGCTTTACTGGTTAATAGAGATAATTTAAGGAAGCAATTATTTCTTAAAAATCCATCTAATTTTCTAAATATATTTTTTTAACAATATTAATCGATAAACTTATCTAAACTAGCCAAACAACCCTCATTTATAGATACTGAAGGCTCTTAAGTTGAAACACTAGACGAAATATATAGATGAAAATTAGAGCTTTAACTCATTAGAGTTTTAACTCATCACTCATAGGAGCTAAATAAGCTAAAGCTAAATAAAAACTATAAGTTTCTCACACGGTATAATCATCATCGAAATAATCAAAGTAAAATTCTAAAACAGATAGCAAACACTTTATAAAAACATAAACGTACTAAAGTATTACAGTTTATAACCATGAAACCTACTAAAGACTGGAATAGGAAATAAAATGTAGAAGAAAAGCAAAAACACTATCGCATAAACGTCATTTTCTGAGCGAATCGCTCCTCCGATTGAAGTCTTGCGTTGCACCGTGCAAGCGACGAACCCGACAAACTTCGTGCCGTTGCCGATGCATGCCCGCCCTCAAGTGAGCGCACTTGCATCGCCGCGCAGTTCATGCTCTCGTGTATCGCATGTTTTTCCCCTCCCGTAGGCCAAGTGGGAGATTGGCGCGTGCTCCGGCGTGGAAGGAGACATCGCGTGCCAAGCGTGCCTTCGCTGACCGCGCCTTAAACAGCTGATGGGATCCATCCTGGAGGTCGTTCGTGTTTGCCGTTCGTTGCGTTCATTGACGCTGCCGACGACGGCGGCGACTAACGGGGTCCGTCAGCAACACGTGCGGAACGCGCGGACGGATGCTGCATGCTGGAGAGTGTCCGAAAGGACTTGAACCCGCTCAACGGAGAGTAGGAGCCCGTGTGCTCCTATTGCTTCTAATCTAATAGAGAAGCTGGAGAGTCGTGCCGTGAGAAGCGTGTCGGTAAAGGAAGGGGTTGCTGATACGATTCGATCTCCCGCTTAGCTAGCGCTTAGCTTAGCGCTCCCATCGACGCACTAGACGATCTCGTGAGAATGGCCGAAGAAGGGCGCACCGCGAAGCATAGAAAGAGAGCCATAAAAGAAACGCAACATAAGCAACGGCAACAAACTCAGCAGGAAAGCTGAGAAGCCTAGCGTACGACGATCTACGAGAGAACTAGAGCAGAAAGCTCGCGAGAAAAACCGTCGCCGCCGTGTTGTCGTGCGCTTTTCCATTCGCTTTCCTTCGCTGTGCCAGCCTGCGACGAAAGCTAGACAAACGAGATCAGAGAGCCGGGCCCGGGAGTTGTGGAGCCTTGTTTAAACTGCAACGCGAACAATTGAACCATTCGTGCAAGTGGAAGTGAATGCTGCAGTTCCGTCGCGGTGGACAAGCTGGAGCAACAACAAAAAAATCGAGAGCATACGGTGCATCCGAGTGGCGCGGTGCACTTTAGTGAATATGCAGTGTTTGATGAAAGCGGTCGCGCGATGCCCACAAGCCTTTCCCTCGCTCGATTAAGCCGTTAAGTGGCCGGGGTGGATCTGGGCAGAAGAGAGAAAAAAAACCGATCGGAAGGAAGTTGTCCGAGGCGTTGGCCGGATCACGGCAACAGCGAGCGACTATAAATCTTGTCAGTGGATCTGTTTGCGTGGAGGTGTGCTTAAGTGGATATTATGAGTGTTGCGAGGGTATAGATGCGAGCGGAAATGGCGGAACGTGAGAAATTACACTGAACGGAAAACAGTGATCAAATTGTACGAATGGTTATTTTAATAATCCGAGAAAAAAACATACAGTGTGCGAGTGAAAGTGTTTGTGAGCTTCTAACTGTAGGTTATAAACGGCTCTTGAAGCAATGTAGTGAACATTTTTTTCTCCACTAAGATGCCAAGTTTAGTATGTTAAATAGTACAACATAAGCTAATGCTTGTTTCTAGAGGAAGAATTAATAGGGTATACATTAAAAATTTCAATCAAAAGCAGTGTGATAACAAAACCAGTTCCGAGCTAAACAGCTAAACTGGTCTCGATGGACACTCATTGCGCAGAAAGTTCGCGATTGGCGAACGTCGTGTCAGACGTTCAACAAAACAGTCAGCCGTTTGAATGTTTCTTCATTAGGTGAGTGTTTTTTTATTTTGTTTATAATATTTATGTAAAAAAAAACACACGGTCATCCCGAACTGCTCGATGTGTGTTATACATCCAGAAGTAAACGAACTCTATCTCGCGTCGACCCCGATTTGACGCCTCGTCAGTTCCGCTTGTCCGGCGCGGGATCATAAAAGGCCAAACGAAACTGCCACCGTTCCGTCAGGTCACAATTGGACACCACAATGAACCACACAAAGTCCCGCGGTTCGTAGCTGAACCGGAATATTAACTCGATCGAACCACGGACCGAGTGAGTCCATCAATCTACCGAAATTCCTATGCCTCTCCAGGTAATACCGGTATGATGAACTGCCTATTCAAATAGAGATGATAGATTCCCGCTCGTTTTTTTTTTTTTGTTTCTTTTTGCCCCTGGCGGACAAGGGGCCCGGATCCTGTCGAAAACGAGATCAGTCAGCAGACATGGTCCGATCGCAATGTGCACCAAAAAAAAAACTCGTTTAAGCTTTGCATGATTGAAAGCGTAAGAGGAGCGTCGCAGCGAGAGAGCGGTAGGAGGATCATGTTGAATGAAATATCGAAAGGCTGGGTTGACCAGTGGGTTTCGGTGCAGAAGAAAAGGTGTCACGCTTTGGCCGGGCATGAAATTGGTGTTGCTTCTGTGCCGGATACGCTACGTGAAGTTAAACGCAAGCTTAGTAGAGCACTCTTCGGAAACGTATCAAAAGAGTGCACTAGGTACACATACCACTACAGGAATCATACTAGTGCCACTTTATACATCATTCCTCAGGCGTTTGATTAAAATTCTGCGCATGATAAACAAACGTCAGCAGCTACGACCTCGAACCTCCCCTTCCCAGCGAAGGAATGTGAGGTGAGCAATATCGCTTGACCATCGCTCGACTTACGTGGAGCCCCACGACCCCGGCTGTGTGCAAACTGCCGTTGCTAAAGTGCCTTGCGGAACTGCTTTTAAATTGAATTTTAATAACAACTCCCTTCTATCGAACCCAACCCACCAGCGGCAGCGGCACGAAGCAGCCTCTAAATAGCCCCCGGGAGTCGGACCGGAGACGATCACTTTCGAATGATAAACGTGAGCTGATAAAGTAAAACGGCCATCGGCATAACCCTTTGGAAGAAGCACGAGAATGATGATGGTGATGGAAAACTGCTTCCCGAGCAGTGAATTTTATGCTTCGAAATCAAATGCTTGCGCCCGAGCGGGAACGTAGTTAAAGGCGACTAATTATTTCGCCCGAGCATAACTTCACAACCTTTAATTAAAGTCAGGGACGGAGAGGAGAATTGAGGCTAAAAAAGACCTGAAGAGAGATCCATCATCGGTGAACACGAACGGAACTTGTTTTCGAATATCGATATCATACGGATCGGGGTTGGAATTCCGTGACCATTCTTCTGAATCGGTTAACGCAGCCGAGAGGAGTGGAGTGTCACCTTAGCGTACTTCGTCTGGAGCTACCTCGGACCAGACCAATTAACACGGGTGGGCTCAGGGTTCGCTTCCGCAGTAATTACGGATAGCATCAATTAAACAAGAACTGGTATCACTCTCTTGAGCATTGTCCTGCTATTGCCTCAGAGCTCCTCCGAGGCGATCTCCTACTTCTGAGCAGGCGTTAATGTTTTTGTTAAATGCACGATTTACCGCAGCACCGCTCATCAACCACGGCGACTCATCCAAATGTATGAGGATCGATTACGCCCGGGCTGAGGTTGAGGATTCGTTTCCGACATCAATTATGGTCCGCAAGACACAAGCAAACAGACACACGGAACCTGTTTTGTTTGGGGAGCAGGGAGTCGGTATTGTCCGCCCGATCAAAAGGAGTCATCGCATCAGTCATCGTACAAACTGAGACCAGCGAAAGGGATGGCATCTCTCTGAGATGAGTGACGCATTAAATGGTATGAATTCATTCATCTGTAATTAAGTTATTACTCGGCACAAACACGGTCGGCCCACGACGGGCTCGAGTGTGACTCTTGTGTCCGTTCGGCTGTCTTTCGCTCGGTGTGGGCATTTGCTCCTCATTTAGCCCATCATTAAAACATTCCCATTGCCCATTGCGCGATGCATCGCGAGAAGTCGTGCGTTGCATCCGCGATGAGAGAGGGTATGACGATTGGTGTATGACTTTAATTAAAGCAAGATATCGTAGCGATGATTACTGGGTCATAAGCTTAGTGGAGGTACATTGGGAGAAGGCTACGGGTGTGATTATCAGGGCAAACCATAATCAATTATTAATGTAGTAGGGCACCGGGAGGCTCTTTCAAGAGTCTCTTAAACGCAATTGCTTTATGATGGAGTAGAGATTTGACCTATCAGGTTCTCTGGAACACTTATCTGGCTCTCTGTTAAAAAAAGCAATGCTCATAACGTCATTATACATAGCACAAGCTAAAAGGTTTCGAACTACAGCTATTACCTTATTAGGAATGGTGTTATACTGACAAGCTTTAATCGCATGAGCCTGGACTTCCTCTCGAACGCACTCAAAGTCCAACGTGTCAATTCCATTTAATTATTATTATACCTCAGCGCTAACCGCGTCTTTCGTAGCCAGCAGCAGTCGAAACTATTAATTGGATCACTCTGCTCCTGTGCCAATCCAAAATCCTGTGTTGCAAAATCTGCAGCACGTTTTTTATGGGCCCGATAATGAATGAAAGCACACCGGATGCAACTCCGTTGCGCCCGGTAGCCCGATCGTATCCCGGTGATAAGACGCTTGGGTGTATAATTTCAACCCCTTGGTGAAGGGGTCGCTCTCGTTCGTAAATGAAATCACCTACTCGATCAATCAAAAGCTCGACCGAAATTGCGTCCGCTTTTATGACATTTTTTTCGTATAGTTTGCTGACCCGAAGAATTTACTCTCGTACTCTCGGCTGCTACTGAAACAAAATGTTTCCAGGCGAAGCTTGGAAGAAAACAATGCTTGATTGAATTTTATTTGGCGATCAGTTTCAAATTGAATCTCATCAATCAAACTTCTGCCGCTGGGGTCACAGTTTGCTCGCCGTGGGGAGTTGAACGTTTTCGATTGCCTCCGACTCTCTTTCGGTCTTGAGGGAACGTTCATCAATCAAGCGATAAACATCGAGTGATGGCTGTGTTACCCGAAAACGGAGGCATTGTGAAGGTTTCGAGGAGCGCATTGTGAGGTTAGGTGGACGTTAATGCAACCACGAAGTTAAGAGGTAATTTGTTTTATGAACTGCTTCCGAAATTGGAAGGTGAGCATAGTTTAATCATGTCAGAAATTTAATGAATCGTCGTAAAAGAAATAAATGTTACCGTCAAAGAGAACGATACGTTCGACACCCTCCTAAATCACTTCTTATATCCTGTTATATTGGAGAAACTGTTTTAAAAATAAGATCGCTGTCATCAAAACTGTAAAAAGAATCTTTTGGGTTAAATAATTGCAACTATTCTAACTAGTAACAAATCAGAAAAACTTATTGGCCTATTTTTAAAAATGTATCTTGGTAAAAAAGACAGATTCGTACAATACAACTTAAAATCACCATGTGGCCTTCTTTTGTTACTGATGCGGACCGAGTCATCGTTGAAATTTGCTGCATGATCGTTGCAAAAACAAAGATTCCACCAAACTGATCGCTCATCGATGTTCAATTCCGGACGTGCTTGCCTTCGAACTTTGTTGAACATCTCACAGCTGAACGATGATCTCGCGTGCCCGATAAGACTCAATCATCCTGCCCGATAGACAATGTTTCTATTAATTCCTATGACTTGGCAATATTTTACAAGCTTCCTCTACTCCAGCGCTGCCAAGTTATGAGCTCTTTCAACAATCATTTCCTCCCCTCGCTAACCGCGTCCGAATGAGGATCTCATGCGATCTGAGGCAATCGGCAATCGTCCATCAAAAGTATAGGATTAGGTTTGCTTTGTGCCGCACGGCACGATACTCTCTCGCGATGTTGATGCAGCTGATTTAGAAATATCTGCATATCAGCGCAGCAGGGAGGTGATTAATTGTGGCCTAATAAATCTGGTTAGGCTCCTGTCACTTTGCATGTTGCGATTCGGTGTTTTAATACCTTCATCTGTATCTAGTTTCTAGATCAAAAATAGAGTGTGTAAAGAATGTACTTGGAGAAAATCTTCATCATAGATACAAGAAGTAATGAAGCTATACTCCACCACTATTGCTCCACAAACCACGCCTTCCGAACAGTTATGTTTGGCGAATGTTAAATTTCAAGAGTTTACCTGTGGTGAACACACCTGCATGCTTGGCAATAGAGGGGAAGCGTCATTGCCTATATGAGCACCCCCTACATCCAATGTCCGAAAGAGTGCAGGTGTGCAAGATCTAAGTCTACCATCCCCTCCACGAAACAACTTGAGTGAAGCGTCACACTCCACTGCATTGGAGTCTTTTCCTGGTTCGCTTCCAAATGGAGCGCAAATAAAAGAAGAGGGAGGATGTATGAAATAATTCACCACCACCACTGCAGCTCCAGCAAGGCACACCTGCTCACAGTGCAGCGGAATCCAACCAACCATTTGGTGCACAAATCGCACCAAACTGATCTGAACTGATCTCGCCATTAAATTTTAATTGAAATCACAGCCCCCTCGTCTTCGTCGATTGGCGTTTGAGGACGATTGCGGGTTGCTGTGTTGCTGCCGAGACGAATCGGAAGACGAGCTATGTTAATTAAATGCCATTCCTTATTTGGAGCACCAGACACAAGAACGAGAGATATTGAAGAGATTGCAGCTCATGTGGCACGAGGCACCGTGGGTAAAGCTGCTGCTGGAATTTCAAGCGAATCGTTTTAATTGAGAATTTTCCGGGCAGGATTCTTTCGCTGCTCTTCCGCCGCGAGAATGTTACAGGCACGTGGCAGAAGTTAAGGTCAATCAGATATACCTTAAAAGGTATCGGAACGCGATCGACAGCCGATCATTCGACTCGACTGAAGCATGTTTTAATTATTGTACGAGAAACCCGTACCCAAATAAGGACGTTGCTTCTTGGAAGATGAGTATGGTCTTTTAATTATCACTGATCAGGTTCTGCACTTCACATCTGACACTGATTCTTCTTGTGTGGTCTGCATCGGGAGGATGTTAAAAAAGGTAATGATCATTTCACTCTCAATTTCACATTCAAACTTGAAGATCAATCTGGATCTTGATATCTCCTGAAGTTGAAACTAACAAACCGTTTTGTTGTAAAATCTCTAAAACGTCCAAAGAACGCGAATCAATCGATCAATCATTTTGACAGTGACCAAAATGAACTCAACGCTATCCGAGCTGTCATCTACATCACAAGAATAGATATCATGCATCAACACACATACAACAGATACAGCTTGCGAACAAGTTTCTCGCACCCATGACAACAGCTGATTTGTTTTTCCTGTCCAAACGGGTTCTCCTCGAAAGGAAACCAAATCACTTGTCGTCTCGGCCGTGGAAGAAGTGTTCGACGACGATCCGTCCAATCTGGGAAGGATATCCTGTCCACCGCCGGAGACACTTGTCTGGAGTACGTTGCGTGTCGCTTATCCCTTTTGTTGCGTGTGACGCACCGGGTTCGAGTACCTTGGGAAATTCGCTAAACAACGGTCCTGCAAGTTGTCGTACATCACACCAGATGGGCTTCTCTACCGCGCTTAAGTTATTCACCCGTTGGAATGAATATTCAATGGCCACGCGTAGACAGATTTATATATTTCAATCTCTCCTCGGACTATTCCGGAATCAAACAAGCCTTTGATTGAGTTAATCGTCGACGCAAGTCCAATGATTAATTAGACCGACGCAAATTTGCCCTCGAAGTTTATGGAACAAGCTGCTCCATATATTCATACAACATTCCGTGAACGAAGTTTCTCTACCATTTTATTGTTTCTGGAGGTCATAAAACATCGACCCACACCTTCAGGGAGATGTCTCCCAGCTCCCTGCTCGCTTCTCGATACTAATTTATGTGATAAAAAATCATTTTCATGTAATTGATTTCCGCGCCTTCCTTCGATGTGTAGCTTCGGAAGGTTCGTAATAATAGTAGAAAAAAAAGAAAGATGTTATAAATGTCGCCCTGGTTAAATGATGGAGGCGACTACTCGCTGATCAAATTATCATATGTTAAACGTTGTTCTCTGGCGCATGTTATCTCGCATGGGTGGAGTCGTTCTGCGCTTTAATCGTTGCGCCCCGCTCGCAATTATGCCAGCGGTTGTACTTTATTGCAAGTGCTTTGTTTAATATTCCTAGACGCTTGGGTTTGTTTTTAATTACTTGTTCGCAATTAAACATCCGTAAGTGGAATGATATCGAGAGCAGACGAAGGGACCGAACCCGGTGGAACGCAGGTAATATTTATGAACACGGAGCTGGGCCAGCTAATAGTGAAACATGTGTTTGTGTACTTTAGATGAGTCTGTTTACTGATTTCAGTTTTTTTGTATTCTTTCTTCAAGACATTATTCGCTGCAAACTATAAATATCTCAAAGTATAAAAGCGTAAAGGCATGGCAATCTTATCTCTTAAGTCACAACTTCTTCCTTCTCAGCTCAGGGGTTCTCAGCTGGAACTGTCATTCGAGTCGAGCTTACTGTGACAGAAAACTGCACAGGAGTCACACAGGAACCTCCTTCCAACCCCCTGGTGATTTCACACATTTTACTCATATTGGAATATTGGACTCGAAAGACACATCTCAGCAGGAGTTCTTTGTTTATAACTTTACTCAAAGATTTGCAAAAGGTGATAGTAATTAACATTCCTTCATGCTCTGTATGAAACTAGTTGTATCTGAAAGCTGCGTCTTAATATGGATTTTTCATTAGACAACTAGTCTAGTTTATAGGCACCAAGTCCCAGTAAAACCACTTATAGTGGGTTTCTTCCATCACAGATTAAACTAATACCTAATGCTCGTGGAATGGTAATGGAAATAAATGGTATCGAAAGCATAAGTAACCCACACCTAACTAGGAAGAAAGAACTATTTAGCTACCACACAATATGCCATAAACCTTCTGGAATTGTGGCCTTATCAGGCTTCATTTACGAACTATGGCTACACTGAGAGAATGAGTATAGAAAGAGGTCCCAGTTGGATCCACATTTTCCCGTTCTGTGTTCGTTTG
>KB673312.1:2485913-2528498 GCA_000349145.1 Anopheles dirus | reverse complement strand
CCTCAACTAGACAGATATAAACTTTGATTATCCTGTCGCCGGCGCTGAAAAATAGTAATAGCGTCTAATAATAAAAATTAGCTTCTCCGACCGTCCGGGAGTTTAGACACACACGAAGCAGGGCTGCTCGGTCGTCTTGAAATCTGCATAAACTCCGGCAATTTGAAAGATACCTCCGTTCGATATCGAGAGAAGCATTAATTGAAACGTTTCCCAAGCGTAAATGGTCCATAATTGTACAATTATCGTTGCTTTGACGTTGCCGTCCCTCTTGGTTGGGACTGGCTTCCTTGCATGATATCAGCTACTTTGGCGTTATTTGCAAGGAAAGTAGCCCGCCGGGGAGAAAAATCGAAGTTCATTCATAAATAAATGGCTGCTTAGAGATGTAGTAGGCTGCCACGTTTCTCCAACATTAGCAAAACAATCAACTGTGGTTTTATGTAGATAAAGACGACGATGGTTCAAGTGTGGTATTCACCTCGTAGTTGTGGGTGCTTCGAGTTGAATCCTAGTCTTTGATTTTATCAGATCGAATGCAGTGTGTCAGCAACAAAGCAAAACTTTCTCGCGACAAGTGCAAAGGTGTTCCGAACAAGACATTCCATTGCAGAAAGCTCCACAGTATGTAGGAAGTCTGCCGCCAGTTCTTTCCAGTCCCTCCTGGAGGTGGCCTTTGCGATTGGCCTCTAGAGGAGCGCATAAATCTGACCAAATGCAAATACTCCGGGTGCGAAATGTGTTGGTTTGGTAATCATCGAGCCGGCCTCTCTCGGGGCTGTTCACGCGCCGTATCTTGATGATATGTTTCGGGCCCACACAAAAACATGCCCATTTGCACCTTACTGTGCGACGCAGAATCTGTTGCAGTGGTCTCGCAGTGGACTGTTGTGAATTTCTATGATTCATGACGGCGATACGTTGGTAATGGTTAGACCGGTGAGGAGGCTTTCGTGCAGTTCCGAAGGAGGTTTTCCTTTGGAATTCAACACTTCGCGGTCAGGGCTTGGAACAGGTGGCATTAAATGGCAGTTAACAAGCGTTTGCACAGGTGTGTCTTCGTGATGTAACGAGTTGTCAATGTCTGTTCCAATTTATTAAAATATACCAAGTCTTTGAGCAGAGACAAGTATTGCTTGATGTAGACTCCATGTCACATATTATTTCAAAGGTTTTAAACGTCATATGGCAGCTATGTGTAGTACTCATATTTTCCATATGCATTCAGAAACGATTATGTGCTCTTTCGCACATGTTACTAGCATATCTAATTGACAATCTTCGGATGCTTATCTAATTCCTTCCTAGCAAGACTCTCCTTCGGTATCTTTTGTTCTTCACCATAACGTGTTTGACTTTACGTTCTTCTGCGCACTTCTTCCAATCCGGTTGGACCATCGTTTTGATCTAGATAAGAGAAAGATGGCGCTTCAACCAACGTGGAACGTCGTTGTACTCCTTTACCGTGGTTCCTTCGGCTTCTCCAACTTCGTCGAATGAAAGTTGGAAAGATATGGGAGAAGTGATCACACGTTTGCTGCTCAATTTGTAAGCACTTTGCATGGGTCGCACCTAGATCCGCGTGTTGCGGTGCGCATCTCGAGCGACGTCGCTGGATGCATCCAGTAGCACCTCATGCGCAAGCCCACATCGTTGCGGAGGTCCGCCGTTTCGAAAAGCCATCCCATGTCATTGCAAGTTGTCGGGCTAGTTCGGAATGATAATAAGCCCGCGCTACCTGCGGGAGATAATAATTAGACAAGCAGCAGCGGCGGCGGCAACGACCATCCCAACGGCAACGTTGCGTGAGGTCGGTCAGCCCCAGCGTGCTCATCCGTGCCAGTCGTGTTTGATCCGAGATTAATCGCTGCTACATCCAGAAGCACCCTGCAAACGACACTGTAACACTTTTGAGCCACATCGGGAGACATCATGCCGGGATCTTCTCGTCTCCCTCAATCAACCCCAGAAGCCTCGAGGGTAACGCACAAGATCGCCTCAGAAACGATCTGAAACATAACTGTCGTGTTTTGTGGGTAATGATAAATTATAATCCCATTACGCATCGGTGCATCCGCTCGCGGTACAATGTAGCGATGGAATTTGCCGTGATCCAGAACAAGATTGGAGATCCTGGATCACGAAGCCCTGTCCCTGAAGCTGTGTCGTGCCGGATTGAAATGAAAAAGCAATTGATTAATATTGCGGGCACACTTCTGCTTTAATTACGGCGCAATCATCGCAATTTGCAAGTCATCTTAAGTCGTCATGCAGACTTTCCTTCCCTGGAGGGGGAGATAAATATTCCAACGTCTTGTTGCTTGCTCGATGGCTCGAAGCGCGAAAGCTCGATAGATCGCTAGATAATTCCCAGCTACTCACAGACCGTTGACCATATCCCGGGGTGTGTTTAAACGGCGGCGTGTGGCACCAGTGACTCGAGGTAACAAACAATAAATCATGACAGTGTACCTTTCCCGAGCCGACGAAGAACGACGTGGAGGATGGGAACGAGATCGTTGAAATTGTTTGCGTCCATTTAGTGCGTAATGAGGGGCCTCTTCTTCTGTGGTTTTCATCGCCAATGCGCAAACCTTCAGCACATTTTTAGCAACCACCGCGTGATCGAGAAACACGCGTAACAACTCATTTAAGGCAACGATCAATCATGTACTATCTGAGAGTCGGTAAGCCTTTTAAATGAGAGATTTTATATATATTTCATCTTAATTTGTTGTTTATATCGGTTTGTTCCGATCGTTTATGTTTGCAATCAAAATCTTCCCAAGAAAAGATTATCTGAGGAGATTGTGTGTACCTCAAAGTCAAGATTTGAACCAATACTTTCAATGTTTGAAGTCAGAAGTCTTAAGCGCTTTCCATATATACTGTCACGTCCGATTGCAGAATGCAAACTGGGTCTCATTAAAACAGAGTCACTGACGTGATGACGATTATAAACATATATTATACGATTCATAAAACAAACTTCTTTCGCAAAAGAAACAGACATTCCTACCAGATTGAACTCGAATGATAGTTTCCTATCACAGGCCACTCCTCTTTACCGGTTTAACTAGTCAAACTACGAAGCGGAAGGGTCTGTGTCACCTCCAAAAATCCGTTCAACATCCTACCAACCCGTAGGCTATAATTTAGAGGAATGTTGATAGTAGCTTATTAAGCTAGAAGCGCACGAAAAATCGCTCATTCCACGTCAGCTCAGACATTGCGGGGCAACAGTCCTGCAAGCTAGAAGCCTCACACAAATGATCAGCTTGTCCCCGTGGAAGGTGTGCAAGGTGTATAAATATAAAAATTCCGCTCCCCTCATTCTGCAAACTGCGCCGAGCACATTTTAATCACCATCATTTGAACGGTGCAGCGGGCTGACCACGACCGCTGACATTTTGCACCGCCATGGTTTGGCGCGTCTGACCCAATTTGCTCACCCCTGGCGCGGTGTGCCGATGATGACGGCACAATTAGTGCCAATCGCGCGACCGTTCGGGGTGCGATTTTGTATCTAGCCGCGCGTGAGCGTGAAAACAGCGTGATTGAAATCGCTCATTCCGGTGCTACAGCAAACGGGCGCGATGGGCAGGTTTTCGCCCGGCGTAGCGTAAGTTTCATCGTTCACGAGATGGTCCAGGCGGTACGGGCTCCGTCCAGGCAGAGGACGCCTCGTGCCCGGCGGCGACCATCTCCTCACGCGTCCTCACAGGGCGTGCAGTGCACGTGGAGGTGAAGGGCGTACGAATTCCATCTGCTGCGAAAAGCCACACATTCCACTCGAGTGTGCAGCGAACACCCAGCGCCAGCTGAATGGGAGTCCGCTTCCAAAGGAGTACACTCATATGCTGTTTTTCCCTCCACTCCACGGGACGAAAACGGCCATCCGCCTTGGGGAAGCGTGCGCAGGCGTCGGTACATGTAAAATATATCAGAATCGCAATGAGATTATGTTAATGAACCCCAATAAAAGGGTAATAATATCGATACTTACGAATCCCGCGTCCCGGTGAGCAGTCGCGAACGCGTCTTCCCACTGGCAGAGCTCCCCATTAGGGATGGGGGCAGAAAGTCGTGTAAAACTTCGCCCCCGGGGCATGGCGACACATACACGCGCACGGCACGTGGAGGCACCTGATGGCTGATGGATCGTTGCACGATTAAACAACCGGGATGCTCATTAATGCTCAGCCAGCCAGCGGGACAAGCGGCGTGTATCGATTCCAATGCGCTATAACAAGATCATTTCTGCGCGCGGTCGCACTGCGCCCGACTAATGGGGCGGGTGCGAAAGGGTCGTTTCATCTGCTCCACTTGTATATGCCCGCTGTTATGGTGCACATTTGTAAGCGTTGTTCAAACAGCGCATCAGTGTCTTTATTGGGAAGTGAGCATCTAAATCAAGATGGCGTTCAGTTCTTCTCGGTCGTTAGCGCGTACTCATAAGCTACAGGCAGTTTCTAATATCGTTTGGGCGTCGTTTGGGATCACTTACAGATAGGAGATCACTCAAGATCACTTAAGGATTTACTCACTGCTAAGGATGTTGTAAGTCCTATCCTTCAAAACATTGAAAAACAATGCTAAGTGGAAATCTCAAATAAAATTGACAGCAGTAATTTGGCAAAATAAAGCAGTTTGTTTGTTGTTCACAATGTTTTGATTATTAGCTGGCAATGGAGAAGCTACAAAAAGAATCAGAAGGGTTTGTAAACCATGTTTAGGTCTACCTACGGCAACTAACAGACTGATTTGTTGTCAAATTTAACACTGGTATAAACACAGGACATACGGAAGATGTGTATACAACCAAAAACATGTACAGTATATTTCATCCATTCTTGAACAGTTCCCGGGATAATATGAATTCTTCCCACTCAATGATGGAATTGTTCCATCCATTCTTGGAGCAGTTATTATGCACAGTTTAAAGATCCACCTCGAACAAGTGAATACAATTCCGTCAGTGTAAGTATTCAATCTAACACGATAAACAGAGCATTTCATGAATGGGTGGAAGGATTTCAAGATTGAATGGGACGATTTCATGAAACTCTGGGAACTGTTCAAGAATGGGTGAAAAATGTCATATTTGAACATCTGTTTTCTGAATCTTAAGCATTGTCATGAATATTCTAAGATCAAAGCTCACTTGTTGAATAGGTGAATGTCGACATTGTCGACTTTATTTCACATCGGCTACTACGATATCGACTTCAATACTACTTATTGGTTGCGGCTTGAAAAAACGAATAGCAAGGTTTTAGTAGAATGCTTAAGCTGTTTTTATACTCCATCTCTCTATCTCTCTTTCTATTATTATCAACAGTCGCTACTTCTCTTAAGCGAATCGTGCAGTTTTTGCACCCTGGGCAATCCATTTGATGATTCATTTCCGCGGTCAAATTCTCTTGTGGGGAGGTAAAAAAAAGAATCCCTCCCCATACACGACACGACAAGACACACGTCCCTAACGGTAACGTCGCGATCCCGCGCACGGTAGCGACGGAGGCGACGGCTTTGTTAACACGATCGTCACCAACAAGCGCACCGCAAGCTGCCGGCTGCCGCTGTTTGCACATAAATCAGTTTAATTAATTTGTGCTACATGCACACGGAATGAACACATTCGCGGGTCGCTTTTCCATTGAGAGCCGATTCTAATTTCGCCGCATTTTATCATGGCGCGAGCGAGTGCGCACGCGCGTGTGTGTGTGTGTCGCGGATCGACGGGGGAAACAAGCGGCCACCGCGTGCGAGGGCGACGATGCCACGACGTGTAGCGTGAACACGAGGTGATCATTCATTCAGCAGTGGAAGCATTCAGGCGGACAAAAAAGCGGAGCAGAGCGCCCAATATCCATAGAAAGACACCTCCGCCAGGATTTAGTGCCCGGCTCGATCGATGTATCGCTCGTATGTAAATTGGTCTATCGGAGGACCCGATTTTCTTGCGGCTTGCCGTGAATCGAGCCAACGCGCGAGCTTTTGCCCACCGTGATCGATTTTTTCCTCCTTCCTCGCCGTACACACACACACACACGTGGAGGGGGGGGGGGGCGAACGTCAGAACAAGCGCTCACTGAAGACGGCGCGCGCACCGTTGCTCTTCGATGCCAACGGGGTCAAGAATTTCTTTAACCGCTACTGCCGCCGTTCCGACACGGGCGAAAACCGAGCAGAAAAAAGCACATCCACCATCGACTCCATGGTCATGTAAATATTTTAATTTTTGTGATTCCACCACCACGATACTCTCGTGTGTACGCGCACATGGGGGAAGTTGTAATGGCACGCCTTAACGGTGGCCGCGCCGCCTCTGCCATGGACCCCGTTTGATTTCGTTCCGCCAGCCGGCTGGACCGTCGTACTAGAGCATGTACTAACAACCATCGTCTGCGTGACAGTGTCGAGCGCGCAGGGTGAGTAGAGAGAGAGAGATAGAAAAAAACACGCCAACAACAACAAAACACTCGTTCAATTGGGATACGAAGATCACGTTTTCGTCGTTCGATTCGGGGAAGATTTCCCTAACGAACATAATGTACGGGTTTTATGGTCTTTTACGTAGTGCGAGCTGGTTCGTTTCTTGTAGATCTTTAGATCATACATTTAGGAGCTGTTGCAATCTCGTGTTTATTGACCTATGCAACAAGCTCGATTTGGAACATGCTGTCAGCGATGCCGTGAAGTTATGGAATGCTGATGTGCCATAAGCGTATATCGATTTAATTTGACATTTTCATAAATGCCATAACACTGTAATTATGGCAATTTTAAATACTACAAAAAGACTATACTATGATGCTATAAATACTATAAAATTTGACAAATGTCAAATACGGGCCTAGGGAAACATGCCATATAGCGACTTTTTATAGCAACTAAGTTGAACGAAGCAAAAATAATCGAATAATGCTTTGCAGTCTCAAATTTCACGCATAATCCAGGCTATATGCTTGCATTCTGCCACCGTCGAAATTCCAATCGTCCAATGAAAGGAAAACAGCTCCCATCCTGGAGCCTACAGTCCGCCTCGTGTTGCAGCCCAGTGACACACGACGTGCTATAATTTATCGCTGCATTCAAAAGCCGACAGAGCAGCGGAGAAGCAAATGCAGCATCACAGCCACGACCTCGCGCACTCGAATGCGTGTGTGTGTGTGTGCGCACATTACGCGAAAATTTAACGCAATCCCTGCGCTGCCCTGCGAACCAGCAGCGACAAATGAAAAATATGCTACCCTGCGCGTCCCGACGGGCACCCTCAACAAAACGGTAGTAAATTTAAAATTGATTTTTCAATTCGGCCATAAATTTTCTCCATCACATGTACGTACGTACACACACACACCAGTAACATTCATCCTGGTTGAGTGCGGGAATGCCAAGAAATTATCACGCAGTCACACCACACCGGCGTCATCTGTTCGTTTGCGAAAGAGACCCGGTACGCTCTTAGGAGCTCGTGGCTGGAGCTGGATCTCGGTTGCATCTGGCCCACCCCGTTGGAACTGGAGCTGTTTTTTCGTGAGCCGGCCATAATCACACCGCGGGTAAACCGAATTCCGGTGTTGCGCACCGTCAATGCGCGTCCGGCGCGATCCGGCGATTGCTTTCTTCCGGACGGGTTTACGGGCGCAAAACGGGCGCGGTGCTTGCGACCCACCGGTTACTTTTTTTCCGCTGCGAGACTGCCATAATTAATGGCTCAAACACGATCCGAGTGTCGTGTGGCGCGAGGTGGGTAGGGTTCGCGTTTTTGCCACACACACACCTCACGATCGAAATGAACCGCATGAAGAGGAGTTAACATAACCTTGAAATGGCGTCCTACGAATAGCGTTGAAGGACGTCTTGGAGAACACTTTTATGGCAACTTTTTTCCGATGAAAGAATAGTTAGATTTGATCGTTTCAAAGTAAAATGATTGTAATCAGATACAATTTAATTTTGATTTTATACAAGTCTGCAGGCCAGCTTTGCTTTAAAATTTGTATTAGAATTTTGCTATAATAATTATCAGTAAATAAGTCCCATAAGTGAATGATAAAATTTGTGTGTTTACAATGCATACATACAAGATTTAAACATATGGGTAATCTTACTACAATTCTACATGCCTGGCTGGATACGTTTGACATATGCACTACTAAAATCAATTTAGTGGCGCCCTCTCCTGGATTTTTTTAACACCACTCATTTACTAGTGATGGTCCAACTAAGTAAACTGTTATACACTTCCTCGAAAATAATTGTTATTAAAATGCAAGAAAATCTACTAAACATTTATCAAACAGGCTTTCAAAAGCTAAAACATGAGCCAAAATATCTGCTTGACGTGGGTTAGTTTGTTTAGATTTTGTTTTAGATTGTGACATTCCAAAAGGCTCGTCCACTTTCTCACCTTCGCTGGAATGTTGCTTTCCTTTCTCCCAAATGCTCCCAATCATGCGATCTAACGAGCGTTCTGCGTTCCGTCCGCTCGCACCACCCGCTAATTTCTTTAAGCAAGTATTTCCCATGTCTAAACGATCGCGACGATCTCCACACGCCACCCCCGCACGCCTGTACGGTGCTAAACACATTTTCTCACTTTACCGGTCCGGTGATTTATAGGCACACGAGCCCGGCCCGGTACGGCTCGTGCGACCGGTACAAGTGCCGCGTTAAATTGGCACACGCATCATACACGCTAAACATACACACAATTCGCCATATCGCCGCGGAGGATAATCACCGCGGAACGTGCGGCCCAACCGCGATCCGGTGTGGGGGACCCCCGGTGACGGAAAGACATATGGGGTGAGATTTTTCTTGCTGCATCGGGTGGCAGGGCGGGAGGCAGTGGCGGGGACGCATTAAAACGAGTACGCAGGAGTGTATAACAGTGCATTACTCGCGTCGAACGTGTGTCTCACGCCATTCACGGGCTGGAGTGCGGTGTCGAACCAGAATTGATGGTCTATTGTTTTCCGTCTACGTCCGTCCGTCCGTCGTGTTTTCCGTACGGCTCGCGACCCGTAGCGCCCTCTGGAATCGCCAGTCGAAATATCGATCCCTAACGCCGTTAACACACGCCTACGGTGTATGGGCACACACAATGGGCGACACTAGAGGCGGCACCAGAAGACCCCAGAAATAGATGTCATATTAATTTGATCGTATATTCCAATAAATTGAAATGTTCCATAATTTATTGATTATTATTTTCCGGTTGTCTTTTCTGCTGCTTCCTCTTCCGCTACCTTCCCGGCTCCGGGAACGCGAATGCATTTTGTGTGCGATCGCGGCCATAGTGTCGATGTCGTCGACGTCGTCGTCATCATCGTCGTCGTGAAATGTCATTATCGTCTTCACGCCCGGTCCGGGCGACGGGGCGAGAGGCGAATATAAAAAAAAAACAACGATCGTACAAACGATCCCTGCACTGGAACCATTATACCACACCACGCGGGCGAGCGAGATCCGATTGCGCAGGCGGACAATGAGACATAATATGCGGTTGATGGCCGCACACCCGGAGGGAATTCCGGACCCCTTTCAGCCCGGCCCGCCCCCGGAAGGATCGCTCCGCGGTGAGTTGCGAACGCTATTGAAACGTCTTAATATCATAAACAAGTCATAAAATGTGCGGATAAGCGGTGCGGCGGTGCGCGCTCCGGTTCCAGGCCGGAGCACACCCGGTGTGAGAAAGTCGGCAGAGCCAGCAGCAACACCGGGTGGGGGTATAAATGGGATATTTCACCGCATGTGACCATTATTGTGTGCGGGAAAGAATAATAGAGTTCATTAAAATTGATTCAGTTCGCGAACCGTTACCGGCCGGGAGGAGCGCCGCTGTGTTGTTGCGGACAGCGTCCGCAAGTCTTGTAAACTTATCCATTATTCGGTCGCTAAGCGACACCGGACCATCACTAGGCTGCGAGCGGAAGAATGTGCGCGCGAAGCAGAAAAGAATGTGTCCGCACTGACCTGTTCGCTCGCTCGCTCGCTCTCGCACTCTCTCCGGACGGGAAATGTCAATAAAAGTGACGTTTGTGTAGAGATTCCGCTAGAGGGCGCGCGGGCGCTCACTCAGTGGAGTAGAGGGAAAAGTATGACACGTCACACAATGGGCACACAAATGTCATCGGCTCTGAGTCGTGCCGGCTTTTTATCGCTCCTCTCTTGCCATTTTTGCATGATAAATCAGTTCACGATCATTAGAGCCACATTGAGGTCCGGTCCAGATGAACGGCTGACGGCTGACGTTAAAAATTTGCTAAGAAAAACACACCGTTTTTCCTTAAACACGCTCAAAGAGGGAATGCGTTTGATGCGTATACGTTTTGATGGGCGCGAAGACCGCGCGCCGGTGACTCTACAAAATTGTCATCGCTGGAGCGTATCTCACGGTATCGCGATATTTCCTTATTTATTTAGTCATTCCTAACGAGAGTGGACAAAACAAAACAGGGAGAAAGAGTGTGAGACAAAAAAAATCCAATCGATCACCCGATATCGAGAGTCCGGATATGCCGTTCGCACCATTTATGATCGGCAGTTTTTTTGTGTTGTATCTTCTCCCGTGTCAAGCGAGGGAGCAATAATCATAATCAAACGCGGGTCTCACACTCCATTTCTAGCGCGCAACTCCTTTCCGACGGGCGCGCGTGAGGAGTAGAACTACGTGCGCCGGAGAACGTTCCATTGGCGATGCATTTATGCATCATCGATCCGCGGCGAGCGGTCTCAACTCGAATTCGGTCCCCATCGTCGGAGATGGAATACAATAAAAAAACAAACCGGGAGCAGAACCATCATTATGCGATCCGGAATGGGTGCGCGCTGCAGCAGCCGATTGGCATCAATTTATTCCGTCCCGAATGGGGGGGCACGAGAAGCGGATGAGGCTTTTATCGGTCGATGGGTTTGATGGTTTATGATTTATGTGTGAGCGCGCGCGCGACTCCAGCCCGCGCGTGTCCATGTAAGGAGCAAAATCGGGATCGGGATCGGGTTGTGTGTTTTGTTTTTCTTCGTTGTCTCCCAGCAAGCTCACTCCCAAAGGAAGCCAGTGTCATCGCCTAAAACGGTTGGCACGGAAACGGGTAATGGTGTGATATTTCATACATTGTCGTGATTAATGGGCTTTAAGATCGGAATGCACAGCAACGATGCGCGTTCTCGGCTAGCCTGAGCACGAGAAGTTTGGAGAGCATTAATGAGTGTAAACAGTTTTCCAAAGCAAGACAAGGTGTCGATTGGAGATGACCGATCCCGCAGCGTTTTCCCGATTTCCCATGGGGTGGATGATGATTGCAAAATTTCATAACTTCACACCCATCCCATCCACACTCTCAGGCGCAGCGCTCTCCAGAGCGTCCAGACGCTCCGGACAGTGAAGGCTTCATAAATATTGAGTGAGTGGACTCCGCGAGCCACGACCGACGATGCGGCTTGAGTGATAGTGTCCATCACTCGACGCGACGTGACGTTTGCCGTCGTGCGTCGTCGTGGTGGTGAGATTGAATGAGCTGTTTGTGTCCCCGTCACCCGGGAGATCTCTTTCTTCCCGGGCTCGCGGGTCCCATGGGAAATGTGGTTTTGAAGGTGATGGATTAGCATGAGGGTGAGGTGATGAAGCGATTTGCAGGCGTTTGGCGGACATTGGCGATGGGTGTCCCGGGTTAGTCTTGTCACGCAGCGGAGAAAAGCGCGGTATGATGTCTCTACTCGACAGTGATGAAGGGACGTATCGATCATTTCATGCACTGTTTGGAGTAATGATCGAAGTGTTATCAAACTTATAGACTTGTAGAGTGGAGTGGAAACAAAGAACCGTTTAGTAGTTAAACGAGTATACGTTTGGTGCATAATTATACATGAAAACCAACATCGTAACTTTCCAAATAAACTCTCTGTCACTCTATTCGAATGAATAAAGCCTAGTAAACCTCTCATGTTTAGTCCTCTTTCAATCGGAGTAGAAGAGGTTGTTTTCAACATAAGATATTGAGCAATATTTAGAACAAGAGCTGAGTTTATTGGAACTCTTCACTATTCTCTCTCACTATTCTATTCACTGTTCTGTTCATTATCTAGAGCCAGATATAGACATCAATTTTCCAAACATTGGTTTCTTACAGATTTTCCTAAAACTGTGTTTACCAATAGCATTTCAAACGCTCTATTCTTATTCTATTTATCTAGTGCATGTCCTAGTGCAAAACGTAGACACTAATTTTCCAAACATAGATTATCTTTAGGACATCCCGTAGACTGCACAGGAGCTCATTCCTTTGAATTTGTTTTTCATAAGACGAAACTCTAAAAGTCTAACGAGTCTGAGGAATCCAAGCAGATCTTGATACGTTATTCCTACAGCTCCTATAAACAAGATGGTATTGTAACTGAACAAAAGATTCAAATCTGCCCGTTCCACCGAATCCTTCCTTGCTGAAATGCAACGCGCCCGAACAATTTCCTAATGACCTATTCGACGCATTTTCCCCCCTCGGAGTGCAGAGAAAAACGCCACAGATTCTATCCGAAAACAAGGCGTCCCGAAAAAATGCGTGTTGCGCATCCGAAAGCGCCAAGGCGTCGGCCCCGTCGTCCACGGCGAGGAATTTTAATTGGTATCTGGGTCCGGTATCTTTCGGGCACCAGCCACCTAGCAGCCACCGGTACGTGTATGTGTGGAAAAAGGGAAAACCCCATAGCCACACACACGGAACGAGACGCCGGAGTGCAATCTTGATATTGTATTTAAATTTCTTTTCACCGCCACCACCACCTTCACCGGCACATCGCTGCGTGAACTGGTTTGAGGTCGCCCTTGCACCCAAGTGCGAATGAGTCGGCGTCGGCGTTGGGAGCATTTTTTTGCGTCTAGCCAAAACCGGACCAACGAACCCGGCCTGATATTCCGTGCGATATTCTCAAGCCTGGTGGCTGGCGCGCGCGCGATATGCTGCTGCTAGGTGGCCCTGGTGGCCATCGTCCCGAACGCCTACGCATCCTGGTGCGGCGCGTACCAGGCAACGCAAATTGCACACGCAAACGCAACCTTCATGGGCGAGAAGTGCCACCCTTGGCGTTGTGTAGAAACACGAGTGGGAGCGACGGTTGTGGGAATGGGTTGATGGAGGAGGGAGTCTTTTTAACACTGTAGCGCATTAAATTACCGCCATTTGGAGCTAAAAAGCACGGTACATGTTCGCCGGGATATAGGGAACTTTAATCTAATCGGTATCTGCGGAGTCCCAGACGTTGGAGGAAATTGAATTATTTCTTCTACAACGATCGGGTCGTCGCCTTTTGGGGAGGGGATGTAATTAGCTTCGCTTGTTTGTGGTACTCCCACAAAAACGCGAAAGAACACCGTACAAACGAGTAATACGTTTAAAACGAACAAAGTTTTAGTTTTTATAGCATCTGCTATACAGTTCTAACAGATCTGTTCTGTTCTCTACAGGTTTCTTTTTATTTGTATTCACCTCTTCTTGAAAAGAAACGTGTATCTCATATCGTATTCGATATAAAACGTGCCAATATGACTTGATGACGCTAAAATTAAAATTATAGCAAACTGTTATACAGTACTTTCAAAGTTTCTAAATTCCCTTTTTTCCTGTACTATTGTGTACACAAATAAGTGACCAAGTGCCGAAAATCGTTATACATCATCAAATCACGAAGCACTCTGAATAGTGGGAACACAGTTAGAAATGGAATCGTCGCAATCAGCACAATCTGCCAACCCGGTGTCACCTGCCTGATAAACCTTCGGTAGCCACTACCGAGTGCGTTCCCGCATATTTCCGCTTGCAGTAGGAAGGTCTCAAAATATGCTCGTGCGTAATCTACAATTTATGGGATTTAGTTTTGCACTCTGTCTCTCTCTCTCTCTCCCTCTTTCCAGGCTGTCACCGCGACGTGCTATGTATGGACCGTAGCGCGTAGCGGAACGAATTGCCATAAATTCTCCGTCCAGCGCAGGGCAGAATTTATTGATTACATTGTAATATTTCCCTCCCGGGACTCCTTCTGGTCAGCGGATTAGTTGGCCAAGCCGGACGCAGGGCATGGGGCCTGCGTGAGTTCAACAACACCCAGAGAAGCCTGGCCCGGATCGCGTAGGCAACTGGAGCAGCTGAAACTCCGCCGCGCGATAGAAACAAATGGACGCGGAACCGAACGGAACACGAGCGGAGTGGAAGCAAAAAGCGTGAACGCAGCAAACGCGTGATAATAATCACCTATTGAAATGTCATTTCCTAATGATACACCGACGGTGTGCACTGGGCACTGCCCCGGTTGCATCTGGTTGCGGACGCCCACAGGCTGCGGCTCGAAGATGCCGGGGAATGAGAAAAAAAACCGGACCGCGGCTTCGGCTCGACCGCGCGCAGAAGAAGAGGTGTGAAATTAATGGCCGTCGTACTAAAAAGCAAAATCTTGCACTTATTAGCGAACACACAATTTATTTAGTGCGTACACACACACACACACACACACACCCTGTCGACTCCCATCTGCGCCAGAACTCGTGACTCGCGCAGAAGACGACGACGACGACGACAGCGAAAAGGCGTCGAAAGCGGCTCGCGAGCGGGCCCGGGCGCGCGCCCGCGAAGAGGGCCGTCATAAATAATTTGCAACCCATGTTGCCGAACGCACCACCGCAACGCCGACTTCTTCTATTTTAACTACTTCGGCCGCGCCGGATCATCGATCGCCACGCCGCCCTGACACGTTCGATGTGTTTTGCGCGACTCATTACACGAATATATAATTAGGGTTTGTCAAGGATGTGTCAACAACGGCGGCAACGACAGCGGTCGGAGGGTGGGGTTGCTCCCGTTTGTATAGTCTGCCCATTTCGAGAGACCGCGCACCTGGTGACTTTTTTTTGGTACGCACCAACGGAGGGCTTTGCCACGCGGGCTATAAATGGTTTGAAGGGTGCAATAAATTCACCACCAACACCGCCAGGAGAAGAGGCGCACGCTTCTTCAAGCGGCACCAGTGTGTAACGAAAGGCTTGGTGCCGTCTTAAATGGATTATTTATGGGTTCCGTATCTTTAAAACGGGCGTACAATGTTAGAGTCTAATCATCGATGGGGAGATGTGGACACTGGGGTCTAGTTGAACCAGGAAATGTAAGAGATTTCCTGCCTCCGTTCTTGTATCCTCCAAGATGAGTAGATATACGCTTTTTACTAGCTTGTTATAGCCAGATTTGTTGAAGAAATTGGCTTTGAAATCATTAGAATCCGTTATACAGAATTATTGAAAATATATAATATGTGATTAATGTCATTAAAGCACTCAGAAGTTAATTGATACGATCACTTTCAGTGACTTGGAAGATATGAGATTAGAAGACATTTGAGTCGCTTGAGGAAATTGATATACGAATCGGTATTCTTCAGATTTACACAACACTACTAAGGACACGATCGTAGTCTTTGAATAAAGAATATTATTCCAAATTATTTAGAGTCATTATAGCTATGCTAATATGTCAAACAACGCATTTGTTATAAATCCCTTGGAAGAACCCATTTCAAACAAGTACGAGAAGTCATCCAGAAAAACCAAACAATCTTCCAAATGTGGTCAGTCTCAACATAAACTATGCATACTTTTAATCTCCATAGTTCGTCTAACTCTTGCTAGTTCTTGTGAGAAGCATTGTCCAGTCCAGCAGTTGTCCAGAAGCCACCAACATCTCAATTCAATCTCCCGGTTACCACATTGTATTGCGATGATCTTTACGAACCCCCCAACTCCAAGCTACGTTAGCATGCAACACAATTACTGATCATTGAGCTGATTGATACTGACTCTTGCATCCTCTCAACCGAAACTGATCTATAGCATTATCCCTCGTGCCCGTTCGTCTTCATCTCCGCATCGTTCTACAACAATGTTCCCGTGGATGAAACAGTGCCCCGGGACTTTTGCCCGCCAGTAGTAATCGAAGCGACAAACCGTTCATTACATCGTTCTCCCTGTTTTGCGAAAGCAGCATCGGCTTGAGTATCATTGGAAGTGAAAACGGTTCCTGCCCGCCCCAGCCGCGAGAACATTCTGGGTCATTATGCCCTGCGGACACTACCATTCATTTGCGTAGCGTCCAGTCCGCTTGGACACGGTTAATCCTGCTGTGGGCAAAAAATTACATAATTTATGACCCTCGGGGAGTAATGTGTGGGTGGAAATCGTCGGGCGTAATGTAATGTCCGAGCGCGGTGGAATGTGTAGTACTCCGAGGAATGCGATCTGCAATGGGCTGCAATGAACTGCTCGACTCCGAGAGATCAGGAACGATCTTGGTCTTTATCAAAACTCTGGACGGAGCAATGTGTGAGATAATCAAATCAAAGCTGAACACAAAGTACGGGATTACCTAATCCCTTTGCCTCCGTCCCGTCAGGAATGCGTCTTTGTAGCTAACCTTATTCCGGAGATATTACATGCACAAGCAAGCACCAGCCATTCATGTTTATGATCCGTGAAACAGGGCTATTTAAATTATGTGTCATTACAGTAATCCTAAGCAAAATCAGAGCACAAGATTCTTTCTTCATGCTCTTTGACAGAACCGGACGACATGAGCACGACACCAGCTGCGCTGTGCCCCTGATGATCAAAAGCGGCACTTCAAATGAATACCCGTGACTCTCACACACACACACACATACACGCAAGCACTGCTAATGGACCGGAATGAATTGAATTGATTCCGGGAGTTGGAAGCTTCATTTCACTGATGATTTAATTTCGTACTCCCCGTACCGATGAATAGCCAGGTGTCCCGCCGCATAACGAACCGGGGAGTAGCAACACGATAAAATACGAATGCGAAGAGACTGACACTGCCGCCAGTTGGAGCCGTACACGATCCTGCCGTTTTTTAAGTGTCAAACGTGCCGTGTACCACTAACGGGTGACGTTTATGTGCAAAACAAACAACCAAACGATCGGACACGAGATCGTGCCGCCGGAGAGTGACTGTGTGACCCGCTTTATGACTCTCTCACACGTGGGAGAGTCAACGCTGTCCGCTTCTGGAATCTGTCATCGATCAGCGTTCTCCAAAAACTTTGCTGCAAGCGATACAAATCGAAGAAAAATGATACAAGTTCATCGGGTGCCAGCGGCCGTGGGATTGAGCAAGGAGCAGGCGAATTGTTCAAATTTGTACATAATTAACATTAACATGGCAGGCCCCATTGCAGGACCTGCCTGCCGGGCAAAGGCGCGCAAGCTTGTGGATTGATTTCCGATTAAAATAAACACCGCCGCACCGCTCGGCGCCATTGTGTTTGCGCCGCCGACAGGAGGAACGAGGTCACCACAAACGACCCGCTCCGTCTGCTTAAGATGATTTATTCCATCACCCGGGGCACAAGGGTACGGTGCGGATCGTTTAACTACACCCGCACGAGATGCGTTGGCAGGCCAACTCTGCCTTCCAGGAGCATTCCGGGAGTCAAGTATGGTACAACATTTTAACGCGACCGTGCCATGCCGCACGGGTTGGTAGGTCGATCCCGTGCTCGCATCGCTCGGGGCAACCGTGCACACACACACACACAGACGCGGAAGAGCCCGACCGATTGTTTGTGTCTGTCTGCCCCCGGAGACTGGACTTCTCGATCGTAATGGGCATAAATTTTGTCCCGGATTTATTGCAATCATTTTGGTTGTTGTTCCTTCATACTTCTTCTTCTTCCTCCTCTTGTTTCAGCTAAGCCGCAGCTAAGCGCCGCTCGATCGAAGCGGGGCGATATGGTTCGCGTTCGCAGGCTTCGGGAAAATGATACCGGCAGAGATTCGGTACGAATGATTTTCTATTATTTATCGGTAGCCCCCAGCGGTTCGGAGCGTTCTCCGCGGTTTTAGAAGCGTTACGGTCGTACTGCCAATTTGTCGATCGGATCGCATCCAACACCAACACCCCGCTGCAGGTTGATTGCGATGGCGCTCCCGGCACGGTCTTAGAGGTCTCGGAGGGTAAGTATATACAACGGACTGCTGCAAAATGCACAGCTCCCTGAGGGCACCGGGGACTGGTGCCCGAAACACGCCCATCCGATGCTCCTCGGCAGGTCCTCCAGTCTCCAGACACGATCATCGCCGCGATCACCATCATCACCGCGAGAGGTGCCTTGCGTCACAATCGACTCCGCTAACCACAACCACCACCATCACGTAAATTGGAAATTTTCAATCGAACTGGGATTTTGTGGACCAGAAGATTTTCTGCGTTCGATAAAAGCTACTGGCCTACTAAGTCCCAACTTGTTTGGAAATGTGTTCCTTCGTGCACGACCACATACTTGCCGGCGTCAAACACTGCGTCTCTCTTCCCCTGTCTGCACTGTGTTGGGATTTTCGAGAGACATTAACGTTATCATTGCCCGTCGTGTGCAGGTGGGTGTGTGAGTCTGAGTTCGAAAGGAGTCACACACCGGCGCGCGTGTACCCACTCGTAATGCCCTTGGAAATCCCAAAACGTTGCATGTCACAGCCCGAAAACAGATTAAGAAAGGAAGCACGCACACATTCGCCGCTTTGGAGCGTCACTCTACCTTTTCGATCTCGTTCAGCCGACAGTTGGCGCGTTTCTTCACCGAAAATGCCATCACTTGGTTTTCAGGTTCCAGTCCAGGGTGCACATAGAGGACGGGTTAACACACCAACACTTGAACTCTTGAAGCAGCACTTAGAGCGATGAGATCGCCCGGCATCGATGGCGCGGAACGGTTCTACTAGCAATGAGGTAAGCCTCCGGTGGTACAGTGAGTGTGTGTTAGTGAAACAAAGTACGTCAGTTCATCCCAATGTGACAGGCGAGGTGTGCGTTAAATTAGTACAATCATTAGTGGACACTGATGAGACAATGGACAAATCAAACTTACAGTGACTGGCATAAAAATTGAACACTACTTTGTACGTTTCGTTGTGATTATAGTGTGATTTCTTTGAACAAAAACACTTTGTACGTCGTCGTGGTAAAGTGATCCAACTACTGATGTTTTCTCCAAAGGATAATTATGTGTTTTTACTAATTGCCCAATATTTCTATATTATTTTTCTCATTACAGTATATCAAAGACCTTAATGATTATATTCTATTTCAGACATAGTATTAAGACTTTAATATATGTTTATAATATATGTTTTATATGTCTTTAAGCTAAAACATGACGGCGTTTGCCAACACTTGGTGTCCAATAGCGAGATTAAAAGATAGCCTACGGGAAAGCTCATCGTGCTTTGTTGATCCTCATCGATATAACGTCAAGTGTACCGCTACAGCCATCTAGCGGATAACAGATAAAGCGCAACATTAGTCTCGTAAACAGTGTTAGCTTGCATTTCATACAGATTTGAGCTAATTGAAATCCAAACTCCTGCTATGAACGTTTATTAGCAATAATTAATGAGTTTTCAATAGCATTACGAAACGCTACTAAATTCAAAAGTCATCTGCACGCTTTAATTACATCAGCTCCCCAGAGTATCCCCCTTATCCGAAAGCATAATGGCACCGAAATCTCACATATCATTGCGTAGATTAGACCACGCGCACAGGTATCCGGGCTTCCATGCCAGCTCCGGTGCTCTGCTCCCTCGCCTTATACAAATGAGCCACAATTGGCGATTTAATTTGTAACACACCCAGGCACACCCGGCGAACAGCGGGCTGCTGCCCAACTGTGCCGAGTCATAATAAACGATATTAAAGTTGGCGAACCATCGTCCGGGGCCACCAGAGATCAGCATTTGATAAAGACGCGGCCGGCCTGAAAACCGCACCGGACTGCGCAGTGCAAGCGATTCCGATCGAACGGAATCCAACGGCTCGGTCTTTTCTTTCGCTTTCGAAATGACTAACCACCATCAGCAGCGGGACGTCTGCCCGGGTTGGATCGCGAGCGCGTTGACAGTGATTGGTGGCGGTCATTTACGTCCCGCCCGTGCCCTGTCCCCGGCAGCAGCGCTCCCCGAGGAGCGTTTTGCCGCCGAAGATAATTTGTGAATAATTATTTTCAATCGAAGGGAAAACTGTGACCGCTGCCGCCGGTAGACTGGCGTCGGTCGACCCAGATGCGCCGACGTCAGGACCACCCTTAAGGTCGCACACCGTGCAGGGAGGGATCGGCCGGCCTCTGTCGCTGTCAGGCCGCATACGCAAACGCCAAAATGATGAAGCGTATAATTATCGACATAATAAATGAAGTCATTTACGTTTATCTTCACTGCCGGCTGCAGGTAGTGCAGTGCGATGGTGCTGGCCGCATGTAACCCTGTCCCGGTCAGGTCCCATCAGGGGAGAGAATCAATTAAAATTTTAATAATTTTATTGACACCCAAATGGGTTCTTCACGGGCCAGTCGGGCGACGCCGTCTTATCACCGTGTCCCATCGGGCGCATCGATCAAGAACATAATCAGGATGAGCCTGGCCAGAACGTAGCAGGGGACGGACCGGTTCAATCGCTCCGATTAGCATATATATTGCCCCGCTGTGCATGTCCTCCTAACTGCCGGCGACTCTTTACATGATTTGTGTAATGAGAATGAGCGCCTTTTCGCCGGGTGCTTATCTGCGTCATCTTATCTGTGAGAAATCGTGTCGACCTTATATGTTACCTCATTCTTAATAGACGCCACATGTCAGATTACCCCGTGTCGTCTGCAGAGACCGTGAAGCTGGTTTATAGCTCTCAAGTTGCTTGAGTTGAGTTGAGTCGACAAGTTGCTTGGACAAGGCATCAAGCGATGTTTAGGAAATTAACATTTAAAGCTACTATCCATTAAGTGTTAGGTACTTGAGTAGCGTTATTACTTGGTTTGTATGAACATGTAGAGCGGACATACTCTAGGCTAGAGACGTCAAACTTAAATTGGCTTGAGATGACATGGTCGGTTATATGGTCAGATGTAGCCATAACTAACTATCCAATTACGAGTATAAGCAATTCAAAGAAAACTAGGAACTAGGTCAATGAACAAGAATTACTGTAGATCTTTCAAGAAACATGTCAATATTATCAACGACGAATGCTCTGTTGTGAGCTGTTGATATTGGACCGTTTGTGTTGAGCTTAAGACATAGAAGCATTGAGTATAAACAAGATATTTTGTTTTTGGCCTGGATCATCATCGAAGAAATCATTTACAGCTGTACCAATCCTCAAAACTTCATACCGATATATAGGACTTATTTCAGGGAAGAACACCGGACCGTGTAACGCTTCAAATCTTATCTTCCAGATGTATCCGTTTTGAACTTCTAGAAAGATCAAAAACTTCACATGTTCCTCAGCTGACGTGAGGAACCGAAAAGAAAAGACACCAGGTAAGACATCTTCTGTCCCAATCGTTAACCGCGCCTCGCTGCTAATATACGTATCGATTTCATTCCAGCAAACGACACCAACACCCCGACATGTCGGAGTCATCCCGTCACCGCTGGACGACATGATGTGACGGCGTGCCCGGGTAACACCGGAAGCAAACGAGCCGGATCGCTTAATTGCACACGCTCGGCCGATAAGTGACGATTCCGGGCGTCCGGGCAGCCGTGTTACTGCACCTCCGTTGTCCCCTCCCGTGCGCGCATAATCACCACACCGCCGATCCTGCTGCTGCTGCTGCGCGATGTGATTGATCTAGATGGCGCAGGGATCGATCGTGCCCCGGAGGGCGAATTTTACCCCCAAAGCGACCCAGATTGCTCACCGCTTCTGCCGCCCTCATTATAATGCCCATGGTCAGGGTGCCCGAGCGCTAACTCGCGACTCTCACACCGGAGAAGAGTTTGATAATGGTAGCGTTGACGAGTAATTTGTCCCACCCGGAGGGGGGATCCGAACGGTATAATTAGGATCGCCACTACTGAGGCCAACCCTCTCTCCCTTCCTGCTCCCGGCAACGCAATTACCACCGACCGGAGACGACCAGGATGCGCTCAGGCATTAGGACCGGAGGATGCTCCGGCGACGCGCGTCATCGTCATCATCATTTGGCAATTAAATCAATCTGCTCATAATTGGCACATTCGCGGCATGCTACTCTAATAAGATTAATTTTATGGCTCCCGGTGTCTGGCGAGGGCCGGTGGTGCCGGTCCGTGCGACGTATCCGGCGGGTCGTCGTATCTCCCTACGCACCGTGTGTCCTGCGCCTCCAGGGTCATCATTATCATCAACATCTGATGTCTGTCCTGATAGCGGCCGCACCGGGGCGGAGGCAATAGTGACATCGAGACATCGACAGTGGGCCCGTCGCTTATCTCGCGCGGAAGATCGAAGGAGGCGAACCGGCGGTGGCCACTGCTTTTCGACACCCGGGTTCGGGTACGGGTTTTAATTGACTTTTCGTGTCGTGTTCTTATAAATCGTGTCAGCTTCTGTTGACGCCGGTTGACATAAATAGTTTGCAGCCCGACTTGTTTGCTTTACCTCTCGTGCGTTTAGCACTTTAGAGTCGACCGGGTACGATCGATCGGCGGTTGTTCCGATCGAGGGAGATGTTCCCGATCGCCGGGTGTAGTGACCGCCGCGACTTTGCACGTACGCACGGGAGTACGCAAATGGGCTCGTCGCGCCCGAACCCCGTGAAGTACGTGGAACGGGGCGATGGGAAGCGGCAGAAGAAGAAAAAAAACCTGCTCGCTTTCCTTTACACACCCGATGAACCCGTTGCGGCGGCACCCTTGTGTCGCTCGGTCGCTTATCCGTTTGATGAACGACAAATTCCTACATGCACTGATAATGGAGAGCGACGGGCAGGCGTGTGTGCGCGCGCGCGCGCGCGATCGACGACCCTGGGTCGCCGGGGCCTTGCGATGGCGCATGCAATCAACGGTACTCCTCCGTGCGATGAGAAAGTTCAGTTCCGGTACCGGACGATAGGTAAGTGACATGATAGCAGGGCAGGTGTATTAACACGCATCGCGTTCCGGCTTGGAAGCCTCCGTTCCACACGCTAATACTACGACGGAGACGTTTCATGCACTGCGTTCAAACGATCGTACGCAGAGCTTTTAAGGTCCGAAACCTTTCCAACGAGGAATAAACGTCGAGGCACCGATTTGTAGATACTTTGTCTCACTTGTTATCACCTGATGTGTCCACTTTATCGCACACGGTAGGTTTCCTAGTACGCCTTAGAGTAACGCAGGTTTACTTAGTCCCTTCAACAAAATACCTCCGAGAGCTTAACTCCACGACTCAGCCGCTTTACGTAAGTTAAACGTGCCGTTTTTGTAGGTTGAAAGAAAGATTTGTCAATGAACACGAAAGAAAGATAAATTGATTACAGCTAGGTATTTGCGATCCACTACAGCCATTTCATCATCTAGCGACAATGAACCATTGACGTTTCTTTGATATCTCGGCGCACCTTATAGCTTGTGCCTTATAACAGCCAGCACACGGAAATAAAGCAGAGAGTGTCTTGGAGAGTGGCCAGACAGACACTAACAAATCATATATCTTGCAATCCCAGGTCGGAAATCAGATGGTTTGGAACACCACTGTTAGAAGTTAGTGATCGAGTTAGTTGTTTAATCTAGAAACCCAGAATATTTTACAGATAGTCCTATATGAGACTATCTCAACTGACCACACTTACCTGGTAGAAGAGTACACTAGCTTTCTCCTTCGTCTTTCTTCATTTTTGGCACAATATCGACTTAAGTATATACTAGTAATCTGGATAAGCAGTCCTATGTACAGGAGGATGGTTCTGGTGGGATTGGAACTCACAATCATATAGAACCATACGCCCGCACCTATACGATACGACATTATTCTTCCATTTGTCCCTATTCTCAGAAGGTCAGGCGGTGTGAGCGTGTTCCTCACAGAGGATTTGTAATACTGAGAAAACAAACGAACGCTATTCTAGAGCAATTTATCAAGCATTACATAGCGAATACTTCTCAGCTTTTCAGAACTACTTGCTTCATGGAACAGTAAGTGGGAATGGACAGTAAATAGCGATATTTAGCTCCAATAAAGTTTCGTTGCTGAGTCTTGACCATTTTAACCCACTCGCATCTAACAATACTGCCAGTTTTTACACGCTAAATTTCAATACGACATATGCACACTTAGCTAAGCTGTACGATGTTTTTCAAACACTTTTTCTTCACAAAAAAACACCCAATTCAATTGTGACGTCCTCTCAAGGAAAAGAATATGCACCAACTGACGGTGAATTGAGATGAATGGTTACTTCGATGCAATTAGCATTCCGAACGTTTCCCAATGGTTGCTTGATGTGGTACAGACTGGAACGCTATTTTTAATGCGATCGATATTCTTCGTCAAACATTTCGCGTTCAGGGTTATAGAATCCTGTTCAGGAACATATAATTGTTAGTTTCCGCGTTAGTTTGAGGTCATCATGTATGTGCGCTGAAAAACTTTAAACAGATGGTGTTATTGACGGAATTGTACGAGACTCTTGGCCATTTTTCTTTAAATACTGCCCTGTTTTAGTCATTGGAATGATATCACGGATCCTTGATTCCAGACGTGACTTCTTTGTCACTATTTCGCTACCGACCGACTCGACCAAGTTCGATATGCAAATAGTTTCAACACTTCCGGAGATTCTTCTTCTCCACACCCGCTTTGCATTGTGCCTTTCCTCTCAAGCCAACGACTACGCTCGCCCACCGGAGCTTCGACCCGCCGGCAGAAACACGTCCGGGCTCTCGATGAACTTCCCGTTGTGCACGATGATCACGTTCATCTTGTCGTTGTATCTGAGCCGCGGCAGCAGCTTCGGCGTGACGAAAAAGTACTGCGACTGGCCCGCACGGCACGTCTCGTCCACCAGCATGTTGAACACCTTCCGCTCGTTCGTCGGATCCATGCCCTGGTTGATTTCGTCCACGCACCGGAACGGCACCTGCGTCATGTGCTGCAGCGAGAGGGTGTAGATGGCGATCGCGACCGCCCGTTCACCGCCGGACTGCAGCTTCCGGTCGAGCGCGCTCAGCTTCTCCTCGTTGCGATACTTCACGTAGATGCGAATGCCGTACTCGTCGTAATCGCGCTTCGGAGACGGGAGAAATTGTTAATAAATTGTTGTGTTGAGATTAACAATATAATTTGAAGAAATAGCTTGTGAAAACAACACAAAAATCAAAATAAAATTTCAACAATTACACGGGAAGATTAGAAAAATCGGAAAAATTGAGCAATGTATATTAAAATCAATGAAAAATATTTTGAATAAATGATGTATAGAAGCGTTAATAATTCAGAAGAAAGCTTATAAAAAACAATTTGAAATTGACGAATATTTTAAAGAAAACTCGCAAAATTGATGAAAGGTTTAAAATTTTCTTAAACAAGGGAAAAATAAAAACGAAATAAGGGTAAAACAATGAAAAAAGGAATAATGCTTAAAATATTGGGAAAAAAAACAATCCATTCTTGTAATATACGTTATAAAATTCAAGATAAAGTGTCACTTTCGTGTGTAAATTTCGCCTTGCACCTGTCGCGTCTATAAATCGCAAAAAAAATTAACCCTAAATAGTTGGGATATTACTTAAAACTATAAAAAATATCATGCAATATTTGTAAAACATATCAATAATTGCTAGTTCAAAACCAAAAATCGAATAAATTTCCACCATCTCTCACCTCCTCCTGCCGGATCAGCTCCACCTCGCCCGCGAAACCCATCGAGCTCATGAAGTGCGAAAACTTCCCGTTGATGTTCTGTACCACGCGCTGCATCTCTGGATACCACTGGTCGTGTAGCTGCACCATCTCCTGCTCAAGTGTGGCCGCCTCCTTGGCCGAATTGGAAACGCCCGCCTTCAGCTGCTCCAGTTGCCGCTGCTTCTTCGAATGCTCTTCCGCCACCGACTGGTTGGCCTGCGGCAAACACTCGAACCGTACGCGCAGCTCCTCCAGGTGCGCCTCGAGCAGATCGCTCGTGGCCGGCAGCTCGGCAAACTGCTGCCGGTACGGGAAATCCGGCTTGTCGGGCGTTTTATTGTCCGACAGGGCACGGGCGCTGCTGTTTGCGCGCGTCGATTGTTCTTTCACCTTCGCCAGCTTCCGCTCGACGTTCGCGAGGGTCCGTACGGCCGACTGATGTGCATCCTCGATCGACCGGAAGTTCGCTTCCTGGTCGTTGTTACGCTCCTCGAAGATGCGCAGCCGCTGCTCGAGCATATCGTGCTCGCGGCTGGCGGCGGCGTAACGCTCAAGTGCGTCTATTTTGCGCCGCTGTCCATCCACCATCTGCTGGATGGTGGCGTGGCAGGAACGTTCGAACTTGGCACGTTCCTCGTCGACGTTGATCAGCCGGCCGGTCAGCTCCGTGCACTTCTGCTGTTGCCGTTTCACCTTCAGCTTCGTCTGCTGGTACTTGGACAGTTGTTCCTGCAGCTCACGCTTCTGCTCGCGCAGCTCCGAGCAGCGCTCCTGCAGCTCCTTGATGTTGTTCTCGATCTGTCCGCGATGGTTGCGGATTTTGTCACACTCGCGCACCAAACGCTGCAACTGCTGACGCTTCTCCGCCAGCAACGTGTGGTCCGTGGAGCGATTCAGCAGATTCTGTGACCGGAGCACGTCGCTGCGGGTGGATTTCTCCCCGGTGTATCGTGATTTCGTCACCTGGAACCGATTCGAGGGCGTAAAGAACACGACGATTTCGTCGGGCAGCGCTGTCACGTACTTGGCGGACTCTGCACCCCCGACCGGAATGTTGTGCAACCCGTACAGCTTGCACAAACCATTCAGCACCGGAAACGGACCCTCCAGCATGTCGATCAGGTACGTGTGGAACCCGAACCGCTTCAGGCTCGCGATCGGATAGCGAGCCCGGTAGCGGAGGTCGTCGGCCGGATCACTCTGGATAGCGTTCACACCCTCCAGGCGCAGCTCCTCCCGCACCTTCCGCAGGAACAGATTCATATCCTCCGTCTGCTCGCACGTGAACGCAATCATATCGCGCAACCCGATCGTATTCTCCAGAAACGGGACGTTCTCCAGCACGGGCACGTTCAGTTCCAGCACCATCGGCTCGTAAATCTTCCCCCGGAACAGATGTTGATGCTCGCGCAACCACAGCACCGCCTGGTACGTACCCTCGAACCGTGTCTGCAGCAGCCGCAGCTTCGCGCTCGCCACGTTCTCGATCGTCTCGATGCTCCGCTGGATGCTCATCATCTCCGGCTTCAGGTCGGTGTCGATCTTCTGGTTCAGCTCCTGCCGCCGCCCCATCAGCAGCTCGTTCTCGCCGCGTATCTTACCCTCGGACACGTCCAGCGCGGAGATCTTCTGGCGCACCTGATCCTCCGAGCCGAGCGCGATCGTGGCGTCGGCACAATCCTGCACGAACGCGCCGAGCAGCACCTTCGCCTGGTCCAGCTCCGTTTTGCGCTCGTCCGCCTTTGCCAGTGCGTCCAGGAGTTCGCGCTTCTGTTTGCCGATCGAATCCTCCAGGCGCTCTGTTTTCTCCTCTAGTGAGTTGATTTCGTCCGTGTTGCGCTGGGCAATGGTGATTTGTTTCGCCTTGGAGGACTCGAGCTCCTGTTTGCGGGCTATTATGGCGGTCATTTCGGTCTTGCAGCGATCGTACTGTTTCTTCTTCTCTTCGGCGGAGCTGGAGATGAAAAAGATGATTCACTCTTTGGTATCAGTTATATCCCAGAAGCGTATAAAAGGTTTTGAGAGTATTTCTTAAAAAAAGACAACCCCTTTACCACAGTGTAAGGCGAATTCTAAGCACAGCTTATTCTGACGAACAACCCAATACGTCGCAGCGATCAGAATCATAGAGCATCCCACTTTAATGACATCCCACTATACTCACTGTTTGGCCAGTTTCAAGTCCTTGAGCGTTTCCGTGTACTCCACGAATAGCACCTCATACTCGAGCCATGCCTTCCGCGCCTGGCAAACGTGTATCTGCTTCTCGAAGTCATCCCGCACCCGTAAGGTTTCTAGCTGCTGCGCAAGGTCGGCCAACCGTGCCTCCAAATCGTTTACCCGTGCCGTATTCTCTGCACCCTGCATGATTGACTGCTGCTGCTCGGTGCGCTTCTCCTTCAGCGAACTGAACCACTCCTGCACCTCGGGCGCGCAGACGGACGCCTGCGTGTTGAGCAGTAGCTCACGCGGATTCATCTTAGTAAAGTCCTGCACGCGGTCCTGAGGGAGAAACTGGCACAGGTTGTCGACCTGGATGTTGTAGGACCGGATCTGCTGCAGATACGCACTCTGCGAGACCGTCGCGTTGTCGATCTGGAATGTGTTGGTGCGGTTGTGATCGAACGTCCGGCTGAACCACCGAACCGCGCGCTGTTCGTTGCGATAGATCGAGATACGAATGGTGGCGCTCTCCTTCCCGTTCTTGATGTAGCTATCAATCTGCAAGAAGAGGAAGTAAATTGAATGCTCTGAAATGGGAACCACATTGAACGAGTTACATTTTCGCACCGGGAAAGCAGTTTGCAGTTTCCTCCCATTCCGAGTACGATGCCGGCCACGATGGCCGACTTGCCGGTTCCGTTCGGGCCGAGAATTATGTTTAAATACTCATCCGGATACAGCACCACTGAGTCGTAGGTACTGAAAGCAAGGAAAATAGTATAAATCGATCGAAACAGGGATAAAATACGCTCGCTATATGGTCCTTACACAAAATCTTTCAACGACACCGATGCGATCTTTCCCACCACCGTTTGCGACATGTTTTATGGCTGATCTTTAACGCCGAATTAACAAAACTAGGGTAACTACACAAATTGCAAAGCTCGAATCACCGCAAGCCCAGCTATGTAGTTAATAATTTAAGTAAACTCGTGAAAAATGCCGAAAATGGAGCAAAACAGCGGTGGCTTTGTTTGTTTGTTTGTTTACGTTTTAATTCGCCCGCCTTTTTTCTGTCTATTGACGTTTCTCATTAAGCTTCGTGTAGACGTGAGCTACTTGTAGGCGGACGAAAGTGACGTCTACCTCTGCATTCACAAGTACCCGTGCAAATAGACGTAGCGCGAAATTTCTCGCTGAGAAATTTCTCGCTTTAAAGTGCATAGATAAAAAACGGCCGTAAAAAAGGGCCATTTTTATGTATGCACTTTACAGCGAGAAATTTCTCAACGAGAAATTTCGCGCTACGTCTATTTGCACGGTAAGACATTTGACAGTTGATAGTTTTTTTATATGTCAATTGGCTTTCCAACACGGGCAAAATTCGCTCCTGTCAATTGCTAGTTGGGATGCCAGACAAACAAAACATCCAATAAGACAGTTTGATTTTGTCTGGCATGTCTGATGCACACCTTGAAGCTGTATACACCTTGCGGTTTCATTCTGAAAATTGTTAGGAGGCGATAATTCGCGGTTGTTTGTGTGTTCGTATGTTAACATCCGTAAAATTTTAATAGTTTTTGGTGGTTATTGTGGAACAGTGCACATAAAATAGCATTGAAATTTAAACGAAACAACAAAAAATAGTGTTGATTTGACAGTTCCGCTCGACTGCTGATAGAGCACTCTTCGAACAGTGTCGTGTTTGTCGTATTTGTCATTGACTCTATGAAGTGGCATACATACACGACAAACACGACATTGTCGAGTGAAATATCCAAGTTTTACAAATGTAAACGTACGAACACACAAACAACCGCCCTTCTTTGCCCGAATTCCTTGAAACGGCATGTTTAAAACAGAATAAACAATCCATTTCACAATAAATCAAAATGTATACAAACCTACACCAGAAATAAACCCTCGATTGAAATCATGCTAGTATAGTGTGGCGCCCACCTGATCTACGAAACCTGTCAAACTTTTTTTACCGCCAATTTTATGTTTCGTTTTCAAAAGGACCAATGTCTGTTTGGCGATACAAGCGCTCCAAGTGGCGAGTAGCAAAAGCAAATAAAGAAGTGTTTGTGTATTAGCTAATAACTGGCCGCCTTTGAATCTTTTCGTTAAATATTTCGTTTAGCACGGGTATCGTGCAAACATAATTTAAATAAAATCTTCAACAAGTAATCAATTTTTGTGAGGGGGTTAAAATACTTTTTATTTTTGAGTCGTGTTATTTTTAAGTTTAGAGCATTTAAAACTATTTTTGATGATTCTCAAAAATTCGCGCTCCCATCAGTTCGTCCACTTCAAGCCAAAAATCAATAACATCACAACAGTTGATGACAAAAATACGAAAAACAGCAGAAAAAAGTTCCCCAAAAACCATCAGAACATACACGAACCCGGCCCTTGTGCCGGTACCGCCATTGACGTCGTTGTTGGAGACGTTATTAGATTAGATTCGGCTTATGTAGCCAGCATGCGGCGGGCAGAACCGTCCCGCCTGCCGTAGCGCAAAAAAGATATGTTTGTGTACGATCGAAATTGGATTATCCGCCACCTTCGCTTTCCTTCGAACCACTTGGTGTGCGTCTTGGAAGACAGGACCAAGCAGACCAGCGTTCGCTTCGGCTTAAAGCTGTTTGTGGAAAGGATTAGAGCCGGATCTCCTGCCGGCTTAATCCCACCGTGCTCAGGTCCCGAAGTTCCCCCGGAACGGGAGCGATCCCACCAGGAGCGGAGCGTGAAATTTCTCCTATTAGTGCGTCTCTTTTCATATCTTTTTTTCTCGCTGCGATAAGCGCTTGCTCACTTTCTTCGAACCCGGAGCACTTCGTTCGTTGTTCGCTGCCAGCGAGGCAAGACAATTTTCGGCCCAGTGAAGCAGCGGCGTGACTTGTTGTTCGAGAGCACGATAGTGTTCCCGGGGCCCGAGTGGAAGATCCGATGATCCAATTAGTTATCCTCCGGTAGTTAGCGCTAATGATGCAGCAGCGCTCGCATGCTCCGTGTGAAGATTCTCATGAGCTTCCAAACTCGGCCCGAGTGTCTTTGGGCCGGCCGGCTCGTTCCGTGGTATGATATGGCGTGGCGAGGGCAATAATTTGCATTCATAAGCCCATTTCATGCACCGCGACTTCCCGGAACTTCCCGATAAAGCAATGCAACCGACCGCAGCTAATGATAATCCTCGTAATTTGATTATGATATCATTACTTCTGGCGGGGAACACACGCACCCACAAGGGCACATGCAAATATTAGACCAAAGCCAACGCCCGAAAGATGTCAATCGCGGAGCAAAAGGATCGCTGATAGGATTATGTATGCACATTCTGGCCGGTATCGGTATCCGGCGCTCCGGCATAATCGTCATCCCATGGGAACGGCCGTCTCCAAGAAAGTCGGCGGCGCTCGCGTCCGCGTTGGCCGCATACGGTGATACGGTTGAATAAATTACTGCTGATGGGACCGCACGCGCCCGCACGCGGACGTTTAAGTATAATAATTTGTACTCTTACACCCAGCCGCAGCAGATGGCCATTTCATATTCGCCCGTGTCACTCGTAATAAGGTGACGTTTAATCGTGGGGTAATACAATTGAACAAATATCACGCGCGTTGCTGGGTTTGGATGCTGGGAATCAAACGTCAGGTTGACGTATGAAACGATAGAAGAAAGAGCAAAAATACATAATTGACAGGTGTTTTACACTACACATATGTTTACTTTAGATCTAGAGTACGAAAAGTATGTAGGTATTGTACAAAAGAAGGTGAACATTGTTGTCAAATCAGCTACAATCGTTCATCCTTAAGAAACCATTCAAGTAAAAAATAAAGGACACAATTAAAACAAACAATCAGCCAACACAAATAGTCAACAATGAGATCAAATTCTACCTACACAATTAAACAGAAAACAAAGCTTGAGAAGTTCAATTGACTTTTATAATTAATAACATTTAAACAAGCAAATTTAATAACCTGACAGCAGAAGAACCAGTGTTTATAAATATGGAATAAACGCATTTAAACATAGATAAAACAAATGTTTTTAAAAATAAACTAAATTTTTGAAACACAAGAAAAAAGAATGCGCAAAATGATAAAAGTAAAGCAAATATAATAAGAACCTGTACTTTTCCAGATTCAAAATAGTAAGGAGAAACCAGTTGTTAAGAAAATCGAACCAAACAATGAGATGAGATGAGCATGTAGAACAGAAAACGATTAAACTTTTCTTTTTCTTGCTTTCTTTCGTTTCCTCATTCTTTGGTTCAAACATTCCACCGGATAATACTTTATTTTTCTTTTCTCTTTTCGTACTTAACCAACTCATGGAAAATATTGAAAGTTATTTAAAAAATATATATATCAATTCATTGTTGGAATATACGAAACAAATATACGAAACAAATGAAAGTAGGATTAAAACAAATGAACTATATATAAAATATATAAAAATATACATGAAATAATGTATAAAGAAAACAACAAATAATGAGGATACAAAGAGTTTGAGAGATAAAACCGAAATAAATGAGAAAAAGCATTTCAAAATTTGAAAACATATACGAATTGTAACTCTACAAAGTAGCATTGCTACAATTTGTTATTTAAAAGTGTTTTTTTCTCTTATAGAATGTGTATTTTTTTTATATAGAAAAGAAATTAGAGAATGAATCTATGCCTCAAAGATAAAGAAACCCTATTGTTTTTGTATCTACTGTTTTTGTAGAAAAAGTTTCGTTTTCTTCGCCTCCACCGCAATCAATTTCCATGCTAGTTTTGCTCGCGTTTGAAAAATTAACTATCCCTAACGAAAGATCCTGCTTTGCTTAACCACCACCACCACCACCACCACCCGACCACCGGCGATGTCCCTCGCCGTGCTCTTATTACCATTCCTAATTGAGTCTCTATTACACGTTCCCAGCAGCGCCCGGAGGCAACAACCACCAGTGCTAAGTGCCGGTCAGGGGGCGATCATGGTACGCTCGTGAAACCGCCGTAACCACACCAGCTCAGTGTGTGCGTGTGCCAGAAAGAGAGATGTGTAGTGGAAAATAGTTTTCCCAACACGAAGGAAAAACGCTAGCATGAGGTGATCTGAGAAAAAAAAACACACACACATTGCACGTATTTTGAGAACGTTTGTTCCCCCGAAGAAGGAGGAACGCAGAAAAAACCAACCCGAAACCCGAAAGTACAAACTTGCGCTGCGCCCTGCAGCGAACGGTGGTACGCGCGACATGTGTTGCGTTCATGTGCGTGTCGAAAAGCGCGCCAACAAAAAGCCAAAAAACGAGGTGTCGTTTTAATGTGATACGTAACAAATGCATCCTGCGCCGGGGTGTTTTACCACGCGAAGGCACGTAACTAAAAAAAAAAAGCAAACGATTGCAACCGAAACGACATTACACAAATCACATGTTACGATATCTTTGGGAGGAGCGAAATTGTGGGAGTAAGCCTGATGTCGAGCACCATTTGTGCGCTCTATGATTTACTCCAATCGATAATCACTACTGTTGGTGATAAGTGAAGGTTTTTCGCTGTTTCCTACCCCCCCTGATTTTAATCACACAAAACTGACGTGACGCTTGAAATCGATGCCTACTAAACAGAGACGTCACTTTGACAGTGACACCCAATGTGACGGTGTGTGTGTGTAGCCGCGCTGTCAAATAAGGTGCCTCCCGTTCCTACTTCTCCGCATGCGTTTTCCGCCCCGGGGCAAACCAAAAAAGTGGCCAGTTGGTGTGTGTGTGTGTGTGTGTGTTTGTGTGGGGGGAGCGGTTTTGCCGGATGATTGGTCTCGTTATTCTAATCGGCGCGCAACCACAGACAAACACCATCCGCGCGGCTCCTTGGGGGAGGGCTCCCACTGTGCACGGTGTTCTCTGTGCACGACAATTTCGCGCGCGTGTGTGTCTCTAATTGATGACGTGTTTTAGTGGTCGAAAGGAAGTAAAAAACAACAGAAGGGAAGTGTGCTACCGGGCGATCCCGCTGGGTTTCTTGATTGGAATGTGGTGCCGGGTGTTAATGAAGGCTTCGGATGGGGCCAATGTAATGGTTGGGATGTTTGCATTTAAAAGGCGATATTGGGAATGTTCTTAGATTTTTAAATAATTAATATTTTATTGCCTTCATTAGAAATATTCTTGAGGAGATATTTAAAAAATGAGCATCAAAGTAAAGATGCGGAAGTTAAATATTACTAACTTTCACTCTACTCATAAATATCAGCCTGGAATCAGTAGAAACTCATAATACACGAAAAAAATGTATAAATTTGATTGAAAAATCAATAAAGAAATACAAAAGGTATAAAAGAAGACTTGAATTCCAAACAAAAATTGAATAAGAGCCTAACTTCTTCAAAAAGAGTATTTGAGAGAGTTATTTTTAAGCAGCCAATGAAGAGATCCAATAAAGTTTTCGTATGACTTTACAAAATAACTTCAATAAAGAGTCCGATTAGTACAAAAAAACCTCCAGAAGTTACGTCTCCGAAAACATTCGGCTGTCGAAAAGAGTGGTAACCAGAGACTGTGACGTGATCTGTCAAGCCAATAAGCCATCGTTCTCTAGGCGTGATAACATGCCCAACACTATTCTGCAACATCTTCTGCAACACTTTCACCAAGAAAAGTTTTACTCTACAAAGAGAATTAATTTTGTTGGAAACAACTAAACAGGCATTTTAAGAGTTCTCTGAGAGTAGTGAAACTATAGCTCATTTAGAAGATCAAATGCAGAGTTAGAAGTACATTAAGAAATGAACAAACTCCTGTAGATATCCCTGTCCTTAAAATGAAATATCACAACGATCAAATCATTTCTATCTACACAAATTGCTCTGACAAATCAACGAACCTTTAAAACACTCAAATGCCACTTTAAGCGGATCCTATTCTCCGTAACAATCAATTAATCTCCGATGCACGCTTCTTCGTACGGGCGCGCGCACGCCCGATCGCTCGTTTGTCATTGTCTTCGGGGGGATGTGATGCTTTGGGATAAATGTTTTGTTTCGCGCATATTTAACTTCCCGGCGCGCGAATCTGGTTTGCGAATCGATCGCCGGCCATGTGCACGAGCCACTTGTCTCAATTATGTCTCGTTTCCGAGGCCAGTGCTTCCGCTGGCCTATAATTAAGTGATTGTTTGTGCTGTTCGGGATGCAGTTCCAAACTCGCCGAAAAGACATCTCCCAATGCCACTCGGGGAAATTAAGAGCAAACAAGGATTAAGGTTTCCATTTCATCGCGAGATCCGAGAAAACCCACAACAACCGGTGCCAAGCTTGGAGGCTCCAAGGTGCTCGGAGCGATTATTTTCGGCGGTGATAATTTGGATTTAATACCATTGTCATTAGGAGACGATTGCCGTCAGTTCCCGCGATCTAATGGGAGAAGTTTCAACCGGCAAAGAACCGGCCATTTCGCTGTCATTTCGAGTTGCGATTCGTGCGTATCCAGCGCAGCCTTAAGGTTGGTCGCATGTGGAAACCGCGGGGGGGCCTAAAAGTAAGACAAATTGTCCAGCCATGAGACGCGCGATTGCCTCATTATTGTTATTATAACTCAATTGCTGTAATTGAAATTAGGACTTTGATATCTTTGTTCGGTGTGGAGTTGGCAGGCTCGTTTCGGATTTGGAATCTTAAATTAGTGAAAAATTACTTTTCCCTATATCCCGCGCGAGCGGAACAGCGAGCGGATTTGGTTTGGTGCGGATCTCGGTTCATTATTATCGCCAAAGACGACGACGGTTCGACGTACTTGACACGATGACGTACTAGAAAATGCGTCACACCGTGAAACGAACGTGCAAGGGACAAAGTAAAAAGTGCGGCAATGTAAACATCGGGAGGGGACAACAAACTAATTCCCCCTGCATTAAAAGGAAGGAAGGAAGAAAAAAAAAAATACATAAAACCCTGGAAAACTGGTGGCCCTGTGATTGCGTGCGAGTGCGATTTGATTTCTGTTTTGCGACCCGGCCCTAGAGGGGGTGACACACTTTAAAACTGTTCAAAAACCCAAACTATTTAATACGCTATTACACCCTCAATTTGGGATGCAATTAATTTCCCGTCCAGGTTGATGCGCTGATGATGATGATGGTGGTGGGTGGGCTTAACGAGAGAGGGAGAGACAAGCGGAAAGTGACGTAGATAAGGATGGTAAATGGGGTTTTGATACACAAATTGGGAGATAATCCTCTGAGTTGTGCTAGCGAAATGATGGCTTATCATAAAAAGATCAAACATATGAAAGTTTAAACAAACAGAAGCAAAAGCATACTAAATAAGTCTATTTGATTTTTTTTGTAAATATTATGAAAACTTACTAAAATTGAAACATTCATATAAACAAGTGTGCATCATAACATAGAAGATAAAAAACGTACAAATTTTTAAATTTGATTCAAACATAAATCTATAAAAAGCATATCCATCTACAACTTAAGAAGATAAATGATACGATTAAATTTATCATTCAACTAGAATAATAACAATGAAAACAGAATAACTGAGAAATCAAATGAAAACAAACTAGCAAATGGAAAATTTCAAAATAAGTTAATCGTTTCAATCACTCCATTAACCTACAAACATAAATAAAAACACTCATATAATATGTAACAAACAAAATTGTAAGCAAACCAAACTAAAATCATGTAAGAAAGATATAAAAGATTAGAAATAATAATAATAATTAAATTAAATTAATTTTTTCATTTGAAATAGCAAAAAGATGCTTTGCAAAACACACCAAACTCTTTATAATTCTAATTGTATAACTTACGGTTGTAAAGATATCAAGGTGAAAGGGTTTATGACTTGCCATTCTCAATTAATGAGATCGATTACCCTTTTCTGCATACCTGCAGAACGATAAAAAAGCCCAGCATATGTCACACAAAGACGCAAACACATATCAGCACACCTTCACGAGCAGACATTCGGCCGAACTGAAGCGAGCCCGGCACCGGAAACGCCGGCTCTGGGCCCCGATACACGTGTTGGTTTCGGTTGCGTCGCTCTTTGATGAAGGATTAAACGTCGCATCGGGGTGACCCGTGCAGGGAGGGGTTTGACAACTTGTTTGAAAATCCGTCCACACGCAGCCCACGGGGCCCGACCGCTGCCGCCGACTGCTAATCGATGCTCAGGGCTCTCGGCCTGCTATTTGCAGATGTCACACACCACCTCGCATGGCTGGACCCTTGTTTAGGGATTTCACTTTTTTCACTGCTGCCCTCCACCGCGCTCATTTGTTTGTCACACTCGGCACGGTTTGCGGTGGTGACAATTGTCGGTGGGCAGAGAGCGACATAAAGGTCCTGCTGGGCTCGTCAGGTGGCGTGCCCCCGCTCGGGTGGAGTCCTTACGGGAGGAGCAAAACGCGCCACCCGCACGGTGAGCTTTCAACGACATTCTAATGCGGTTTAATCATCATTAAAATCGCATTACCACCGGTGGTCGGTGAAGACACTACCCGTGTTGTTCGGGGCGTGAGACAAACTTTGCGAGCCGGCGTCCCAAACGTCAAACTTTTTGCCTAATTCTACCTTCCTTACCGCTGGTTGGGAAGGTGGTTGGAGTGAATCTTCTAAAATGTAATAAAAAACCAGAAGGACCCCCACTCGGGAGAGTGGCGTACAGTGAGCAGCAAAAACAAAATGTCAGTTGATTGTAATTTTGCTATCACAAATGCACTTGATATATAATAATTCTCAGAATGGTGTTCTACTTGTTTCATTTGATCGGAGAAACACTAAGCATAGAATAATCGATTGCGTCTTCTTTTCTTACATTCTTACTTACAATACGGTATCTTTAGTTTATGTTTTTTAGTTTTTGTTTTCTGATATCACTTATTTCATTTCTTTTAGTTTTTTATCAACATATCTGCATATTTTTATTTCATATATTTTTGTTTTGTTTTTTTTTTTAAATACTACGGACATAACCGTATTGATAACGTTGGTATTGTCGTGGGTAGTGTTATTTGTTATGTGTTATTATTTATTGTCATTTTTATCACTGGAATTTGATACTCTATGGTTTTGATTTCCTATCTCCTATCTTTTTTATTATTTACTTTTTAGTGTTGTGTTTGTTTGCTATAGTTTGTATCTACAGTTTTATAGGTTCACTACAAATAAGAGTACTTAACTATTTTGTTTCGTGCCTTTCGTTCTAAGTATTATTATTTCACTAAAGTAATGTTCTTTAAGTTATGTTTTTAAATATATTTTATGTATTCTTGCATATCGATTTATATCTTTTATAGTTATTGTAATTAAAATTTAAGTTGGATTGAATAAAAATTGCCCTTTGTATAATAACACTCACTGTACGGGCGCGGGTGGAGCCAGACTTTATGAGTTTTTAATACGAGCATTTCCGAATACTTCTACCTTGGAAAGCCTCCTTCAAGAAGAAAACAATAAAAAGCACCCGAAAAAAACACGAAACGCACAATCTCCGCCGGGCGTAATCATTATCATAAATCACGGGCGCGGCAGCGCGGCTGAAAGCATATAGAGCAAATGAGCAAGAAAAATATTTTGCACAGCAAATAGGCACCGGGAGGAAATCAACGGCAACGGCGAACAACAACAACAACAGCGAAGAAGCAAAACTCGCCACTCACTTTGGGAAAAACACCCCCGGAAAAGAAAAACTCACATTTGAAATGTAAATTGAATCTTTGATCGCTTGATTTGGTTTCTTCGCTCGCACCGGCAGCCTCGGCCTTTGGTGGATTCGATAGATTTTTCTGTTTTAAATTGATCAAAATCAGAATTTCAATTCGAAAGGACGCCCTCCGTTTCGATTGTTGCGTTTTTTTTCTTCTTCTTCTGTGTCTGGCTCTTCTGTTCGCCGCTTGTTGTTCGAGCCAGTGTTTATTTACTTCCATTCTTCCGGCCGTTTCTTCGGAAAATTGAAAAGCGACGAACCGCACCGGAGAGCAAGGGGATTGCAGGCAGACCGTGACGACCGTTCACAGATGGCGCTGTAACAAAGCGGATGAGTAAAGAAAAACGCATGGCTCTCCTTCGTTTGAGCAACAACTTTAAAGTACAGAGGAAGAAAAAAAAACAGTGTTGACACTCACTGTCGGGTGGGTCCGGGACGCTCTGCTCTTGTCTTGTTGTGCAACATATTCTAATTAATAGCCACCGATTAATGTCGCACCGCCGCCACCAAAGAACCGTCCATTTCTAAAGTGGCACTAATCCTCCGAACACCACTTCACCATTATTAGCCCATATGGGGTATGTTTACGGCTTTTTTTTGCTTATTCCTCCCGGTTTGCCCGGCTCAGCTGCCGCACCGAGGGTCTGTTTTTCACTTCAAATCGAAGGCAAACAGCGAACACCAAAAAAGGGGTCACAGGCGACCGAAGAGATTAGGACTTTGTTTGCCTTCCGTCCTGCCCTGGACCCGGGGGTTCACCGAGCACGGCGTCGGCTCGTCCCGCGCAAACCGGAATTAATACTGAATCAAATCCGCATCAGTGCATCGTCAGCAACGCAGCGCCGAGGGCTTTGAGCTTCTGCACAAACAACCGCGCGTGTGTGTGTGTGGCAGGTTTAGGCCGCGTTCGCCCGGGCTGATGTCCTCGAGCGGAAGATATACTTTTCGGTTCGCACCGCACGAACCGGCAGGCAGGAGATATTCAATCACATTAAAATCGTGCGTTCACCTTCGCCGGCACGGTTGCCAGGCAGGGCGGATTTTGGAACACGAATCTTGCGAATCACCTGGCTCAGCGCAGCCGTGGTTCGCTAATCACCGGAATGGGTATGATTTGCTAATTGAATGAAATAATGGAATGTGATGTTTATTACATGCTTTAGAGCAGTAAATGTAACGCGGCATAATGAAGTCGCGTTTGGGACGGTCGTGTGACCGTGCCCAGTGCATTAGTATTGTTTTTGCAGCTGAAAAATAATGTGGATGAGATGAACAACTAAAAACAAAAGCAACGAAAGATGTGTTTCTAATGATTTCACTTCCTCCATGTGACTGTTGAAGATAAGTAGGCGTGCTAAGCTGACGATTACGTTACAAACTCATGAAATAACGTACTGAAAGTCAAATAGACAAAACAAAACAAACAAATATATAAACGAACAAATTAACTAAATGACAAACATGGAAAAGAGAAACAAATCGAAAGATCAAACCCAAAAAAACAAAAAAATCGCAACAAAGAAATAAATGAATAACTAGTTTGCTAACTAAAAAACTGTTTAACAAACAAACTTTCAAACTAACTAACTAACTAACCACCTAACTAACTAATTAGCTAACTAATCAACTAACTAGTAAGGAATCACAGATTAACAAAAACACAGACCATCGAACAGAAAACTTAACTAACTTACGAAAAAGCTTAACTTACTCATCCAATAAAATAAAAGGAAATCAAACTAACTGACTAACTCCCTATAAATAACATAAAACTGACTAGCTAACTCACACAATAAAATAAAGTAACAACAAAAATCTAATTAACTTTCAGTTAACTGAAGGATGAGCAATCTGGTTCAACTGGAAATGAGGAGTGGTGTTTCAAGTGCCTAAAATCATTCTTTTCACACTTATTGGCTGTATCCACAATATTAAAATCCAAACCTTAAGCGAAACCTTTGCGTCCAATTCATCCAAGTAAAATCGGTACTAAAATCAACCATTATAGTTGGAAGCTAAAACCTCCTAATAAAGCGTTCGGTTGTCATCGTTGTGTACAAAACTGTCCAGCGTTACATTGTGTGGCCCGTAAAGCCAGCATTTTATGCCCAGCGAGTTTAGTGTCAGTATTTTTCATAGCAGGGCATCCCTTCACCGAAAGGCATCCTCTGCCCCGCACATTTCCTATAAATCGTACCCAGATTAGGTCGATAAATTTTTACACATTCCGGCTGTATTCCCTCCGTCACCAGGGGGAGGGAGCAATCCTATTGCCATGCCCGCAAAATACAACCAAATAAGCGAAAACATGGTACCCCGCACCGTCGGCGCTGGGCAGAGGGCTCGGTTGCGCGAAAGGACAAACCCCGAAATGTTCCCCCGTAGGCGTCCCCGTCGTCGTCGTCGTCGTCGGGGAGAGCATTTGCGTTTTCCGTAAGCCTCTCGGTTTGATCATTGCGGCGTGCTCCACCATATGGTTCGGGCATGCACGGGCATGATATCTGCGCGGCAGCGGCAGGATCTTCCGTGGGGTGGGCAGAAAATATGACTCCACCGGCCCGGGGAACGAGGCGGCAACGGAAGCATGAGCATAAATCGTTGTTTTGCTGCAGCATCCGATGTGTAATGGTATCGCTGGCCGAGTGCTGGCTCATCGAATTCGGGTTTGGTGGGGTTTTGTTTTTTTTCGTTGTGTTGTTGCGTTGGTTTGGTCAGGACGAAAGCAGCGAATGTTAGAATGATGATGCTGATGATGATGATGATGATGATGTGTTCGCCATTATCTGCAATGGAGATGCGTGTATGTGTTTATTCGATGGACTTTTTCGCTCTGGCCACAGTTGAGTGTAAGAAGAATATTTAGTCCAAAATTTAATTCGCTTCCGTAACCTGTCTCTAATATTCATATATCTTTTTTGAGGTTAGGATTTTCATCCTTTTTGAGGTTAGGAAAAATTGAAATGTATGGAGTGTGTTTAATTTTAAAGTATATTTGAAGTTTTAGAGGGTTTGAACATTTTTTCGAGTCACATTCAATTCACATTTTGACGTTCCTATTTATAGTCGATACTTACAGGACGACAGTGAGTTTTCAGTGCAATCTAGAGTCTGTAAGCTCTATCTGTAGCCCTTGCGATGCTCTGAAACCGGCTCGAATAAACGATTAAGTATGGAAATAGTGTTTTGACATCTCCATAGCTATGATATTATTTTTTCTCAATTTTCTCTTTGAGTCTTAATTATTGCCAAATTAAACCAAATTTCTTGCCTTAGGCATTTGAATTGATTTTTGGATCAAATGATAAAAGTAAAAACAGATTGAAACTGATTTCAAGATTGAAAAATGGATCTTTCTTGGAAAAATGGATGAATTTTGAATCTTATTTGGAAAGACAATTTTATGTCCACAGAGCCATCCTAACTCGGTTCATCGTGCAGCTACTGATGATTTAGCAGCGAACCGGCCGAATTGCAACGTTTGCGCCACACGCCAGCCCAATAATCAAGCCCCCCCCCCCACCCCCATCCCCGAAAATCTCTCTCACGCGGAGACCGCATTGTTCGCATTGGGGATTACATACGCCGCTCGCTCCGTCTCCCGGCTTACTGCGCACACAAAACACATTCATTCTGTCAGCCATTTGGCAGGCAGTCCGAGGGTGGTGCCGGACCAGCCGGTCCATCACCAACCGCATTATCATTGTTATAGCGAAACATTAAAATGTACGACTGCGACAGCTTCCCGGGGACTCCCAGGGACAGGACACGGACAAAATGGCCTCCGGGAGCACCGTGTGTGCGTGTGAGCGTTACACGGAACACGGTGGTGGAGCACGTGACGGGCATCACCGGGACGAATCGATGGTCGAATCGAACACAGGGCCAAACCTCACCCGCCCATGGGATCGATTTTGCCAACAAACATGCCCGATCCGGTGGAAAAACAAAAGGCTGCAAATTAGAGAAGCGCGCGCGTAAATCACGG
>KB673312.1:2373139-2482296 GCA_000349145.1 Anopheles dirus | reverse complement strand
AAAATCTGATAACTCGCTGTATCATTCTTTTATTTATGATTTCGTGTCGATTCTATCTACAAAACATGTTTATCCACTTATACTAGTTTTAGGCTTAATGCATCGTTACAACTATGATGAGTGGAGCTATCTAAAGCAGTGTCTTAGTATAAATTGTTGTGTTGACTAGCTTTTTAACGATGGTTATTATAACCAATAGTTTCCTCTAGTAGCTTTAGTAGTAATAGTGCGTAAAAAATAAAAAATCCATTTAAATATATCAATTATATATGATATTGGTATAAAAACATAATTTAAGATAATATATTTATAACCCTGTAAACAAACCCAAATGAAATAAACAAAATAAAATAAAAATGATAACGAAAACGAACTAAAAGCAATATTAAATTTAAATGTCAAAAAACACCATAAAATGTTAAACTAACTAACAAAAAACTAATTAGTGCAACCAACAAGACACCAATCAACATTAAAATGTAAAACGTAAAGCAAAACATTTCATTCATTCACTCAAATGGACAAGCAAAACTGAATACGCAACACTAAAACTAAAAGCAAACAAGACAAAACGAAAGTGAAAAATGTATTTATATTTAAAAGGTTAAAAAAACAGTAGACAAAATCCGAAAAAAGTTATGCAAACTCAACATTGTCTCACAATTTCATAAAAAAGAGCATAAATCCACAAAAAATATCGCTTCTAATTGTGCTATCAACCCCTCGGAAACATTCCATTTCGAGCAGTACGTTCGAAGAATTTCATACGAACGAAAGAATATTAATAACAGAAAAATCTTCAAGGCTTTTTCGATCTCGAACACGAAACCATTATGGCGCAAAAACACCAAAGCAAAAACACACATGCAGGAAGTTTCTCGCGCGCGTATGTGTGCCCCTCCGTAAGACCAGACCAGTGTTCCAGCGCAAAACGGATATCTATTTATGAAAATGTTCGTTAGAACGACATAAAAGCGTATGCTTGTAGCGTTCCACCACCTGCATCCGCTTCCCTGTTCTGCTGCTGTGCTTCCAAAAAGAAAAAAGAAACCAAAACGAAGGCAAAAACACGGTTGACGACAAAATTCGATATTGCTAGGTGTCATGGCCGTTTACACCGGCGGAAAATGTTGCCGATCGGGAAACAAAGGACACCAACCGAACTGCGAGTGGAACAAAACCATAAAAGTACAAGGATCCGCAATACGGACCGAACACCGATACGGTATGCGATGTGCCTACGCCGGTGCTGGTTCTCGGTGTGTGTGTGTGTGTGTGTGTGTGTGTGTGTGTGTGTGTGTGTGTGTGTGTGTGTGTGTGTGTGTGGTTTGCCCTTTTACATGCAGCAGTAGCATCAGCAGCAGCAGCAGCAAACAGGGCAAAAAATCAGCTCCTTGCTGGAAAGATGGAGTCCACCAGATGACGACAACGGCCTCCTCGGCTCGCTGACGCAGGATCTGATAAATAAATAAAGAAAAACACGCCACACCGGGAAGGACGAACCGTCGTCTTGATGCGCACCCGGCGCAGGAGAGGACCACGAAAGGACTCCGGACCGATGGATGCCCGAGATACTCGAGACTGGGTTCGGAAAAACGGGGTTCGAACGGGGAGGCGAATCGGGCGCAAAATAAAGATAACACCGTACAGCGTGCGAGAGAGCGAGCCGGCAACATATGCGGACGTTGCCACTGTATGCGTGTAAGAATCCTGCCGGAGCTCCGGGGCACGTTCGGGTGAAGGGCACAAACATAAAATACAAAGTACCCGCCTCCGGGCTGTTTTCTAACATATATCTCTACTTTAGCGCACCGGAGTATGTGTGTGTGTGTGTGGTAAATGTCCGGAAAAGCGATGAATCCGATCCGGCTCGTTCAGCAGAACTAGGTTAGGTTGGGCGGCCTTTGTGTGAATTCCACGAACCCGAAACGTGGCGCGACTGGGTGGGCGAGAAAAACTGAATAGCGGAAAAGCGTGGAAATTGCTTAGGCGAGCTTATTTTCGCACCTCCTGTCCCGTGCGCGGGCGTTCGGTGTGCAGCTTCCGATGAATGGCTTTCGCATCGGTTCCGTGGTGAGTTGAGCAAAAATAGTTCACGGTTGGAAAATCGGTAGTTACAACAGTTATGCACATTGACATACTGTTACGAGTAGATTTACATGAAAATTATTTGGTTGGCATATATTTATAAGCTTACTTATGGTTGACAAAAAGCAAAAAACCAAATAAAACAACAAAGTTGAAAAAAAAAACAATATAAGACGTTCATAATACAATGTAAACACTTCGATGTTTTAAATTAACAAATAAAAAACATAAAATGTTAAACTTTGCTGTGAAACAGTATTGAAATAAAAACAAGATCAGCAAAAAACATTCAAGTGGAAAATAAGAAAAAAATGTCGCTCAAGAATTAAAAAAGTTAAGATAAATTGAAAAATACAAATAAAAAACAAATTGATTGTGAACACAAGTATGAACCTCAATAAAACTTACGAAACTTAAAGGAAAGCTCAACAAAATAATAAAAATGACTGAAATCAAAAACATTGAATAGATAGTCAATCGATTGAATCAAAAGTTAAAAATGAAAACTTCACAACGACTCAATGTTATGAAAATTTTTACCTTTAATTAAACAGCCAGAGACTTACTAACAACTACTAACTTATTGTCATATATTCAATGAGATCAATGTGTATTAGGATGCTATAACCCTTTCGAACAAGAAGCCGTGTAATGATGTTTGTGCAGAATTTGTGAAGTCGATTTCGAGTCTGTTTGTAAAAGTGAAAGAACGATGAAAGTTGCCAGCAAAATATGACCCTCTACAGTTTAAAAACTACCCCCGACACATCGATTTTCGGCGTCCAAACACATAGCGCCAAAATGCCCGAAACTGATTGAACCAAAATACTGCTACCGCGCGCAAAAAAAAAAAACTGCCCCAAAACATACACACTCGCAAAGCTGGAACAACGAAAACAGCACAAAAAAAAGAAAGCTCACCAAATCCTTCTACGGTCGCATGGCGGATGGGCGATGAAAAAATCATCGTTTCATGTAGTTCGCGGAAAATTCGCCAAATCACGGATGGGTGCCGCTTTCGGAAGCGCAAAATTCGTCAACAGGATACGCCTGGAAACGCCGGGCCCGTATCGATGAAATTTCGCCATCGATGCCCCCAGAGGCGGCTCCCACAACATGAATGGAAAGTACACACGCACACACGCACACACGCAGACGGTTTTCGCGGTGGTAAAAAGGACGAAAACGGGGAATCCATTCTGATGGCTTCGTCGGGGTTTTTTTTTCGAGGATAAGCGCAGCAAGAGAGCGACCCAAGCGAATCTGAATAACTGAATATTTTTCTGCGCAAGGTTTACAGAGCCGAGCAGAAATATTCGTGCACCGTGAAATTCAAATGGAAGCGGTGTAATAGGATGTGTGATTTCATTATATTCGAAACAGATTTTATCTTATTGTGTGAGAAAATTCGAAGGAAAAATCTTTTGCTATCAGTGACAATCAAGCAAGATTATGCTAAAATGTTTATAGATCGACATAAAAAGACGAAAAAATCTGTTTAAAAAATAGAAGAAATACGAAACATAATAAAATGAAATAGAATAAATAGATGACAAATATGTTTTTCAATTTTATCAAAGAAAAGAAAAACGTAGAAAGGAAAAGGTAATAAAGAAAACGATACTAGTATCTATTTTTAAATCAAAAATAAAACTAAGCATCGGAGTATTGAAATAAAACTGAGTTACAATTATTTATTAATCATAAAAAATGAATAAATAGAAAAGCATTGAAAGTAAAAGCAAATTAAATGAAAATGACAACATCAAAAACATCTACACTAGATGAGGCAATTAAATTCAGAAGAAAAACACATTGTTACAGAATATACATAAACAAATCTTTACAAAAGCCTGAATAGATTAAAAAAACATCAAAATCAGGCTCAGAATGGTGTAAAATAGCTAAAAATGTATACTCTAAAGCAAAAGAATAAGGAGTCCCATACTCTTTATGACGACTGAGATGAAACTAAAGAACGTGTTAACCACAACGACATAACCCAATCGTCCACGACTGTACCACGACTGTCCTGTCCTTGGGGCTCTGGGCCAAGCCCGAGACGCGTGACGAAGCCTTTACGTTTCGGTGCTTCTTTTTTGTCGCGTCCCGGCGTAACCCACACCACGTACCGGTGCGTCGGATTCGCCGGCACGAATATTTGCGATCGACGGATAATGCAAACAGTGTGCGCTGGTGTTCTGCTTTATTTCTCGCTCCCCACCCTCGTGAAGTTTCAGAGATTTTGTTTCGTGTTTTTTACCTCCGTTTGATTCGGTGCGTGTGTGTGTGTGTGTGTGTGTGTGTGTGCATAGGAGTTCATCCTGGGTGCCGGGATGCTGAATCCGGAGCGTGCATCAGCGGGATATCTGCTCGGTATGCGTGTAACGTCGCCCGCAGGCATGCATATACGCTCGGAGGAGCTTCGGTGTGTGCGTACGGACCAGTGTCCGTGTGCGGTGGTATGTGTGCTTTATGAGGCGCTGAACCGGTGGACGGTGAGGTATGGGGAAAGGTGAAAACAAACAATGTACAGTGAGGTGGAAAAACCCCCCCATCGACAGAGAGACAGAGAGAGAGAGAGACAGAATGGTGGAACAGTACTGTATCCTGGTCGAGGCCGTAAACAGGTCTCCATGCCACATACAAACGCGTACACACACACACGTACTGCGAGCAATCTCCAAACTCCGAGCGTCGTCCAGAGGCTGGATGGATGATGATGATGTTGGACAATGCGATATCGGGGTGGGCGAAATATGCTGCCGATGTTGCTCCCGCTGCTGTTGCTGCTGCTGCTGCCGCTGCCTGGCACCGAACGGCCCGAAGGCTAAAATGGCCGCCTATGTATCCCGGCCAATAAAGACGATGCCCGCGCGCGCGGGTGAAGACACTGCAGCAGCGGCGGCGAGGGAAAAATATGCGCAAAAGGGAAATGTTTTCATCGTCTGTACACAGAAATCAAATTAAATATTCAGTGCAGAAATCCTATCGGGGTGCGCGTTGCTCCAGGGCACCGGTGGTCCGAAAAAAAAACGCTTTCCTCGGGAAGATAAGCTTCACCGTGAACGGGCGCAGCGTTACAACGAGCCTGGCTGGCTGCTGCTGCTGCCGCGATGAAGATGGAGCGGGACAAAATAGAACAGCACACTTACAGTTAATAATGCTGCCGTGGTCGGAATGCCAATCGCTGATCAATCCTTCGCAGAATCGTTCTACGTTCCTGTTGGTGTTGTTGCCGGTTTTTTTTTTTGTTTTCGTGGTTTGCCAACCCTCTGTGTGTGCGGTTAGAAGTCGGAGTCGTAAGCCCGCTCGTAACCGGCCGCGATTTGCTCGAGAATTATCGATAATTTAAGTGTCCTTCTGCCGCGGAGAGTTGCGGAGTGACATGTCCGCGGCCGAACCGACAGCCGGCACGAGCCCGTTTTACAGCCCTTGCACGGCAGAAGAAGAAGAAAACGAAGCAAGGGGCCAAGGTGAAACGGTTTAAGCCGCGACCGCCTCTCGAGTGACAGGCTGGCGAGCGTGGCCGGGCGCCTGCTGTCCGGGAAGTGCTGCGAGCGCTTTACCCTGACCTCTTCAACGGCGCCGGCGAACGGAAGAACGGCTCCCCCCTGGGGCGGGCTTAACACCTTGGATACGTAATTTTCCGCGGAAAACTTGCCAACTGTTCTGCGCTGCAGCGTGCAACGGTGGAACGGAAGTATCGGTTTTAAGTTTCCGTAATTAGCGATGGCGGTTATTAGTCGAACGAAGTGTATTAATCACATCCTCGAAGTCATGAGTCAGCGTCAAAGAATGATATTGCTTGGCATTGAAGTGAAGTTTGTAGTTGCATGAAAATCATTATCCGAATGTAAATATACTATTTCAAATAGATCACCATTTAGCACTAGAACACTGTCCACTCAGAAATCTCTACTCAGAAATCAAACTGTCATCTGTTGTTTGGTTAGCACTACTCTATTCAGTACTAATTTGAATGCAATTCGCAATGCTCTTCATATTGTCTTAATTATACTTGAAATTAAGTAGTATCGCATATACTACAACACCTTTTTTGTTTAAAACTCATCTCGTGTCCATAGACATTTAAATCTATTGCAATCAGAGCATTTTAGAACAAGTTTTAGTACAATGCTTTTATCTTTGATTCTGGATGATTTTATTTATAGTTTGTTTATGAGTTCGCAACTTTAAATGTAATCAAACTCATGTTTTAAATAGTACTTAACAATGTCGTTATTGAAAACATGGGTTGGTAAGCTTTATTCATATTTTTTTGTATTTTATTCTAGTAATTCTTCAATGATTGCTGGTTCATCAGAACTGACTTGCAGTTTTATAGAGTCACAATGTTATTATTGACTGTTATGGAATTTTGAGTTTTTTCATACGGTCGGAACGTATAAAAAGCTTGTCAACAGGTTTTGACTATTCTTGTTTCATACCTTGATCGCGTTGTAGAGATGAGACCTTCAAGTTTTCAGTTCGGTATCTTGTTTGAAAGATATTCCAGATGAAAGTTACAACACACTTCAACATCTTCCATATACAAATAGCTTTCGTTCTGTAACAATATCTGGAGTACTATAAATTTGAACCAAGTCATATCAAACGAAGAACCAAATTACTGTAATATCGATCAAATCTGTTAAATACAAAAAAAGGCTGATTCAATGCAATCCAAACCAGACACTGTCACACACATTCAAGTGCATAAGTATTTTCTACCGCTTACGGTTTAACAATTCCATCTTGTTTAAGGCGCAGTAAGCAAGAATGGCTAACTGAGCATCTTATTCATCACCCTCACACAATCGCCATCCAGCCAACATCGCCATCATCATCATCATCACCTCCGTCCCAGTGGACGATTCCAAGGATCCAAAATTCATCCCGAGCGGGGAATTTTTGCAGCCCCCTCGGGCTGTAATATTCCGCCAAGGAGTCCGGCTCGAATCCGCGGAATCCAAACCTGAGCGGACAAATTGGTCTTGAATGCAGGAGAGAGAAGAAAAAAAACTAAGATTCGATCCTGGATGGGTGGGCAGGTCGCAAATACTTGACCCTGTAACCTCACGATTTGAGCACGCGCAAAATGTGCAAATGTGCACCGCATTCCAGTCCGCCGATCTTTTCCTGGCCTCGGAGGGAGCCACATGAGGAACGCTTTTTTTCCCCCGGGCACGGCCCCCGAGAGTCCGGAGGGATGTTTACCGCGAGCGGCAGGATCGCAATAAATAATATCGCCGCGCTCGTGCTGCAGGAACGCCAGCAGAAGGAGGCAAAAAAAACGCACACCGATGTGTTTCGCAAGAAAAGGGCTGGATCAGCCACATCTTGGCGATCGTTCGCGCCACGGCACATGCCAGAGCGGGCTCCTACACCGGCGTGCCGTTTGTACGTTGCTTCTTTCGCCACGTCCTGGCACGAACGGGGGGGGAGGCGCGCGCAACGGCCACGAGAAGACGAATCGCTCGCGCATACTCGCGAGCCGGTAATTTTGTGTAATGATCCTCCCGCCTTTCCCGCCCGGGTTGGAGTGACCGGCGCGCAATGGTCCACCCCACGCGGCACGAGCTCCTCTAAATCATGCGCACATGCGCGCTAGACCCGTGTCCGAGCCCGACCCTCCCGGGACTGGGAGGTCCGGGAGGTTATGAAAGTGGACAGCGAGCGTTTAAGCAATTATTTGCTTGGCAGTTGTTTGTTGAAATATCAATTTGGTGACAAGCGAGCGAGCGAGAGGGTGAGAGATTGGGTGGATTGGCGAACCACGAACCCGCGTGCCAGGTTTGTCGCGGTGCTTGGTGGTTATTATGCTGGTTTGTTCGTTTTTTAATAGTTGAGTAGCTAGTTGAGGAGTGGATTCCTACTCGTGACGGCGAGTTGATGACATGTCTGATAATTGTTGGACACTCTATCGGAAAGCAACGATGTAGCATTAGTAGAGATAGTTGATTGAATTAATTTCAAACAGTGATCCTGTTCTAGACCTATTTTGTAGCCTTGACCTATCCTGTCTTCATGCTATAAAATTGTATACTGTATAACAGATTTACTGCAAGCTTTTTCATCTTTGACAGCAACCAACCACTATCTTTTCTTTCACAATCTGGTGAACGTAGGTCCTACTAAAATGGTTCAACCTAGTTGTGGCATTTCAAAATTTGTCATAACATATATTTCGGAACTTATTCTTGCATTTTTATGTTTTTACTTCAACGTTAGATGTTGTGTTAGACGTTTGCCTGCCGGTTTTAATCGAGTTTTGACATTTGCTAAGGCATTGTACAATAAGACGTACACGATTTCCAACATCAAATGAACATATAGTATTGAAATCTTGTCACACTCGAATGCACACATTAAGCATATGTGAATAACAGTTTAATATTTCAGAAAGTTACGGTTCCGTCCAATTATTACAACCCAATTGTTCATGTACTACAGCAAATGTGAAAATGATAGTATTGGCTGTCCTAAGGAGGTTTTTGCTGAAGGAAAACCCTAGGCGTCATATGGCATACGTTGATTTTTTTTGTTATCCACTGGACAACCCACTGGATAACCCACTGGACAAGTAGAGATATCAATTGTTCATGCACTACAGCAAATATCAAAATGAAAGTATTGGTTGTCTTGAGGAGGCACTGCATGTTGAAGAAAACCCCTTGGCGTCATGTGTCATACGTTGATTTTTTGAAATCCACTGGACTACCCACTGGACAAGTAGAGATATCAATCGTTCATGCACTACAGTAAATATCAAAATAAAAGTATTGGTTGTCCTAAGGACTCACTGCCTGTTAAAGAAAACCTCATGTGACATACGATGATTTTTTGTAATCCACTGGACAACCCACTGGACAGGTACAGATATCAGAATTCGAACATGTCAGATCTAGTTTTATTATTAGCTATAATATTTGATCTCGAGATAGAAAAAAGCCATACCAGATATCTAAAATTTGACTCCACGTACAGCATCCAGTGTGTTCAGCAAATGTCTACGCCCATTAGGCTCACTCAAGAGCTATCTCCTTCGAATAGTGAACATAAAACGCAAACCAAGGACAAAAACGAATAATTGTGTGGGATGTACGTAAAACAGCCTCGGTTCGCAAATCCGATCCTCCAAAGCTTGACCACATTCCAAGGAAATGGTCTCCTCCAACGCCGAGCGAAGAACCGTACAGCCTTAATCACCTTCCAGCAAGCAAATCAATCCCGCTACCGAATGCACCTCCTAATGACTTTTACACAAAACAAAACACTTACCCGCGCAGGAAGTGGAACCCGGGGCCGGGGAAAGACGACGCTACAAACAGAATTTTCTAGCACCCAACTAATGCTAAATCCACAGCACAGGTGCTTAGTACGGCCGCACGGCAGAGTACGGTACAGCACACACGGCGCCTCTAGCGCTGTTCCCGCATCGTGTGTTTGTTCAAGTCGTTTTTGCTTTCACCGCCTGGGCAGTGCAGCGCACACCGGGCGTTCTCACGAGCACACGGGTCAGGTGGGTTCGTTTTTGTTTTTGTTGCTGCCATTTTGTTCCGCTCCTTTGGTGCTTTCCCGGTAGCGTCTACCGGGTGTTTTTTGTTTAGGAATAGGGAAGAAAGTAATCATCTGATGCAGTGTCTGCCCGACGATACGCCTTGACCAGCGATTGAGTTGAAGTTCTGAGGACAAATCGTTTAAGCGAAAGACACTATTTGTATCAATTTGTTGACTCTCAACGCTCCGCCTCTCCAGTGTGTATTGGTGCGAGCAAACGCTCCCCAAACACCTCAATTGAGCTGTTACGGTCGTATGATTTTATAAACACTTAATTATGGCAATCATCGTTATTACACGATAATTTGAGTTCCTGTTCCTGTCGGTGTGTATGTGCTCGCGGCCGACCGGCTGGACCCTCCAGGCGTCCAATCGTCCATCCGCACACACACACATACACTCCATCCGATAATGAGCCAACGCGTGCTGGAGCGAAGAAGAAGAAAAAGACACAAGTAAAGACGCAACGACAAACGACGAAAACAAACGTACAACCAATTGAATTAAAACATTATAATACACTTTTCACAGCCCCGATCATGTAATTGCAGGACCGGACCGAGGCCAGGCCGCCTGATTGTCACCTCCGTCGTTAGCCGTGGCAATGTCACTTAACTGGCGACGCACTTACACGCAGCCACAACCACGCGAGCCTTCGAGCAATGTCGGAACGGAGCTACTCTTTATCGCCTTAAGACGCAAGACGTTTCCACGTCGGCATCAGACGTCACTGTGAACGGCGCGACGGCATCCCAGTGACAAAACAGGTGGCAGTTAGTAGAGCGGAGAAGCGGTCGGGCATGCGGAAAACGCAATTCCCACTCGTGGAGAAGGAGTCGTCGTCGTCGTCGTCGTCGTCAACGCAAAAAAAGCACCCAGAAATCGCCGCAAAACATTAGAGAGCGAGAAAATCACATAACGTCAGACATCCTGACGACGTTATGGCCCCCGGAGGATTGATGTCGTTCTTTTTGTGTTTTGTTTTCCCTTCGCTTGGGCGCATTTTTATTCGTTTCGTTAGGTTCGTGTCTCCTCAAACGCGGTCACATCGATTCACTGCGATGGTGGCACCGGTGACAACGAAAAAGCATCTTTTCCCCCGCTGCGGAATGTGTTTAGTGCGCGACCAAAAACGAAAAAAAGCATTGCGATCCCGCGGGGACCCGCGACATTACACGCAGCTTCCGTTTGGTGGGACGGTGCCTGCATTTCGCGCTTTTTGCTGTTGGAACGGCGTGGAATGCGAATCACTGGCCTGTGGAAGCCTGTCATTTGACGAGTTGCAGTATGACGAACGGGTGGTCTAGGTCTTTGGGAGTGCTCCATGGCAATGGTGTTCCAAGATCCCAGCAAGCCATGCCTCGATTTTCTCACGCTGCTCACCATACGAGGTAGCAAAAAAGGGAAGCCACAGCTATTAGCTGCTTCTCGCCCATCGCCAGCACCTGCTGCATCCCGCCCGGGTGGAAATTAATTCATTAGAGCATCCATTAAGCAGCTCGCAGCAGCGGCAGCAGCAACTCTGTTTCACCATAAAGCAAACAACGTGCCGTAATGAACTGTTTGGATAAATATATTTTAATAATTATCATCGCATAAACGGTTTGCGGCCACACCGCTTCTTCGCCGTAGCTGGCGAAGCTTAGACGACTGACATCGGTGTGATGCGATATTTGCATAAAAGTCGAACCCCCCCCCCCCCTCCCCCATCTGCTTTCGGGGGTCGTCGAGAACGCTTCGCCCGCTCGGCGAGTGTTTTGTTCATATTTTTATTTCACATTTTCCCATTCCCTTCGCCGTCGCCGTCGCAGTCGAGAGTTGCCGAAACAGGGCCGCGGGCACCATTTGTGAAAACAAGTAGTACGCCAAAAAAAAAAAAAAGAACACACGTCCTGTGTAAGAAGTGTGATTCTTAAGCGGTGGGAAAAGCTCAGCTGTGAGTGAAAGCTCTTCCGTCTCTTTTAGTCTCTCTAGCTCTCGCTATCTCCTTTGCTCGCTTCATGTCTGCCGCTTGTTTTGTTGTCAAAGTTTGACTCGATCCAAAGGTTACAATTTACAAGCAAATGACATTTAGGTTCAACTTGGGCAAGAGAGTGATGAGAGTGCTGCTGATGAAAATTTCTTAATATACGAACTACGAAAGGTCATAGTACTCTCGCGGAAAACAATGACGATTCTATTAGTTGGATGTTTCCAAGAACAAACGGTTCATACTTGGTGACTTTCACATTGGGAGCAATTCGGTTCAACTGCCAGCATCACGTTGTCCCTACGAATGAGATGACCCTTGTGTGCTATGCAGGTAGAATGTTGCTCTACAGTCAGTATTTTGGTTGGCAAACCTTCCAAAAATATGGAGGTAAATATTTGGTATTGCTCTGCATCCATACTTCGACAGCCATAGTTCATGATGGTTGTTCCATGTTGATTTTTTATTACCGAAGCATGCAAACTTCACTGAACAACTTCTGAAGTAAAGACTAAAAAGCAAAATTAATGAATAACGAATAAAGAGGTTTAAGACCTTCTTCCATCACAATCAATAAACCACTTGTGTCTGCCCAAGAATAGAAATGCTGGCTTGCACCTCACGGAGGTTTCTGTTTATGGAGTAGCAGCTATTCCTAACGCCTAAAGTTTTCGACAGCTGCCTATGTGTTTAAAGGCAGCTAACAAATATTGGTAATATTCGAACTTACGATAAGATATACCTTTATATATGAAAATTCATTCGACAATAATAGATCATGTTAGGCTTATTCCGGAGATTGCAACGTGGATCGGATCGAATGGGTTAGTTATTGTTATTATAGTCATATTAATACTTATAAGTTCTTGTTGGACATCGGCCTCGAGCTACGAAGAGTCTCGGACGTGGAAAAATAGTATGAAAAAACAACAACTAATTTATCTGCTGGATAATAAGGTTGTTTCGAACAATATTTCAAATACAGTTCTTAAAAGATGGAATGCTGATTGTCTTTTTTTACGACATCCCGCTTTGAAACATGCATCATTTTGGAGTAGCGGCAGGTAATGGAAAGTCTTTAGCAGTGCAGCTTTTCAGCCAATCCCGCAGTGTGCCATTGTAGTGTGAGCAAATGGTGTAGAAGTTCCTTTCAGCATCTTCTTGGCCTCGACACCGACATGGCTCCTGTGTAGCAAGCGCATTCTATTCACTACTATTCATAGTGTACCGCACATCTAACCCATCACTCCTACTAGAATTGCATGTAGTAGAACACCACTAACTAGAGCCAGAAGAACGAAAAAAGTATAGCTCCACACTATCCACGCCTCTTCGCAGGTGACATTACAACGGCCACAGTAGCAGCCGCGCACGGGTGTACCGAGAAAAGCCCCCGATCGGAAATGCGTCCCATATTTCCACGTCCTTCCCAAAAGGCACACACGTGCCACCGTGTGCGTGCGAGGCGAGAGCAAGGGGGAGATATTCATTCCAAAAGTGTCTCCACGCTACTATGTGTTGCACTACCGCTGCAGGACCAGAACTTCCAACACAACAACACAAACACGCAAATGTCTCCTTCCACCCAGAAAAAAAAACGCGTCCATGATGGCGGGCTAAAAAGAGAGTACGAGAGAGAAAGTAGTCAGAGAGGGAGAAAGCGCATGTCTCGAAGGAAAACTCCATCCAGCTACCACCATCACCCGCAGGTGGAAAATGCGGGCGTGCGGAGTGTCCTTTACGCTTCGAGGTTAAAGCGAGACAGCCCGTGTGGCACTCCTCGCTGGGGGCCAGGAAGAAAGGGAAAGGATGCGCTCTCTATCTCTTTCTCTCGCTCTCTCTCCGCACAGCTAGCCAACGCGCCTGCGGCATCCGTGCGGCTCCCCCATGCTTTGCCAGGGTTATGTAAAGCCCGCTGTTGCCAGCCGACGGCAGCATCAGATTTCGGAAGCAACAGCAGCAGCACCAACCTTCACACACACACTCATGCTCACGTGAATCTCGCCTCCAGGGAGATAGTACGCGGGAGTAACCATCGTTGCCATCGTCGTCAACGGAAGGCCTACGGCAGCCCCAGCAAATATCGCTGCAGTCGTTTGTGAAGCCTTTTGGCCGGCGCAGAAGTTTTTCCCGTATTCGCGGCGGTACGTAGCTAGAGAGCACGCGTTTATAGTTCCCGCTTCGTTTCCACGCCTTGCCCGCGCGGCAGCGCGCCTGCTGCGATGGTTGCTTTCCAATCAATTCTGGTTCCGATTTCTGCCGATTTGGATGACGAATTTTGTTTCTTTTTTCTTTTGTTGTTGTTGGAGGATTGGTGGACATGCATACACGCAAGTCCCGAAAGTCTGTCGTCCTGTCTGGTGGAGCAGGTCTGGGAGATAGCAGAAAAAACTGCTTTTTCAACGTGCGAATGTGTGCATCGGTGTGAGTGTATTTGCCAATTTAAAGAATCTTTTTTGCTGGCTTCAATTCGATCACCGAAATGAAATTCAATCCATTCTTCAGTGGAGGATAGAATGGAATATTGTTGCCGGAACGTGTCGTTTTTATTCGCTCTCTTTCGAAGAAGTCGAAAAAGCCGTCGGGAAAAGATGTGTTGCTGAATTTTTGATTTTCAGCTTCCCGGCGGTTTGGTGGCGATTTGGGTCATTTGTATATCGAAATTCCAAACCATCAGGATTTCAAACAATATTTTCAGCATGCAATCAATTACTCCAATCGTGGGAAACAATTAATAGCACATCATCAAACGCGTCAACATGAAAGCGTGCAATCGGAATAAAACACTCGAGCAGCGGGCGGCTCGAAGTTACTAATTAATATCGTAAAAGCTTGTCAATAGCAGCAAGCAAACAAAAAGCCGGCTTAAAACGGAAGCGTTCTCATGAAAATGATAGCGAATAAAAAAAACCGCCCGGATGGAATGGTGTGGGAGACACCAATTCACCTGTGAACTGTGTGAAGAAAAAAAAGCGTACAAAAAACACAAATAAAACGCAATGGCACTGAAAAGTGAAAATTATCTACTCCAAATGGCAGCGAACGACCTCCTCGCCCCATTACGCGGCGGAAAAGCGAGAAAAAACCACAACAACGAAAAAAAAGCATTAATACCGAAAAAAGAACGGTAGTAACATTAATAACGGGTTGTGCACGCGAAGAAAGGAGCTTTTTTCCACCTTCACCGGCTTCCCACCCATCACCGGCAGGTGCGCTGCGTGGAACTGATTTATAGTTTTTAATTGAATACCGATCGCGCACACCTCGGTGGCGATGACGTGCCACACACGCGGCTCATCATCACATCATCCACCCGGCGGCCATTTGATGTCGTGTCGAAAAATTTAATTATCGATCGACACTTGAACTTTTTTAATCATTTCAAACCAACCGGCAGGAGCGAAGCAGACGGCGGCAGCAGTGACGTGTATCCGGGATCGCTTCTCGGGAGTGGTAGATTCACTGAGGCACCCCTGCGTGTGATTGTAACGACGGGTGAGCGAGTGGTTCGGGGGCAGTTATTTTTAGTGTGTGAAATTCGACTAGTAAACGCTGCGAAAGGTAAGTGGATGATATTGTTCATGTTGGAGAATTCAATTGATTAGTCGTGTTGCTTTTGACAGCTCGAACCACTTTTGTTTACGAGCGAAAGAGTAGCGTAGGAGCATTTAGTATCCAGTGAATAGTTCCTGAGTAGTTTTATACCCAATTTTCTTCATACAAGATAATCTGAAAAAAGGCTCCAAGTCACCTTGTTGCCTGTCCAGCAACATCGTGACATCTGTCAAATTATACAGAATTTGGAAATTATAATTCTGGAGAGTTGGAGTTCTTTTGCCAACAAGAAGACATTAGGAACTAAGTGTTGGAAAACGATTGATTAACTAGTTTGGGTGTCTTGGGTTGGACCTTGGGTTGGACATTCAGCTTAAAATAATGTTATTCACTTTATTGTCTTACATCTAATCAGAAAAGTACCTGAAACTATGCATAAGAAAGATAAATGACTATCAAATAAAGATACGTTCTATACGAAATGTCTACCTGTCAAAAAAGGACAAACCCAATTTCTAGTTTTTAGTCTACTGCGCTGTCAAAAAAGTTAGTGTCTATTACTACCGTAAGAGGGCGCTTGCGTATACTGAATGCGTAGAAACAGTATGAAAACTAAAAGAGATCTTTTAAACGATTACGTTTTATCGTAAAAACGACTAAAACACACAAATATACATCTTTAACAAATGAAACTTACATAGTTGTACTCGTTGTTCATGCTTATTTACTGATAATCTTTTCAAGCTCGAAGAACAGAAAACTTTTTAGATCTTGTTAAGCGGAAGTTTCAGTACGCCATTCACAGAAGCTATAATGTTTGAAAGAAATAGTCAGAGATAAGTTTCTTATCTAAAACAAAGTAATTAATTCCTTGAAGAGTAGCAGGATACTTTGTGTTGACAATGTCAACTTAAATGACAACACGGCCTTCGTGTTCGCAAGGATACAGGGAAAAGGCAAGAGAGATTGAATTTCCTCACGAGTTAGAAAATAAAATCCCGTTGTAATGAACCCGACTGACCGGTTTTTGTCCTACCATCCTATCTTTCGTACGGGAAATGGACGTTCAATTTTCATATCCGTACTCCTCACATGCTAACTCAATCACGCCGGACCCTAGTCCTTCGCCAAATATACGCTCACATGCGCACCCCGAGCAAGCAATCGAACGAGTTTGTTAGAGAGACACACACGTACATTACACCGGATTGACCGGAAACGAACTCCGTGCTTATCACATCCGTGCGCTCGGGAAGGTGCGTATCGGTCCGTGCGAGAAAGCACCGGCACCACAATTTCATTATCCTTTAAATTCAATGATTCGTTTTTGAGCCACTCAAAGTCCACAGTGGGACGAAAAGGGAGTCCCGAAGCCGAAGTGAAGTAGACTACGACTACGAAACGCCCCCTCCGGGGTTGGGAAGAACCAACGCCAAGATACGAAGGGTTTTTTGGGGACTGTTTTTCCTCGGCATTGTTCTTTTTCTTCTGCTCCCTTTTTTTCTTGGTCAATATCCAACCGAGCCAGCCAGGTCGACCGTTAACGATGTCAAATAACTGCGGGAGTTTATCAACACTTGGTCACGTACTTATCCGGACCCCCGGTTGGATCACCGGCTAGCGCCGGTTTCATTTTCTTAGGCCGCCGTTGTGTGTCTTGTCCCCGGATGGTTTCGGGTCGGGTCGTTGTATTTCTCTCTTTCTTTTCACCACCCCGCACACCCCGGCTCGGTCTCTCTATCAAACCATCCCTTCTTTGTGCGTTCGATGTAGTGGGAGCAGATGAGGTTTTCCCGGTTTTTTCTTCTCTCGCTCCTCGGCACCCACATTCAACGTGAAAATGAGGAAAAAGCTGACTTCACAGACAGCAACATGAAAGCGAGCATGAATTCTCATCAGCAGGACGTCTTGGCAGGACGTTGCGATTGGAGGCGCAACAAAGAAACCCCCGTCCCACCCGACACAAAAGGGGCAGGACGGCAATAACAGAAATAATAATGCCACGAAGACATGGAACGCACGAAAAGGATAAGGGCTAAAGGGATCACAAACAACTAAAACCGGCGGAGTTCATTATCACGTTTTGCAGTTATTGTATTGTTTCGCAACGTAGCGCCCGGGCAGGGCAGGGAAATCGAGAGGCCACCCTGTTTCACCCACCCAGTTGCAAAAACCCCTACGGAGGGGGAAAACAACGCCGGCGAAATAGGATCAACGCAGTGCGGTTTCGTGGGATTAAAGGCGGGCGGTGACCAAAGCGACCGTGACGATAGCTGCCGCCGCTGTTGGTGGTGTTGGTGTTTGATGAATTATTCGGTTCATTTGCTTAGACAGGCTGTGCGGCCGTTTTTCCGGGCGATTTTTCCGACCGCCAGCTGTTGGTCACACCCGGCGTGGTTTCGGTTTTGTGCAAACAACGCAGACCCGAAATGTGCAACCGGCCGGTGACAGATTTGCTCGTATGTCGGGCTGACGTTCCGTGTTCTTTTCTCGGTCCGACGCAGGTTACTACAGATTGATTGCATGTTGGCTGGTTTTTTGTTTTAGACAGAAAGGTAGCTCTCGCTTTGATGGACAGGTGATGTGTCAATTTCAGGACGTCTCGAAGTATGTCTGAAGGGATGTCATGACAAACTTGAAGTAATGATGGATTGAGAAAAAAAACGCAGAATAGTATGGAATGTTCAATCTCCAATAGTCTTTCTGCTTATCAAGTGTTCTAGAGGCACGCAATACAATACAATGTAGCCACTCACACTATACTTATCCTTAGTTCTTTGAGATCTCTCTCAACTAGGAGATTTTGAGTTAAAAATTGTATTTAATTGATTTTTGTTCATTATCTGTGAGTTTCTATCATATAAATTGGGTACAAACGTGTTGTTTAAAACATTTTTCAACACTATCTACAAAAGTATAACAGCTTTATGGCATGTTCCTTTTAAGAGATAGTTGTTAAAAATAAAGTGAAAAATTAAACTAATTGAGATAATATATTCTTTCGTCAGTTAATAAAAAAGGCGATTTTTTACTTGTTTGACGCTGTTCCACAGAATCGTTTGTGCAGACATTAGTAGACCGTGTATAACAGTTTTATAGCAAGTATCAACTATCAATAATTTTTTCTTATTTTTTTAAATTGATACAAAATATTCTTTTATTTGAATAAATATTGCGAATGTTTCATCGATGGGCAATACCTCCACATTTGTCTGTAAATTAGTTCACGAATGATCGTTTCCAGAACGAAATTCGCCCGCATTCTTCCCCGCAACGTAATTTGGATGACATCTTGAGCCAATAAGCATGATGAACCCTTCACTTGCGCCCGATCCAAGGATCAAAAAGAAATCCTCTTACCAATCAATCGACCACTTTCCTTCCACGCTGCAACCAAAGATCGTCACTGAACAACAACAACAGGTTCCGATTGAGTCCATGACCGCAAACGCGACACCACCACCCACTGGCCTTTTCTAATTTCCCGCACACACGACGGGCATCGTACCGGAGTTATTGGGTTTGGCAGCGCCCACTGCAAACAACACGTCCATCAAAACGCAATTGTTCGGCCGGCGCCTCATACGTTCGACATAGCGGCGCATGGGCCGGTGTTTGCGAAGCCGCACGCGACACACGTTTCTCTCCCCAGCCCGACGTTAAGTAGGGTCACGCGCGCGCGCCCGTGGCAGCCCTTTGAAGGGCGGGCGATTCCACCCGTGTGATGCGTGAAATTGGTACCGAGGGGTTGTTCAATTTGTCAGCGGCGGATTCTTTTCGGTGCGGCTGTGTGCACTCCAGTGTCAACATGCCGGAATGATCCCGGGTGTCAATAGTGTGGGTTCGGGGCAACAATACACACGCAAGAAATGACCATCCCGAGGCAGCAAGAAGGACATTCGTTCGGTTCAAACAAAAGTCTCTAGAGTCGGACGATGCATCCGACGGATGAGTCCGCACAATCTCGCACCGGAAATGAGCTGATGAGATGGCTTAATTTCGAATCCATTATGCACCACCGACGCCGGGATGGTTTTGCATTTATAATTTAACGCTTTTTTCGCATCTCAGGTGCACGCCCTCTGGCGGCATCCGCGCGAAGGTAGGTGAGCGGATCCCGGATCAAAGCAGGCCATTTGAGCGCACGAACAATAAAAAAAAAACAAAAAGACGTTAAAAAATAATTGCGAAGAATCCGTACCGTCGAAACGGCGTTTTTCTCGCTCTCCCTTCCGGAAAATTAAACGGACTACGGCCCGCGCGAAGACGTCACCGCCACTTGCTTGACCGGAAACGCCATTCGTCGGCCCCTGGAGTTCTGGGTGCCATCGCACTCGGAAGAATTCGCATAAAAATGAACATAAGGAAAAAACAAAAAACACCCCGATTGTGTTGCTGGTCCTGAAACAAAACAACAACAAAAAACGCCACGGAGACGACATCATCGACCTGGACATTACGCGGCCCGTACGGTTCTCCCGGTGCCCGGTGCGTTCTCCCGGCTGCAAATGGTTCGTAAAGTGCAGTGGAGCAGCAGCGAACAAAAAGCACGCAAATAGAGGCAAAGAAAACCCAAACGGACAGAGCGCGAACGAAGCGCGGCTCCACCCGGTGCTGGGCAATGTGCATTTCATAAATTATTTAAAACAGCCCGTCGGTGGGTTTGGGGGCGGGCGTTGGGAGGGAGCCAAGGGAATGCAATGCGAACAAGATGGAAGTTTAAATTTATTTTTCCACCGCTCCGAGCGAAAATCTCTTAAGTCGTCCCAGGGACGTCGTCGTCGTCGTTCCCGGTCGACTTGCACCCAGTGCTGGAGTAGCCTTCCTCGGTGGCTTACACGGATCCCGGCCGCTGCACGTGCCCCGGGATCAGGGATGGGGCGCGATGGGGGGAAGCTCAGGCACCGAGATAAGCCGTCACCGTCCCCGGAGCTATTCGGAAGGAGCCATTTGCCCGGCCCTGTGCCCTGCGCCGGACACGCTCCCGGTGGACCGGGTTTGCTTGTTACAGCTTTTAATGCTCCCGCGTAATGCTCGCTTGTCGTTTTGGGGTGCTTGTGCTTTGTGTGCGTGTGTGTGTGTCACTTGCCGGTTCCATCTCTGGCCCGGGCAAAGGTCGTAAAAATGGCGCAATCGTTCGGAACGGACCGGGAGCAGGGTGACATTCCAGAAACAACAAAGCCCAAATTGGTGCTGTTGGACATTTCTTACGTTAATTGTGTCTGCTGCTGAAGGTGCCGTTTTGTTGCCGTTTGGTAGTAAAACTATACGAGTTATTCAACAGGCAGTTTACGATCGACCAGTTCAAGCATGGTGTCTATCTTAGAGGTATGACTTTTGTTTCAACCAATACACGTGCAAGGGTGTACTATTTGCATATATTGTACAATAAAATCAGAAGAAAACGTATAACATAACCAGCTCTTTTGAATATTCACGACAACAGACATGTTCCTGCACAGAAAATCTATCAAAAATAAGACTTAAAAGAAATCAAAGCGTTACAGAACTCGATCTAATTATCATGCAGAGTTCGAACGAAAGTGAACGTGAAGAATTGATTTTAATGATATTCTCTTTATGGTAAACATGTCGGTTTCCATATCACGGAATTCATAAGTTCTGTGTAAATATTGTAAGTGTAAGTATAAAAATGATTGATAATATCCATAATTTAATAAGAACCTGTAAATAAGTATTTACCTACTAACCTTCAAACTTTTTTTCTTCAATAAAGTAAGAAAAGATCGTTATATTGATAATATATAATAGCATACTAGATAATAGTAGATATGTTAAAGATAAGCGCTTGCAGTTGAAATATTTTCATAAGAAATCTTTTAAACTGTGTGTCTTTTAACATCCGAACGATGAGTTGTAAACGGATTCTATAGCACAACGTTTATCTCATGCAAACAGAAGTGTTATACTTGTTATACTATATCTATGTTAAGGTGACTGCTGCTAAAATAAGAACGTAGTTCTAAGACCGGTCAATAAAACATAAGATAAAGCTCAGTTTCAATAATTTGCACCTGTTTAGATCCATTGAGTCGAACTGTTATACAAGAGTCGTTCGTATGGTCCAAGTGCATGGCACATTGTCTTACACACCACAGGCTGTGGGTTCGAAATAACAATAAATCAAATCCTTCAGTTGGAATTGAATTAGAGTGAAAATATTTAAAATGCTTAACAAAACCATTTATGTAAAAAATATAAACCATCATTAATGCATTCAAAAATGATTCTGTTCCAATATTATTCCACGATTTCTGTCAAAGCTTCCATGCACATAAAGTTACTCGACTCAGAGCAGTGAACCAGGATTACGAAACACGAGCGCATTGGTAACGAATTTTATTGACGACTTCCTGTCCCTTTTCACTTTTCAGAGATGTTTTCGCCTCGGCAATGCACCCGTCACACCATCGTCCGCCAGTAAATCCGGGGAAACAGCTGTTGAAGTGTAATTATGAAATATTCACCGCGCCGAGCAAGCACAAGGCCCAACCGTGTCGGGCACAATGCCTCGGCAGGAAGCGCGGTCCCCACCCGCGGTCCTTGCGAGCGTTGCTGGCGAGTTTACATATGATTACTTCTGGTGCACGGTGTCTCGGTCCGAGTGAGAGGGGTCCAAGCTGAAGTGGCCCGTTTGAAGGCACTCGCTCGCTTCTTGCAGGCAATTAAATTCTTTGCATAAACGAAAGCAGCAGCAAGAAAAATAAATTAATCCTCCGCGTTGAGGCGAAACCGGGAGAAACACACACGGAACATCATCAAATGCATTCGATACTGAGCGCGCTTCCCGGTACGATCCGCGCGTTGATTGCGAATCATGTCGCACCGGACCCGAATTGATTGTCTATTTCTTAATTTACCAAAAGCCACTTTTCATTCATATTATGATTAGCTGCCGAGGTCGGCCGGCTTGTAAATGAGTTTGCATGCCCGAGCGGGTGCGCGCGCGCGCGTGCTCACTCGTACAAACGCTCCACCATTCATGGCTTGGCGCGGAGAAACGGAGCAGCCCGAAAAAAGCGATAAAGATGATAAATTGCATGCATGCGAAACCCGCACCGGGAGAAGAGCCGGCCGAACGGTTTCCAAGCAGCTTAAATCCCGCAAGACCGCAATCCTTTCGCGGTCGTAAAAGTAAGTGACAGTCGACCGTGGACGGGCTCGCGTTGCCGTCTTCCGTCGCTCGTTTCTTTCCCGGTTTCATTGAGCAAAATGCGGACCGCGCCGAGTTGCTTCAATCGATCCGAACGCGCGTGCACGCGGGCGAAACAATAAAAATTAAGAAGATGAAATATATTAATTCATAAAAATTATTCATTTCAGTAAATTAAAAATAAAGCCGGCTCGATCGGGCAGTGATTGCGTTTTTTTTGTCTGCGTGTTTTTGTTTATCATTCCTCGTTCTGTGTCCGCTCGACCCGTCACGCCGTAAACAGTGCAACCCGAGGTGGCTTTTTGCACGCACAGGGGTGATTTGAATTTGTGTACTTGGCCAATTCCGCCATCCGGTGGGCAAGCTTGCTGCAGATGATACGACATTGGAAGCCTATGGAAGTTTTGCTTTGATTCGAATATGGACAGCATCAGTGTTAAAAGAAATTGTGTAAATACAAAAGGGGAAAAAGTTACGCCAGAACTATGAGTATCCAGTACATTAAAGTAAGACTATATTTATTGAAGCAATCGCCACACAAAACATGTAATTGAAGAGTAGGCAATGCAAATGACACATAAAGCATTCCAAAAATAATAAACAACATGTCACACGCTAATATTGACATTGGTTTATTCGATAACAACAAAAAACACGCTCGATTTAACACATACCAATGCTCCTCTTTCTTTTTTGTTTATATTTTTTACAACTTTCAACCAATTGATTCAATTTTATTGTTTCATTTACTATGGTTTGAAGAGCGAAATATTATGCAAACCATCGATTGAATGCTTGTTAGTTTTGTATTCATTTTGAATGATTGAATTATTGATGTATTTTTCAAACATTTTTTGCTATGTTTTTAATTTCTCTTATCTTTTTCATCATCATTAAAATGACTTTCGCTTGTCCGTCTTTTATTTATGTATTATCTACTCTTTTAGGCTCCTTATTTCACATTATTTTTCTCATTAGAAACATTCTTCCACTTTCTGTTTCGTTCTGTTTCATATCTTTGTTTCATTGCCCAAAATATGGAAAAATTGTCAGATGTTGTTAGAAAAGCTCTAAAAACAACAATACTCTTATACAAAGCAAAACAAAAAAGCAAGTTAATACATGCCAATCTTGTGAGCATCACATAAAACGAATAAAAAAATCAAAGGACTGCTAAACATTCCAACGCACGCGCCCAGCTGCTTCCGCGTTACGCGGCGTGTTATTTTAGTGTTAACTCTGTGAGCCCCCCGGGTGAACCGTGCGCGGCGGAATGCAGCCAGTCGAGCATAAAATATCAATAAAACCCCTTTTCGCTCTATAAATGCTTGCAACAAAAAAAAATACTTCCCGAAGAAAACAATTCTGCAATAAAAAAAGCCAAGAAAAAAAGGTTTGCCCTCCGGTAGCTAGGCGAAATTATGCTTGGGATGCGGAAAGCCCAGTAGCCTAAAACTGCATCGATCAGCAGCAGCTCGAAGCTCAGGGCCAGATTGCAGAAAGCAGCAAAAAAAGCGCACAGCAACAGGCAGGCCATATGGTCTCCCGTTTTTTCGTATAGACCTCCTCGATGCGTTTTTCCCGATCTGGGATTTTGTTTAGATGCTGCGTTGTTTTTTTCGTTCTTGGCTCTTTTCGTGCGTTCATTCCATCCTACGCCTACCTTCCGGCTACGGTTCCATAGTGGCAACACGGGCGCGACTGCCGCCCGGGACAGGGACTGCAATTTCGATCAACACCTTCGTGCCTTCCGGGGGTGGCTCGGCTGGGGATCAATTTCGCCTTATTAGTAGAGCCCTAATGAATTGGACAGTACGCCAGGCGGAGCGAGGATCACCCCGGGTTCGTCTCTGGCCCGACGCCTGATTGGTGACGATTATGACGCTGACGGAGACATTCGTGGAAAATCCGAAACGAAATCCAGCAGCGGCAGCAGCAACAGCAGCAGTCGCAACTCCACCACTCTTGGGGTCCTTCCCCGAGGGGTCCCAAAATGATAAAATGGCTATAATAACCAATAATCACTCTCTTAACCATCCGTCAGACCGCAACAGCAGCGGCCGCCGCCGGGCGTTGCATCTCGCCGCACCAGCGTCACATTTCAAATCGGCGCAGCGACGGCGAATGCCACAAATAATTTTCTAATTATATCACCATACAGCGTGGCGCGTCCAGCGCTTGAAACTCTGTTGCCACCAGCCCGGCCCGGGCGCTCGGACTGTTGTAAGCCCCCAGGGTGGGAGGGCATCGTCTCGCGGCTCGGCATCCGGGGAATGCCGGTGCACGCCAGCTGTCAAACGGGACGGCCGAAAGCCGAGCCCGCGCCGATGGTCCAATTTTCCCACGTACGTGCTCCGGTCCCGATCCGGCGGGCGAGGGGGGACAATTAGAATACGACTATTTTCGGGAGCTTCGACGGCGACGATCCAGTTGGTGTGCGCCCGACGACTTTGGGCGATAAATTAATAAGTCGGAACGTCATGTGGTCAAGTGGCGCGTCCGTGCGCTGCGCGGATGCGGGCCACCCTGTGCTCCCAAGCCGGAGGTTTGGAATAGGACGCCTCGAGGCGTGAGAGTCGGTGGCGGTGGAGCCAGAATTTAATAAACTCGGCCGAAAGTTTAACGAATTTCTGTCACGTGGCATCGTTCCCCGAGTCTATCACCCTCGGATGCACGTGCCGTGTGTGTGTGTGTTGTTGGGAACTCACGCACTGAACAAACAACTATGAGGACGTACTTGATGAAGAAGTCACTGTCAAGGGTCCTGTGCTCGTTAGTGGATCACACGTTGAATCCACCTAGAGAGCTGCGGGTAACCCAGACCTATCACTGAGCAGATTTTGACAAGTTTTATAACATCTTTGTAGAGATTCTGAAATCTTTGGAGTTATATGTTTGAAAACTGCATAAAACGCACCCTGTAACCGCTTTAAACATCGTTTCAAACTCTTCAAGACTGGTTGCGGTGGAGTGACGATTAAACCGACAAACTGACGGATAACCTTACAAACTGACAGATAACCTTACAAACTGAGAACACTTGTTTTGAGTAGACATTAACTGCCTTCTTCGAGGTTTGGAGACTTTACTCTTTTTCATAAGTAGAGTATAGATCTAGGAAGTAATCAGATCTTCAATTGGATTAAGTCAGCTAGATATAAATATATGGCGCACAATCTCATTACTAGCAGGTGTACTTAAATGTCAACCCAAACATACTCCATCACCTGCTTTTGACAAGAGAAACACAGTAATTGCAAACTCTCGTTTCCAACAATCACTTGCTGACACCGAACTGTGCGAACGAAATTTCCGTCTCGAAAACATGCCGCTCAATTGACCTGTCATTTTCGGAGGTGGAGGAGCACAAAAACATCGTACCTTCGTATCACCTATCTAAGGTGCGCCACGCACTCGTACGCCACCGGCCAGCAGCGCAGGAGCCATGTCCACACGGACACGAAATTAGACTTTCCCGAATCGGCCGCATATGCGCGCCAGCTTCTCGCCGTTCGCACGCATTTCGCAACCCGGTGCTGCTGGGAATGAACGTCATCCTCGCCCGACTCCCTGAGCAACAGCAACAGCAACGAGACCTCCACATCCGGAACGAGCTGAAACGATCGACGGTGGAAATTGCGTTTCTGATTGTTTTCGGCTCATCGTCGACTTTTTTTGGTGGATCTTCCTCAAGAGCCGGTACGTGCCCGTCTGCTCGGGGGAAACGGAGTCCGCTTACGGGCTATAAAAGGGCCTGCCTGCTCCCCCCGGTGGTGGTCAATTTGCAATCAGGTTTCGGCGTTTTCGGCGCACCAGACATCGTGGAGCTTTTTTGGAAACGGGCGCGCGCTCGGGCGCTGCAAGAGCAGCGTCTCGAATCAGCCGCAGTTGTCCACGGCTTGAATCACGAAAAGCGAAACGATGCGTGCGGTGTCTAGCTGGAAGGAATTTCATTATGCACCACGGCCAATCCCGTGTACTTCCCTGCAGCTGCTGCTGCTGCTGTGGCTGCTGCTCCTAGTGCTGGAAGCGCTGCATGATGAAAATGACTGAAAATGACCGACATGACCTCGGTCAAACTTGACCGGAAGCGGTGAATGCCAGTCTCTTCCTGCCGCCCTGTCTCCCGCCCCCTGCACGAAATTGGCCTCCACCCGGTCGGGCCCACCAGAACCGGAACGGATGCCGCCGCATTCCGTTAATGAATAGACGCGGCGCACAGTCGCTTACAGCGTTTCGCGGGAATCGTTCGGAACCGTTCCGAACCTGGGCCTTGCATCTTCCCGGGCTGCTTTCGCAATACGATAGGTCGCGCATAATTTGAGGGGATGCTGCCGTGTCACGGCATCGCAACTGCGTCCGCGCTTCCGTCCGGAAGGAAGCAGTTGTCTGCCAATTATTTGCTCAAACCACGGCTGACACCTCATTTGCCGCATCCGCTTGGAAACCTCGAGCGAGCGCGCGCGCTAAATTAGATCCCGATCGCATCCTACGGTTCGCGCGCGCGTTCACTCGTTCTCGGAAATAGCGTTGGCATGTGCATCCATCACTACTGCGGTGGTATGTTTTTCGGTGTTCGTGGAAATTCGCCGGCCGGCACGATTTATGATATTCAATCAAAACTCAATCACCTCCCAACGCAAGCTGCAACTCATCCGGATCCTACGAGAAGTCTATAAATTTCAGGGTGCATGAATGTTCTTCGTAAACTGTTCGTGTATCAATTTATTTTCAGAACAGATGTGTTATTTCTTCAGTATGCCTTAGAGTCAGATAACAATATATTAAGGTACCTTGTTTGTTTGTTTCGTAGCTAAATTTTCAAGGGAATTTCTCTCCAATTTCAAGTGTAAACTCTCCAAACATAAAAGATCTGCTTCAAAGCTTTTGGAACATCCATCTCCTTTTAAAGTTATTGGGAAATGTGTGACACCAATTTCTGAACATTTCAAACATTGACAAAGGATCTGAAATCTCGTCATAATAAATGCGATATTATTTTAAACATAAATTATGATACTCCCTGCAAACTCTCAGATCCCACCTTTTTCTAACCCTACTTTTTCGTATAATCGTATTTGGTAATGCCATCGCTCTTACATTCTGATTTCATACAACTTGCTCTATTCTCAGAAAGACCATTGCATCCATTATCTTGAACTGAATTCTTGATCTTGAATTCATATCGTCTCATCAATTTCATCCATCTGTATGATATTCTTGAAGTATGTGAATTTCTTTCACAAGTAAAATTTCGATAGAACCTCCAACAAAGCCTTTGCTCGCTGGTTCTTTCATCCCCACAAACACACAGCAATATTCGCAAATGAAATCGAAACAATTTAGTTGTCCATCACAGCATAATTGATTTATGTTTCTCGCCCCGAAAAAGCCACAAACACACGTCACAACATCGACACGATGCGACGTGGTTGTGGAAGAAAATCGTTAACGATGGCGTCCCTTTCTGTCCACCGTCGTCGTCGTCGTCGTCGTCGTCGTTCTCGGTTGATGTTATCGAAACCCCTCAATCCACCGTGAAGCTTTCGATCGCGGTGATCGTGTGCGTTGCCATTGGTTCGCGCGCTCGCAATCTCCAGCGTGAACGTTATACTGGAGCACTGGAGCGCGCCCAGCCGGGGTAACAGTTTACCAGGGGCCCGTGCCGGCCAGATGATGATGATAATCATTATCGAATGGTGACAGCGATGAATGCAGCACTGCTTCGCGGCCCCACACCACAACGGAGGAGGGGGTTATAATTTCGTGGCGAAGATTTAGTTTTAATAATAACGATAATCATTATAATAACGAATCGGGCTGGGCCAGCGCGACCAAGCCGCACCGAAACGATAATTTATCGATACCGAAATTGTTTCGGAAAAGCACATACCGAACGACTGACGGATGTCGGGTCCCCGGTGTGACGGGTGATCGCGGATTGGGGGGGGGGGAAAAAACAAGACCTCCGAAAACCTCCGTATGATTTATGTGTCTTATTCGATTTTTTGTTTTCTTGACGGAGCGGATTGGGATTCGATAGAAGGGAGGAGATGATTGCTCGAGCTGGGCTGCACGCAACCAGATGCCCACTAGCGCGAGAGCTTTATGACACATCAAAACATTGATCGGGGAAGGATTAGGATCAGGCAACAGTTTTAGAACAGCATCGCATAATTGCGAACGAATCCATCATCAAACGGTCGGAACATACGTACGGGTAGACGGTTGACGGACAATTAAGTTTTGAAGAATGGACGGCAGTGTCCAAGCAAGATCACGCGATCCTGATGGAGATTCGCGTCTCACATCGATGGGATAGCGTTTACCTCAACTTTGTTGTATTGCCCATGTCGAAGAACATGTTCAGCACAAGCTTTTCTGCTCAGGTTTTGAAGAGTTTTTGTTGCCAAACCTTTCAGACGTATATAAGGCATAGGAGTCGGTATTTAGGTCATTGAAATTTTCAAAAGCCAACATTTGTAATCCTTCCAGTTGGCTCAAAGCTATGAAATGTTAGAGGTTAGTAGATGCCAAATCAATTTCTGTTGAGATCGATTCAGTTCAATCCATTTTCTTGTATGCCGGTTCATCAGAAATTGTTCGTTTGATGCATGTTTGGTCCGGAATGGTACAGAAGAATCTCCCTTGTAGATCGGGGAATCCGCGATTTTTTGAAGACTTGTTTGAAGACTTGAAGCACAGCATTGTCGTGAAGGACTTCCTATTGCCTTCCTAGCAGAACTTCTTCCAGAACTTCTTCGTCCTAATGCCACTGTTGTTCAGATCAACTTCAGAAGTGCCCTATAGTATCTCATTGTCCAAACTGTCCATCACTTTGTGGAATGATCAGTCTAATTGGCTTATAGAGACGATGATGACCGTCGCACAAGGTCTCTTATGAGCAAAAGTTGTTAGTTTGTATACAGAAGATTCGTGGTAACTTAAAAGTAGTACAAACTATACAAATGATTACTTTCTGCTATAAGATCAATTAAAAAACTTCCACTGCTTGATGGTCTCTGTCGTTAAATCAATAAACCAGGCCCAACGCCAAACCATCGGCCTATATTGTATTCCACTCCGTTCCGACTTCAAACCAGTTTCTGCGACGAGCAAACGGAACAAGGAAACGGTGGATTTGCATGTTGACTTTCATGTGCCAACAGAGCTACGTTCCACGCGCACAGCGATCCCCCACCCGTTCGGCCGTGTGCACAATGGGTCACCACTTGCCGACCGTCAATTTTATGGCACGATTATATACGACTGTTTTGGGTGTCCGTTTGCGAACCGCGATCGACGGGAGGTCCACGGGGTTCGCAATAAAATTAATCAGCACCGAACCAAACGCCGATTTCACGTGAAAATCACGCTCACGGGATGGGGGCCACAGGGTGATTAATTCATTTTCTCCCACCCCCACCCGCCCAAAAGTATGACATCCGTGTCCACCCGCGCTGGCGCGACTGCTCGTTGCCGTGGGCGACTTTTAGCGCATCCTGTTTAGCGCATCCCAACGCTTGGGGTTTGGGGGAGACAAACTCCAAAAGGATATGCCGCCTTCTGTTCCGCCGGGGTCATAAAAATCGCCCGTGGTGCATGTTTTAAAGACGGACACACACACACACGTTTGTGTGAGTCACGCGCGTGCCGACCCCTGCCGGTTGTCGAGGTCTTCCGGGAGGAGGTTTCGATTCGATGTCGGAGCTCCCACAGCAGGTCACACGCGTCGGGATGGCAGACCCCGCTGCGTTTTGGCTGCGCTCCGGTATGCAAAAGCCACTGATGGGTGCCAGCAACGAACGCTGGCGAACCGTGTGAAATGCATTCTTCTGCAGTTCGCCCGCGAGTGATATGTTCATTAGCTGCGAATGGGTTTCAGTCTTTGGAGGGAATAATTTTATTGTTCATCAATTTGGCCACCTTCGTTTCCAAAAGCCTGGATGCAGAAACGTGCGAATTCCAGTGGCAAACAATAAGTCAGCCGAAACACTCACATACTCACAAACACACCAATCAAATCGCACCAGGAAGAAACGGCGCAACGAACGCATTGGAGGCACAAATGCAAAACGGACTGACTGTGCGGTGTGCCTGTGCCGGCCAAATTATAGCTTTTTGGTTCGTTGGCATTTTTATTTCATATTTTAATTGATTTGAAGTGGATGAGCATGCGGTGCGCGTCGCGGTGTGTTTTATTCATTAGTTCGCCTAAATGATGAGCGTAATGAAGGGGTGAGGCGTCTGCTGCTGCTTGTTCCACCGACACGGACCCGGCTTCCGTTCCGAAATTGGGCGACGTGTGCATATTGTTACATCAATTGACGGCGCTGATTGGTGTTGCATAAATTATGCCCGAAAGCATGCATTATTGATTCTTTTTGTTGTTTCATTTTTTGTTCTTCTTCTTTTTCCTGTGCGCCTGTGCCGTTTCGGATGCCCACCGCATCCCCTGCAGATAGGTTTGCTTAATCAAATTTAATGAAAACTATAGGCTTTGTGGTGGTTTTTCGATGGCTGTTGGAATGCGTTTTGTGTGTTGCATGTGGGCTGTGGAGAATGATATTCGTAGTATTCGTATTTGTCGAACAGCGGAGCAGTATCTTTACTGTGTTTGCTGATTCCATGCCCATAATTTGAGTGGAAGCAGAGAAGAATCAAACATGGTTAAGGTTCCAATACGGTTCCATTAAGCTTTCTATATGGATCTGTTAGCATTCCGATAAGGTTCTAAAAAGATTCTAATAAGGCTTCGATAAGAATCCATTGTAGACTTCATTAAGGTTCCAATATGGCTTCTATAAGGTTCCGGAAAAGCTCCGATAAGACACTCCAATAAGGCTCAGATTATTTAACTGGGTTTTCTTAAGATTAACAAATCCTTGCTCTATTATCCAAGGAAGAACATGAAATCCTCCATCTCTCTTTTGTTTTTGTTTACGGAATACAATCAATTGGATTTTTGGACTAGTATTTCAATTTTTACCTGTAAAATACGACTGCCGTTGACGTTATCTCTGCGAGTTTATCTTTGAAATTCAAATGCACAGTCTGTTTTCTTCTTTCTGCCGTTTTGATAATAGATTTCAAACCCTGATAACCATATAGTTGAGATGACAAAGCTAGAGCATATCGTTAAACACTTTGGAAACATAAAAAACCTTGAAAAACACGTTGAAGAATATTTTCAAAACAATGGATTGTAGCTGTATATTGAAACTATCATAGAAATTATTGTTAAAATTGTGTTATGTTGCTAGATATATGACTTGGGATTAGTAGAAATTTGTCTTCAAGAAGATTTTCAGCTACTTTCGACTTGACATACTTTAAGATAACTCTGAAATTTCTAGTCAAAGAAGATCTTCACGTAATGACAATTGATATTTTGATTCTGTTTGCCAACAACCACCCTCCTACCAAAGACACCCACCAGAAACGTGATCTAATTATAACTACTCTATCCGTTATAAAAACTATCCGTTAACTAAGGAGACTTTAACCTATTCTCCTCTGCCCGAGCGCACCCACCACCCAAACGATGAAGCGCAGGCAATTAGCGAAAATTGATACGATAAAACGCATGATTAGAGTGACGCTGAGTGAATGTTAGCACTTGTTAACCAAAATGGCTGCAAGCGGTGCGAAATTTCAAACCGTTCACCACCCGAACGACGACGGATTGTTACTTAAAAACTTCCGTTCTGGTCACCGGAACCAGCCCGCCGCTACACCCGTCACCGGCCGGCCCTGCAGCTTTCAGCGCTCATTTCGCCGGAAGGAGTTTCTTGCCAAGCGCGGTCCTTGGCCCGAGATCGGTTGTCATCCGTATCGACGTCGTCGCCGTCGCGACGGAACAGTTTTAAAACTTCTCGGAATTTCACCACGTCGCCAGCGCTCGGTTCGGAAACATCAGCTGGCTGATAAATTATAGGATAAGCGGAGATTTTAAATTGATTTATCATGTTTCCTCGAACGCTCCGGAACCGCACCACCCGTGCCGGAAGTGTCATTCGGTCGGGCGGCAGTTCGGCCTCGGCCTGAAGAACTCCCCTACCAGGGGACGCAGAAACGCAGAAAGTTATTTCTCGCCTCATTTTCGCACACACGCAAGCACACCGTGCGACTTCCGTCCGCGACTTTCCCAGGACTCTTAATTAGGAAAATCGAGAGGCTCACGGGCCACCTGGAAAAACGGAAAACATGCCGCGCAACAAGCACGCGGCACTTGTCAGTGCGGACGAGTGCGGACGCGCGCCAACATTATTTTGTATCCATGCGGAGGCTCCGGCTGGGCTGCTTTCGCTACTCTGTTTGCGTCAACAACGAGCGGCGTCCCGTGTGCTTACAGCCACTCCCATCCTCTCTCTCTCTCTCTCTCTCTCTCTCCGTGATCCTGGCTGACACGGGACACGGTGTGCTTGACGGTTGATCCAATATCAACAAAACCACTTAATTACGGCATAATACGGCCGAGCCAGTTGATGGATTTCAACGAGCAACACGTGACCGTGGCCTGAAATCAATATCCTGCCGAAAGGGATAGTGTTACCGAAAATGGAAAAGTAAAACATCGCAGGTTATTGCGAATGGTCGGCTGCAACAGGGGTATCCCATGATGGGGGAATAAAAAACGAACGCATTGTTGAGAGAAACAAGCATCTCGTACAGATCGTCTAATGAAGGGGCATACGGTTGCAAAAATGATGTAAAAGTCTATATTTTGGATAGATTATGGATGTTCTGCTCAAGAATTATACTGAATTCTGTGTGGAAAACACGATAGCATACATTTTTTGAATATATACTCCAAAATAATACATACTTTTTCATCCACCTGTTATCACTAGACAGAATAGGAAGATCATATTGCATTAGCCATTGATTAAGTTTATTGAAACCAACGAAACTTCGGAAATAAATATAAAATACGTGGAAAAAAGACGTGGAATAAAAAATAAGATGTGGAAAATAAAAATAATACGTGGAAGTTAGTAAAAATAGTAGTCATGCTATGCAAAAGAATATAAGTTTCAAAAAATTAACAAATAAAACAAAAAATGGAGATAAAACGCAGCAATAGCACTTCGTATCGACGTCAGCTTCGAACAGATGAAAACTGGAACTGGAAATATAAAAGTAAGACATTAAAAATAGAAAAGGACCTGTGGCGTGATAAAGTGGTTCAGTTTGTTATGTAGATGTTTGGCAACTGGAATAAACTAAATAAAACAAAACAATTGGTATGAAATAGATAATTCAACCAACCACTTCATATTTCGACATTGTAAAATCTACAGCATTTTGTAAGATAAACTTTCTTACCAGGCAGAAACTGACTAAACATGAGGGTTGCGTGTTTACTCTAATATAATCTCATACCACTAATATCCGCCCCGGACCCTAAAAAAAAGTCTGCGAAATGGAAACGTAACACTTCACCCGGCCAGCGAGTCAGGAAATCAACACTTCAACCGCTCAATCCCGCACCCGAAAGCGGCAAAGTATCATTACGCCGTATCGGTTGCCGGTGCCGGGTATCGTACAGGAGCCTCGGCCACGTGCCACGCTGCCAAAACATCGGCCGTTGTTTTTTTGTTGTTGTATGAGAAATGGTCGATCTCTCGCGTCTAATTCCATGTTTTGCACGGGTAGCATTTCGCACTTTTGTGCCGCTAGAACCTTCCTACATGTTTTTTGCTACATACCGAGCAAGGAACAAAAAAACGCACTCGAACGCACGTTCCGCACTTCGCTGGAATATTACATCCTGTCGGTTCGCCGGTACCGGCGCATTGCCACGTCCGACAAGACACAACCCACCGTCCGGCGTACGTTCGCTGGCGTCCGTTAATCACAATAATAACTACCCTTTCTGCCGAGTACTCCGAGCGGCCTTTTGAACTGCACGCGGGTGCACACGCGCCAGCTCGGACCAGCAACAAGGAACCATCAGCCATCGATTAGGTTCAGTTAGCACCGACCACGCACTCGGCGCACTTGAGCCAGAGCAAAATCTGCCATTAAAGGATGTCCGCGAGTGAAATGGAGTAAAAAAAGGAGAACCCAACCAGGTAAGCAAGAAGCGGCATCGATTAGCCAATTAGGTTATGAAATTTAATTGGATACACGCTTGCGACTCTTTGTCGAAGCCGACCTTGCGCGTTTCGATGGCTTCTTTTCAAAGATTTGCGGAAGGAGCGTGTGCCTTCGATTAGACACTAAGGACTATTGCATGCCGCGTGTGCGTGTCTCTTCTTCATCGTCACCACTCGGCGTTCGGTTCGTGCACAAGAGCTGCACTGCCGCTGATGTGATAATGCCCACGTCAGGCTGAACTGGCGATGAACCAAAGGAAAGACAGCTCCGTGCAATCGTTTTGTACTAACCGACCATAAACCAACACAAACCGCGCCTCATTTGCATCCCCTCGGCAAATTTTTCAAACAATTTGTCTTCCGCTCACCCTTGGATAGGCTCGATTGCCGGTTGGGAAGGTTGCGACAAGGAACGAATCCCCTATTACTATCCCATCAGCGCCGGAAACGACCGGAACCGAAGCCGACCCCTCGACCGACCGATTATGAGAACCGGCTTTAACGGGCGCGACGACTTTTGATGGGTTTTTGCGATGAGCGGAGGATATGCGCGATGACTCGCTCCTGCCCCGCCGATAAGATACTATAAACCTAATTAAGCACTTAAAAGACCATAAAACCTGGCCGCGTTGCACCCGAGCCACAGATCGACCGGGGGAGATAGTACGAGTTAAGCGTGCGTTCTTGACTCCGGAGTTATCTGGAGGCCACCATCTTGGGACGGTGTCTTTGTGGCGGCTTTATAATCCCTTATCGGGAAGCGGAGTGATTGCTCCCGAAACAAATTGGGCACGTTTTTATAGCAGATGGTTTCAAAAATCTTATCCTAAACAAGTGTATCATATTATTTCTTCTGTTATATACTCTAAAGCAACGTATAACAGTTTATATCATTTTCCATTGGTTTGACATTTCGAGCTAGTATATGACAATCCACCAAGAATGTCACCATCTCGATGCTCTGCTAACTTGAAAAACGATTCCCGATTACGTGTGAAGAGTCTCGAGCCGAGGTGTCTCCCTCCTCATCTAAGCGCTAATGAGCATTACATCTCAAGTGCGCTGGTGCGTCGGTGGCTGCTGCACCGTGCGCTCGAGTTCATTTTATGCTTCTGCCGCGGCAAATAGCATGCTGTGAAATACCATTTAACGCTCACCCTCTTCGCAGCTCTCGATGCCAACCGCCTGCTGGGTGAGTGTACGTGTGGTGGTGGCTGGTTTTTTCTCCCATTCATGCTGTTTACACTGTTCAGACTACGCACAATCCTTTAGCGTGCATTAGAACTCTGAAATGCTGCTTGCCTTGGCCTTAGCGCGCGGGAGATGGGTTTGGAAAACAATTTGTTCTATTATTCATGCGTAAAAATAACTTTATTTACATTTTGCGCTCGCGCTACAATGACACAGCGCGCACTGTGCACGGGGTTGTGAGCATTGGCTCAGGATTGGCTTGTTGTTGTACAAGGGATGCTTGCAACCCTCTCGGAAGAGAGGTCGCAACACCTGACACTTTGAACGGTGCTGGTACATTCTACGCCGGTTCTTTGGTTCTTGCTACAAAATGCTATAAATGTGACTGAAGTGACGGGATTGAGCTCAGGATTCTGGATGATGAATAGAGCAGAAGAGGAAAGGAAACGAAGAAATACGTTTAGTAATAATACATGCTATCATTTGGACACGACATGAGGCTGATGTTTCAAATACTGTTACTTTCTACTTACTTTCACTTACTTTTTTTACTTATACTTGATTTTTACTTAAGTTTACATTAGAAGGAGAACACAAACTGCAGGGCCAAATAAGATAACCAGTCGGTGACCTTGTTTTTATCTGTGTTTACCGAGCAGAGTCAAACATTATTCAACGCGCTTGTGGGTGGCAAACAGAAGAAAACTTTGTCCTATATTATGGACATGATTTTTTCAAATTTCTTCAAGCTGGTTTATCGCTTCCAAGACATATTCCATCAGGAACATCGTAATATGTTTTTACATATCTGTGCGATGGAGAGCACGGATGATCCCCAAACCCTTAATTATCGCAGGACGATCACACATGCAGAACACAACCGAATTCCGATCCTCGATCTGAAACTGTCCAAAATCTCGCAACACGGCAACCACTCCGTGCCAGCGTTCCCATGAGCGGCTTTTGCATGCACGTTTCGCTTGCGGCGCTCGCCCCGGTACCAATATTAGACATTACCACGCAGCAGCTGCCCCCGCTGCGGGCGGCACCGACTTCTACGTGAAATTTATCCGCAATTAATGTAGCTCATGACCATTACCCGGCGTCCCGATGTAATACCTTTCATTATCCTTGCGCCAGAGCCCGGCCGGGTAAGTTTTCTTCGGCTTCATAGGAAAGCGGCGAGAAAAACAGAGCCTGTTTCAAATTATCCACCGGGAGTTTGCACGACGGCGACGGCGGAGTTTTGCAAATCTTGCCGCAAAACTCGACCCTCCCGCTCGTCCGATGACGGCCGGGGCATGTCGCCGCAGATGATACTCGCCGGGGAGCAACCGAGGAGGGCGACTCAAACTCACATCGACCCAAGCTGAAGCAAACCCGACGCGATTGCGCGACCCTGGGCTGGCCACTGCCACGGCTTCTGCAAGCCACCGGTACAACCACGGAAGGCAAGCTCGGAGGCCATTTTTCTGGCATTTTTCTCGCACTCCCCCAAGCGAACACGCAAACTCGTGCTGGTTTGGGGCGAATCGCGCCGTCCAAATTGTAGTGCACGCGGGCTGTAAACGTCGATTGCGGCTCCGGCGGTTGGGCCGCTTACTCCGACGCGATCGCGTCGTACGCACCACGGGTGCCGGAGCAGGGAGTCCGCCGCGATCATTACGCACCGCAGTGCGTCAGCTCTAAGACGCATTCCGGGAAATGCACCCTGTCTCCCGGGACAGACTGTAACGAGCGAGAAGTGGAGTATTGCGCCATTTTAGTGCACCCGGGGGCGAACGCTTAATCGATACGTGCGTGGGGTTTGTCCGCCGCGTCGAAGATCCGCTCGCGCACTGATGATCCTGGCCGAGGACGGATCGATCCAACACGGGTACAACAATGTGCGAGGAGCACTCTAATCATCAACGGACGGACTAATAAAAACGGCCGCGTTGCGTGCGCACCGTAGTCGCTCGGTGGCTGGAAAATTGCTGCAGAGTATATTGCACCCGCCCCGGTCATTATCGTATCGGCAGTGGAGCGGAGTCAGTCACCCGAATCGATTGCGGCAATTAGAGGCGCAGACAAAGTTCCAAATAGTTCTGAGGAGCCGTTTCTTTTCGCATCGCAGTGTTGGGATTGTAGTTTGACGAGAGCATCGCTGTGGTCGAAATAAGTTGCAGATCTTCATATTGTTAGGATGAGATGCCAAGAGTTTTAAATTGATATTAAACCTATTTTATTAAGTAATTTTCTTCAGAACTTCGTCCATGGTTTTACATAGGTTCTCCCACATTCAGTTTCGTATTATCACATATTAATTGAAGGTATGTGTTATTTATCCTTAAGTTTGTTTTGTTCCAGAATTTCAGACATGAAGTCTACAAAAAAAAACTTGTGCAGTCCGTATTACAGGAACTACAGCTGTCTCAAAAGCCAATCCGAACTCTATTCTAAGGAGGTCATACTGTAAAGAATGAAGAAATTAGTGTTACACATGTGGCGACTGGTGCGTTGGAATGAGAAACATTTAAACATCTAAAACAACTGAGACTGAGAGGCAGTCTAAATAACAGCAAACGTCTTTCGGAAGTAAGTATTGGAGACGGTGAAGTACTTCCTGGTCCGTAAAGAGCTGTTGGAGCATGAACTTAGGTCTAGAAAGGCTTGACTATAATAGATAATATAAGTTTTAGAAGCTAAATCAGTCAACAATCAATCAAATCACACATATCCTTACAAAAAATTCAACATATGAGGTCCATGTCTCAAAACTAGAGATTAACTCTTCATTTTATTTTGTAATTAGTTTTAAAAGAGAATTATCTACAACATTTGGTCCTTCGAACCAGATCGCCGATATGTTAACACCGACATATTAGCTATGAGCATGTACCCACATTGTAATGACAATGCAACAACACACACACTTTTAATGTGCTTCATATCGATGTTTTATCCTTGTACAATTTTAAATTCGAAATAACGACCGATCATGTTCCAAAACAATGTACACAGAACGCAGCGCAGAGACAAAAACATGTATTGCACGAAGCTCCAACGATACATTTTTTGTCCCTCAAACCGATGCAGCTTTGTATGCAACTACTCTTGCTCTAGGCAATCGGCAGGAACATGTGTGTTGCTGTATTTTTATTCCGTTCGCTTTTTTTGCCGCTGTCCATAATCCTTTTATAGCGTTTGTATCAGACGATAAATTATGCTTGTAACCAAACAAACCAAACTTGTGATTAATCCCATCCCGGAGCCTCCAAACGGGGGTAGGGGTAGGAATTAAAAATGCATACAATCCGGCACAGGGTGGGCAGAAAAAAGCCCCCAACAACCTCAAAGCTCTTCGCACATGGTTGCACATGGCTTTTCGGGATGACCGCATCCATCATCCGTCCCGCAACGGACGATGGCCATCGGCTGTTTTTGGAGCATAACAAATCCATCCAAACACCCCCTTCGCTTCCTCCCCCCGGGGTGTACTGTGACGAGTCAGAGGGGGGGCTGATAGATGCAATCACCTACTCCGAAAACCCGCCCGGGCTCCCCTGAAGGAGATCGCCCGGGGAGCATTTATTGGCAGCGGCAACTCGCCAGCCCGTTCCCACGCAAACTGCACGGGCATCCGAATTCCGCATGCCGGGTGCGGTCGACAAAAACAGCGACACGAACTCCGGCCGGCGTTTTGCGGCGAAAAGGGAACGAAAACACGGCCAAACTCCGGTAGCCTTATTACCGATTATTATGCCTAAACCCATCGGTCCATGGTGTTCCTAGGTTTCCTGGACAGCGCTTTGACCGACCACATTCGTGCCGGACAATTATCATCCGTGATGATGATCCCGCAACGGCGGGGGACGGTGTTCTGTGGCGAGTGATGGCTGCGAAAATGTTCTGCCAATTCCTACGCTTTTTGGGGTATGTCTGTGTCTTCTCGTCTTCTCGTCTAAGAAGAGTCTAGAGTCGGCGGGAAGAAGTAAGCAAATGCACGAAATCAAAGCTGCTACGGGTGGATACGTAGGACGCACTTGGATGATTAGCTCCAGTGCTGACTTAGGATATTCTAACCTCAAACTTCCCTTCAGCAGGTAATGCTCTCGTTCTGATTGCCTTGACTCCCGATTGAGCTGAGTGTTAGGACGAACTAAGAAGACAAAGACCTTGACCAAAACCTATAATTCCGCTCGAGGACATTCGTTCGACGCGAATATGTGGGCACAAGACCACTCCGAGACACCGCGCCGTTGTTGACAAACAGTGAGTGACAGCATTGGCCAAGACAGCTCTGCGTTCAAAAGAGACGCCTGCACAAAAACCACCCCGACGCGTTCGCACCGCACAGCACTGTTGCTCGTGGGAGAAAAGTTGCACCGGCACCCCGCCTAATGCGTGTCTGCCACGCCAAGATACCGGGAACCGTACACCTACAATTTGCCCGTTATGCGCCGCGTACCGAAACCGAAACATCGCCGTTACGCCCCGTTTCCCTGGTCGGACCAGGGCGCTGGAAGCTCCGGTCTGGTGCGGTGCGTTTTTGCCCGGACCGACTTCAGACACTAGGCGTCCTCTACCTGTCGTGCTGCCGTGTGGCGGAGCCTAGCGAGCCACGAAGGCGGGCTGGGTGGGGTTTCCCATCGTTTCGGGCACCAAATTGTGGGATCGAGCGCGATCGGTGTGTGCCTTTTTCTGGAGTTCTCGTAGTTCGTGACTTGGAAGCATTTTGCAGGTAGAAAACCGAAACACGCTCCACACAAGCTCTACAAATACCGGCGATTTAGAGTGCCGCTGATCCTTTCGACCTCCGCCGTGCTTAGTCGGCGACGGAGTCGAGAAGGAGTCGGTGGGGAGTTTTGATATTTGGCAGGCACCGGGCGGGAGGCATCCAAGTCACCCACTGAACCTGTGCCCGGTGCTTATTTCTGTGTTTCTTCTAATATCAAATTATACGTCTCCCGAGTCCCGCCGAAACCGACTTCAACGACCGACACTCCCTCGCACGGGACGTTCCCGAAACTGTGGACGTTCCCCATTGGAATCAGCCTGCCCGAAATGGACAGTGCCGCGTTATTTATTGCGCCGCTACATGTTCCAGCACTACATGTTCCGTGGTGCCTCGCTCCTTCAACCAAAGCGATGCCACCTTCCAAGAGATTCGATGCACCTCACTGATTGGTATCAATAAAATCATTAATTTAATTTAGTTTTCTCAAGAAGTCTATCATTTCACTGACGTCGCCCGATTGCTCCCGAAACGTTGAACGTCGATGATGATGGTGATGATGTTCTCTACCTCCAATATGCACCTTTCGGAATCAAGCAAAAACTGCCCCGAAATGATCCGTCTCGGCTCGCCGCTCGTTAGTTTGCTCGGCGTTCCTCTTTCGCACGTTGGCTCCTTGCGCGGGGAGAATGGCAATTTGTGAGTTATTCGATTTAATTCGCTGATTTCCTTTAAACTGCACCGATCCGATCCGGGGGCCGAGAGATGGGAAGAATTACATACTTGCGAGATCATTCGAGTTTCTATAATGGGTTGGCGGTGATCGAGGTGAAATGCTTTCTTCAGACATTCCAAGCGTCGGTAGCGTTCGGGAACGGAGCGTTCTGGACCGGGTCATCATCGTCAATGTTTGCAAAACAGCCACAGATTATGTAAATTGCTAGGTAAACAAATAATAGTTCGCCAGAATCGTTTGTGGTGATCGAACTGTTATACAGTATCAATTTCTGATCATTTTTTTCTCTCGTGTGGTACCTCTGGTGTGATTTTCTCTAATGAACTAAAGCCTCAAAAACAGTCTCGATAAGGAAACACTAGACGGTCAGTGGTCTTTTAAAGTAGAACTATTTGAAACAAGTTATCTCAACTCCAGAATATTCTGTGAATACCCTTCTATAAACCTTATGACTCATCAAGATCTTATCTTCCAAATTTGATTGAAGCGCCGAAAAACGGGCACATGTGACATTGTTGTCCCACCATCCCACCATCGCCCAAATAAAGCATCGAATTTGCACGACGATGAAGCTAAATTGATACCGGAGCCCAAACTCGAGGCTCATTATCTGTCCGCCAGCGGAGCGTCACAACCCACACAAATGTTACCTTTTTCTCGAGCTTGTCCTGCAATCAAACTATAAAACGCAACCCATTCCCCAATCCTTTAAAACCCGATAATGATAATCATAATAACAGCCAACCACCAAAACGCACGCCGATTGGTGCTCTTTGATGTTAGGACGAAGGTTTCGCCCTCGTCCTCGACGTTCCGTAACCGTAACCGATCTAATTATCCCGGCAGGAGGGCTTCGCTACACGTCCGAAAGGGGTCAGATTTGAATTTAAAGTTCTCTCCGGTTCTTGGCCGGTCGGATTGCTTGGTGGCGGAACAGATGTGACTCCGGCTTAGTTCGGCTCACGGGGGTGACGATAGCAATCAATCACCGAACGATCACAAACGGCGCCGGACGTCTCGCATGGCGGCGGACAAAGAAATGTTTCAATCCCGCGCGTACACGACCCGGACAGCGAACACTGAAACGGGCACGCTGGCTCCCGCAGAAGTCATCAGCGATCCTTTCTCCCTCCGGGGGGAAGCAGGAACGAATTATTCGAACAACAACCGGCCATAAAGCCAACCCCGTGCGCTAAGAAATATAAATAAACATCAGCAAAATGAAAGAAAACAACACCCAGAGGGTTCTTGGGTCGTAAAATCGAACAGCAAACATAAAAACAAATCATTATTCATAATTCGAAGCGATCACGTGCTAACATGTATAAATCACTACCAATTCCGCCCGTTTCGGGTCTTCTAGGAGCGGGCGAGCGTGCCCGACCGCCTCCAGCGGACATGATCGCCTCACCCGTTGGATCCGGCTCGAAGGACCAACAGAGGGGGGCGCAACGTGGGTGCCTCCTAGGTGCCGCGTAGTGTCTTAATGTGCCGACCGAAGAAGCGCCGGCGTGCGAGATCCTTCAGGGCAGGATCGAGTGAGAATGAAAGCCCCGTTACCGGCAGGATCATCGGGCATTTAGAGAATTAGGGACCCCGAGAATAACGACAGGTTCGCTATAAACTAGTTCGTTTAGCGAAGGGGTAGCCGACCGACACAAGGAAAACCTAAACTTTCGAGCCCGCTCCAGCCCACAGGCCCTAGAGCACACACGGGCGGACAAATTATCGGGCCACGCGGACTCCTGTGTTTCCGTTTCGACTCGTTCTCTCGCCCCATTCGCTTCGTTTGTCTCCCGGTGTGTGACTGCCCCCGTGGGCTGTGTTTGTGTGTGACTCGGTGGAGCGTCCACGCGCGCGCGCTCGCGACGCATCCCCGACAGCGATTTATCATTTTATTTAGTAAATACAGCCGTGCCGGGCCGGAGTCGATGACCGAAAAATAAAATTAATTAAATCATGCATTCTCGCGTGGAACGGGCTGCGGTGCGGCACGAGACATCCGCGTGATCCCGTCACAGCCGCCGGCGACGGGTCGTGTGCACTTTTTTTTTGTTGGGAGTTTTTTTATGTTGGTTGGTTCTTCCAATGATCTACTGCTGCTGCTGCTGCTGCTGCTTCTACACAGATCAACTTGACGAACGGGTGTCACATTTTTGGAGCCCACGTGAATGACTGCGAATCTGTATTTTGAGAAGAGATGTCGTTGAAATAAAAATTGCTTTATGAACTTTGTGATAAGCAATAGTCCAGCAATAGCAGTAGTAGCAGAAACCACGAGAACCTGGAAATATAAAGCAATCTATTGTACGATACAATGGAATGAAAGTCATGATAGGAATACCAGTCTTCAGATTTACTAGATGTAGATACTTGATAGACTAGACTGTATTCTTCAAGTCTGCAATGATATCTCCAGATTCTATTTATATCAGACGACCAAATGGTTTTCGTAAATAAAACACACTCTGTGACATCCCATAGAAATGGATTTACCTTGATTGTTCTCAATATTGTACACATTAGAATGAGTCAAAATTATGTCAAATAACTTCTCAAAAGTCTTCAAAGTTCATCACGATCTGTCGCATGGATTACTAGTGACATTCAATAAGGCTTGTCAAAGGCAATTTGGCATTTAACTATTATACACTGTTCTTCTGATATTGTTTATGCTCTTTTACACACCTGTAATATATCATCTAATAGTCTAATAGTCTAACAAGTGTCTCTATTAATGCTTACACCACGAAATTGATATCGCACTACCCAAAAGTGCGTTCACTATACCACCAATGCTAATTGGCGTCAGACACCGAAGCACACAGCTCAATCGTTTCCCTTCGTGCTCCCAATAGATACGCATAATCACGCATGCCTTCTAATCGATGCAAATGATAGTCCGCCCAGCTTGCTGCAAGGCACCTACAACTCACCCACTGGAACTGTAGCTTCACGGCCATTTTCTGGTCCATCCCTTGCCCGCTGGACAAAGGCTCCTAGCCGTTGGAAGGCGATTTTTGCATTTTTGCATCATTATCCCAGCTCGTCCGACGTTCGGCAACGACCACATCTAATTTCCCTACGCTCTCTACCTCTCGTAATCGCGCGCTATGCATCATGCAACCATCCGGGAACCTCGGGATAAGCCTCGCCGAGAAGAAGCCAAACTTTTGCCGCTGCTTGCCGCTGCACGTCCTTCTCCTCCCACGGAGCCGGAGAGTCATTAGCGACGGCCAGGTTATCGGTCAGCGTGCATGCAAAAGCCACGCGGCGCATGATTGAGCGGAGCGGAGTTTTAAGCCACGGCGCGGCTAATGTTGCATCCATCAATCCGATCGAGCACGCACGAGACGCAATGGAGCAAGAAAACCACGTCTAGAACGGCGAGCTCTTCCACTCCAAAACCCCCAAAACAAAATGTGTAAATGCAATAAACGCGCCGCCGAAGACTCGGGTTGACTGTTAGTGAGACGCCGCCAGACGGAACGCGCGGCACTTCGGCGGACGCCCACAACATCCACAGGAATTTCTTAAACCCTCGTTATGGACCCCTCCCCCGACCCGGTCGGCGCCAGGTACGCCACGAAAGGCGAACAAACGCATGGATAATTATAATGCAATGTAGCGCGCGACCGGCCGTCCGATCGACCTTCAGATTGCTGCACTTTCGCGACCACACGATCACGGACCTCCTCTAGATTTTTTATTGTCTTCCGAAGACGGGCGAAAAGTGCAACCAACACAACACAAAATCTGCCCCGAAAAGCACATGCCAAAAGCGACCCCCTAATTGTGGGGGTGGATGCGTGCTTGTGAGTTCTGCTGCTTTTTTTTTTGTTGTTGTGGCGACCTGTCAGAAGGGATAACATAACACCACGCGAAGAAGAGATCAGGAGGTGTCGAAGGAGTCCGCTGTCGGAGGGTTTTCTTTTTTCGTTTTCTTCCGTGCGATGCGAATTTATCATATCGTTCTCTGAGGGGGGTTTATGGAAGGATTTCTTCGAATCTTATCGCCGCTATAAAAACGACTAACGCAGAAAAGATCCAGACCAGAGCATAAAGTCGAAATGTAATAATTATAGGCTCACTAATGTCTAACCTCAGCTCGGTTGTTTAGTATGAGTTTCGGTTGGAAGAGGTTTCTGCGGAGGTCATTTGCAGGTTTTGGATCCGGAATTCTCACGCAGCGTTTATGACAACTGTTTGAGTTCGAGTTAGCACAAGTGACAGCTGTCAGATCGAGGTGACTCTACTCGAAAATTGATTGCGATATAACAACAAACGATTTTCAAACAAACCTGTTTGAGCAATAGTCGTTGTCGTTGATGTCCGCACCCTGCCCACAAGATCTCGCACACTTCAATCGCGGTTTACGCGATCGCATCCCCTTCTAATCCTGCAGAAACCACAAGGAAAAACTCCTCCGCCGACGTTCCCGGCGTCTCCTTATCCTTCTCTCGCATCAAGCATTCCGGCCGTACGGAACGCTATGGTTTGCAGACGCGTTAAACACCGTCCACCGTCGTTTAGTGCGTCGATCATGATCACGGCCGCGCACAGAAAAGGGAGGATTATCGGGCGTCGTCCGAGCGTGCGCTCGCGATCAAACGCCGGAGATTTGTTTGATTAATAGAGAGGAGGCCGGTTTCGGTTCCGTGGCTCCGGGTTTCGTGGAAATATGCCATAAAATTAGCACGAAAAGCGAATGCGCTCTCCTTTTCTCCTTCTCTCCCGGCAGTCGCAATGATCGGACGAACTGTCGAACGCCACGTCTTTGTGAGCAAATGGCGCTACGCAAACGCGAAAGGATCAACTTCCCGGTGGCCTGGTTGTGATTCCTACCGCTGAAGTAAATTGACCTGTGCGAGTTAGGGCGATATTCTCACCCATATCGGGGTCCGGTTCTAAACGCCACGAACAAGCAAAACCATCACCAATCTAATTGTCCATCATTATTAAAGCATCATGTTTCGGAGCCACGATTATTATTTTATGTCATTATAATGATGACGTTTTTAGAAGATTTCTACGTTCCAACCTTCGTTCGGATCACGCTCGGCGGTGAAGGAGTTAGGACTGGACCGCTGGACCTATGGACCTATAATCATGCTGTCTTGCGCACACACCGGACCTAGCCGCTTGATGACGCTGACGACGGTTTGCGTGAGGCGCGCCTGTTTCATGTTCCGAGGGGTCAGGTACAGCGATGCGCCAAGGGTCAAGTGGTTTGGGGTTTGAATGTACGATTTTAATGAATGAGGAGTGGTTCGTTTCTCAATGAAATCGAGACGGGAGATATGAAATAGGTGCGATGAGGAACCGAGACAAGGGTTAGGATAGCGTGATGTACTGGAAACGGATGGAAAACCCCTACAAATGGGTCAATTACAGGCATGCAAAAAGGACCCTAACAGTTGCCGCCAAACTCTCAACAAAATGAATAAGAATGTAACGAATGAATTGATTTTTTTAGTATTAACATAGCGCAGGGGGAGTTATTGGCGAGCAATACAAAAATTAACTCACTTCGCAGTTGGTTTATAAATCCTGAAACCACAGAGGAATGACGACTTCGACAGTTCCCAACACTTCTGTTCTAATAGAACAATCAACGATAATCGTAGATCTACAGGGATATTGGATCTACTACGCTTCCTCTGTTGGGTAAAAGAGATTCTACTACGCTAGTGTTGGGTAAAAGAGATTTCGATTCATGAATCTGAATGAATCTTTGAACTAAATGATTGAATCTTACAATTTTACAAACAAAGATTCATGAATCTCTAAAGATTTATGAAACCTATGAATCTCTATAGATTCATGAATCAATGGAGATTCATGAATCTTTAGAGATTCACGAGATTCATTAATCTTCTAGAGATTCATAAGATTCATGAATTTTTAGAGATTCTTGAATCTCCAAAGATTCATGAATGTATCTGAATGAATCCTAAATGAAAGTATCGTAGTATCGTAAGATTTTGAAACGATTCATATCGCAGAAGCGTATGGGAGTACTGAGCACATGAATGCTCTGTCAAATGGCTTCCAACATCCTTGCGTAGAGATCATCATCAATGTTAACGACGGAACAGACTTTAGACCTAAGATAGGGGAAGATTTCAACATACTAAAAGGTGCGATAGGCAGGGATCCCCTATATGGGTTGCTAGCAAATCTCAAACACCCCGGAAAATTGCGAACAATTAAGGCGCCGAAAGTTCTCCGACATGAACTAAGTGACCCACCAATACCTCGAATATTGCTCATCTCGCGCGCAGTAACGACTCCACAGTGCAACAAGAGAAAACCCGAGAGGGGCAAAAATCATCATTACGCTCATTAACAACCCAGCGCCGGGTTCGTCCCGTAGGACGTGGTAATAAAAGTTGAAGATGAAACAAAACCAATACCCAAAACCCCATGTGCCACTAACAATCGGTTCGCCGGGGCCGGCCCCCGGGCCAGGACATGATTTTCTTTTCCTTTTCCGTGTTGCTTCCTCTTCTTCTGGTAGCAGCGCACCCCACAACCGTAGGCGTAGGTGCGCGAAAGCGGACGGCGAAAAAACGCAACAAAATCAAATGAGCGCCGTGCACCGTGCGATTGTGCATAAATTTTTATTTCCTCCCAAATCAATTCCTGCATCCGCCCAGCGCCGCCACACAACTAACGACAACAAAATCGGGATGTAGTAGTTGCTGCCCGGTCGCCCACCGAAGCCAGAGGGTTGTGGACGGGCGTCTTTTTTCTTGTTTTATTTACCTCCCTTACCGCCATTTCCGTTCTGCCTCCTCTTCCAGACGGCCGGGAACGTTTTATTACGGCCGCTCCATCCTTCGCGACTTCTGCTCTTGCTCACGGTCGTTTCTTGCGCCGTTCTTCCTTATCGGCGTACCGGCGGGTTCTGCCGTCCGGGTCCTTCTGTATTGCACCCGCCGAGCCGCCCAATCAGCGCGTCGAACGCGGTGCATCGCGGCAGTAAATGCCAGTAAGCAACCACCCCGCCACAACCAAATCCCGACGCCAAACGAGCCCAAAGGCGACCGGGCGAAACATGTTCAATATGACTTACGGATGCACCGCCACAGCCACCACCACCACCCAATCGAAACTGCACCGAAATGCAATCGCCTCGCGGTCCTGCGCTCTCGGATGTTTGTGTGTGTGTTTGTGGGTTACTCGTGATGCATTGCGGTGCATCGATTTCCTGCACCGGCTCTCGCTCTCGACGCGGCGGCTCATACATGCGTTCGTCTCGCTCGCCTGTTGTGCTTTCATTACGCGTCGTGTCGTATACATACACGGGAATTTTTATGCTTATTACACCTCCTTATGTACACCGGGCACCGGCCCGATTCCCGAGTCGGATGCGCTGTGTGCTACTGGCCGGTTGGTTTTCTTTGCCTTTGTTTTGCTGTGTGTGTCTGCGTGTGTAGATGGCTCGCGGTGACGAAGATGCTGACGATGACAATCGAAATAGCGATTGCCGCGGTGGCGAATGCAGTAACATGTTCGAAACGTGCTCACCTCGACTGGATGGTGCAGTATGGCTACGGGAAGAATTTTGAAGGAAAATTGAGACGCACTTGCCGGAAGTGATTCGATAGAATTGAATTTATTAGTATATGGTGGAGTAAACTTAATTAAGCAATGTTTTTTTTCAGTATTTGTCTTCAACGTACTGTATATGAGTTAATATAGTATTTGTGATGATTGTTTTGTTACTTTTTAACATGTTTTTATTCCATACAAACTTTCAACAGAACATTTCAAATTACTCCTATTTGATTATTATGTTTGATTTCAATTAAAATTGGTGTTAAAGTAACTCTCTTTCTTCTGTAAAACATAATTTTGTACAATTTGAAAATCTTAAGCAAAATGAAACAAGTGGAAACAGTTTTGATTTTCCATTAGATAGACTTCATGTTTCAAAAATTTAAACCAGAGTCAAATGTCAATAATAATAAGATTATATCAATACACTCAAAGCCCCAAATATCTGCTTTAAGTTTTCAAGAAGAATAGGAGATATGGATTAGAAGTTTGCAAAGTATATATACTATACAAAAAATATTTCATTTCAAACTTGTAAGTTATGTGTTAAGAATTCAATTGCATACCTATTAGTTGATTTACAAAATGTTGTATTGTATTGTACATAAATACTTCATTTGATTAGATATTGTTCAATCATAATGTAACACATAGTTCTGAAGGGTTATTTTTTATGTGACTTGATACAACGGCTCTATGTGATATCATATGTAAAAATCATCAAAAACTTGCTTTGAAACTTCTTCATCAGTAACGTTGTCAGACACTCTCTTCTTTAAACATTCAAATGGCTCGTCTGCTTAAGAATGAGCACTATACCTTCGCCAGGATTGCATTCGCAGTGGATTATTTTTCCCAGTTGGAGCTGAATCAGTAACGTAGTAACGCGTCATAGTAATGCATTACGAAATCAGTCCAATATGTTCATTAGACCACGCGCAGAGCACTCTGAAGCCATTCAGGACTTCTTCATCCCGAATTCGCCATTTTGTTGTCGCGCTACTGCGGGAGACAATCTACCAGCGCTTCTGTTGTCATCGTTGTCATACACATCTTCTTACCCCCTAACGAATCGTTTCTCCGTCGCTGGTCATTTGTCGTTGTCCCGGTGCGCTGCCATTTCGCCCGTGGCACTTGGCTGCAAGGCGCACGCGCTATCAAACCCTTCATTTGCACCATTTCATCGCCCGGGTTTTCGTTGAGTGAGTGCTGGGATGTGTGGTGACGTGATTGTCCTTTTTGCCGGAATGTTGCTTTGGAATGCCCGAGGGGTGATGGGATGTATCACTGGGAGGAAGTCAGAGGAACGTTGTCCAAAAATTATACCATATTGAACGGGAATCGTAATGAAGCTCAAGATTGTTAGCAATCGATTCATTTTTATTATATTACATGACGCATTTATCGAGCATGACAAAATTGTACCACAAACATTGTAAGATTTTCTGTTATACATACAACTTAACCTTGCAACACAGAGTTCCAGCATCAAACTACACTCACAAAACACACCTTACCCTTCACAAGCAATGCAATTTACACTAGTCGATGTAATTATTGCTTCAAATTGGAAATTATCCACCATCTAGCTTCATCCGCAATAGCTCACGACTCGTCCAATCCAAGCGCAACCCGTCCGCTGGTAGCGCAAGGTAGGATATAATTCGATAAGCAAAAAATTAAATCACCTGGTCAATTACAAAAAGCGTTACCTTGCCAGATGCAGCCTCTGCCTCGGTTGTGGGCTCGTCGCACGTACCGAAAATGTCAATCAAATGCGAAAAATGCACACCTCCGCTAGCGGAAAGGACAGCGCTTGCGTTCCCGGTCTCTAAGCTAGAGACTCGGCTCGAGCGCGGGTTCGTCGCTTGGCAGCGGTGCTTCAACTGGATCGAGTTTTCAACAAGCTTACAATTGCCTCAATCGTTTCGTCACTCCAAATGCCGCTCCCCTGCGCCCACGGATGCCCTGTAATCACCCAGTCTCTCTGGCGTGCATGCAGGATGCAGGAAAAGGCAGTGCCGTGTCTTGGAAAATTCATATGCCCCCATCAGTGTCACCCGCAGGGTGATATTTTTATCACGACTTTCGACTCGTTGTCGCTTCTTCGGCCGACCTGTCGATCATACCGTCGAAGATCGAGGCGAACCACAGGCGAACGTTTATCGGTTTGCTTCCTTTAATGCACACCGAGGCAATTGTGAGCTGTGTTTAATTACTAGTGCTACTAGTAGGTCTATAAGGAAGGAAACTACAGGGTTTTCATGGTTATTTCTTATCTTGAACCTACGGTTACTATTTCATTCTTGTCAATACATTCGCGTGATTTTGATGGGTTCAGTATATGTTTATTTTTGCAGCGTTTCAACAGATTTATATTCAATCAAAACTAGTATACCAAATTTAAAATAATATGGAAATAATGGAATGGAAATAATGGAATGGAAATAATAATAATGTAAATTGGTTTACGATAAACCTATCCACAAAAATATGTCGTGATCGAATAAGCATCAGCCTAAATCGTTGCGATAGCGCATCCAAGCACCGCGAGGATCATTAAAATTGATCCGTAATGTGTAATTTCGCAAACTGATCGGCTTTGCGGCTGGGCAGCAGTAATTGCACCCGACCGTGTATGATTTTCCAACCTACCAAACAATTTGCCCGAGTCACGACTCCCGCACCAAAATGCGCACAAAACGTACCTCCTGAAGATACGCGACTATAGCCCTGGCCAGTGAGAGGAGGAGCACGCGCGCGCGTGTGGCAAATTATTAGTCAACCTTACCCGACCCCCCTCTGCCGTCCCTAATCACACCACCTTCCGTGCCTCCTCACTGTCGTACCGAATCGCCATCCAGTAATTACCCGCGTGCTCGCGCTCCTTCCCGCTGGAAATGATTTTTTTTCTAAATTATTGTTGCAGGATGCGCCCGTATCCATGTTGCGCCACAATACCCATCCACGCGGCCGTGCTCCCGATCGCGGCGTGGTGAGCCTCAGCTTATCTGCTGGGGGCGGTGCTCGCGCAAGGATCGCCGCAAATAAATCGGCTCCAACGCGTTGCGCCTGCCGGTGTTCGTGCGGTGGTTCTTATTGGTTTGTGCCTCGGTTGCGTTTTTTTTTTTGCTGCACCCCCTCCGGTTTCATCACACACAGTAAGAGCTGAGGTGAATGGAGGTGGAAAGGGGGAGCGCTCGCGGGGAAGAAAATGGCGTCGATTTTCATGCTCAGGTGTAGCAGGTTGTGCTCGAAACGCGGTTCGGCTTCATTACGCCGAAGACGCCTGAACCGCGAAGGCAGATGGTGTATGCTCGCGAGAAGTATGAAAACTGTTTGAAAAAAAACGTGACATTCAAAACTTGTAGATAATATAATACTAATGAAAATGTATTAGTAACCGAGATAACATAATTGTATACCAATAAAAGCTTTCCAAAATATATTAGCTAGTATATTTTCTTCATTTTTGTACATTTAATTTTGTACTTCTCGTCTCATTAACTTCAAATTCACCGGTTTCTAGTACTGAAAACGAACACTTTTGCAAACAAAACTTACTATTAACATATGTAGTAAGATTTTCAGATCAGATTTGAACCAGATCTAATCATGATTGTATCTCTTTTATTAAAGATCAACTTATCATGTTTAATCTTGCCTAAAAAAAACTTAGTCAAGGCAAGGATAAGGAATAATCGAACTATTTGAATCATAAAAATGAACAAGAACAAGAATCAGAAAGACAAAAAGAGGTTTGAAGATTAAGAACAATTATTAAAAACCATCAGATAGAGTAACAAAAGTAGACAACAAAAAATAATAAAAAGAAATTTTAAAACAAATTAGTCAAACCAACATAAAGTACCAAACATTAACATAACCAAATATTTAATATCTGAAGAAAGTTGATAAATATAATTATAACCAGTTGTTATGTCAAGGAGTGGATTGATTACTATACAAATCACACAAACTGTCACTCATACCATACCAAATCACTCATTACTTTGCTAATTGTCAGAGAAAAATGAAAGATTTAAAAATTAAAAACAACCATAAATGTTAGAAAAAAAAACCTAAAACCATGAAACATGATAATAATATATGAACTTTTACATGAACATTGTGTGAAATTTAATCACCATTATACTATTTAACCTAACTTTAAGTCTGTCTTGAAAATTACAACAACGTATGTCCAGCAACACAACAACATTGATGTTCATAAAAGTGATTAAAGCTCTCGTTTTAGCAGAGCGTAGTTTCGACCTACGGACCTCTGGGTTATGGGCCCAGCACGCTTCCACTGCGCCACTCTGCTATGCACGAATAGGCTGGCCTACAAGTTATTACTTTTAGACATAATTCTCCTGCATTACTTTACTGTCTTCATTATTATAGCCCATTTATCGAGTAGTTGCTTCGTTTACTAGCACCACCGTCATTGGCCTGTTCGCTGCACGTTTTTACGAAAATGGCGTCCGCAGAAGGAGAACTTTATTAACGATCGCGATCCCCGATTAACGATCCACCACGGTGTACCACCACACGATGAAACGCGGAAGTTATGACGAGGGAAGAAGTGCAAAGAAGCGGTAGAAGATTAATACACACACAGACACACACATATACTCATGCAAACTAAGGGTGGAAGTTATTTTTGCACAACCGTGCAGCGTCTCGCTTCCCAGCGTCGCCTCCGATGTTGGACTTTTAATTTGTGTAATTTTACTTCTCTTTGCTGCGACGCGCAAGCGGCCCTGCCGCTTCTTTGTGCTTGGCAGCGCGCCGGAACGGGCCGGATCATGGGTCTGCCGTGCGCACCCTGGCCGGCCAGCCCCTGCCATTATTTGTCGTGGCCTATCGTGTGGCAGGAGAATTTTAATGCCCGTGCCCGTTCGGGCTTCCATCGTGATCTCCTCCTACGGAAGCATATCGTCTTCAAACCCCCCCCACAAACGCTTTATTTGCTGTTGCGCCCCGCGGTCCAACGCAATTGATGACCCGCGCCTGGGTATCGAGCAGCAAAACGAATGAGAACAACAACAACAAAAAAAACACACACAAAACCGAACGAACACATCACCAACCCGAAAACCGTCCAGGGCCGGCCAGAAGCCTCATCGAAGAGTGCCGTGCCGGCCCTCTCTCGGCAAAGGGGCGGAATAAATCGGTAAAGACAAGTTTTCGCCATTCGTGGCGCGGCGATGTGTGTGTGTGTGTGTGTGTATGTGCCGGGCGTCTTTTTGCTGGCGGGATCGGGATAGGATGGCCGTTTTGGCGTTTGGTCGCCTGCAAACGCAACCGTACCGTACAGAACCAGTACAACATCCACCCAAAGGGCAGATCAACTAACAACCGGGGTCCCTCTTTTCTACTTCTCTATACTTTTGTGCAAGTGAGCAGGGGTTTTCGTGATCACCTTTTATAGAAATAGTTTTATTTAATGGTTTATTCTTATATTTATACATGTTTTGTTGGTTTCTGCTTTTTCCATTAATTGTTCCATGTTTTGTCATGTCTTTAACGTTTCTTCTTTTTCATTTTTATTTCATTTTTTAACTTCATGGGATTCTAATTAATTTTAGACAAATAAACTAGCAATTCAATAACGCTAGGTCAGTGTTTTATAAACTGCTCTTAACTATTAAAAAATCTAACCAAAAATAGAAAAAAAATTGAAATGGAATATAATAAATTAAACTAATATTATAAAAAATATAGACTTAAAAAGGAGAAATAAATTATCCTCAAGAACTCGACACAGCACGAAGGAAATAATGAAACATTTCGAAAACAACGAAACCCCTGTAACATCAAAAAGCTAACGTCACTAAAAAAATCTGAGGAAGGGCCAGCTGGAAAGGACATAACGCAGCGAGCATAAAACCGCCCCGAAACGCGAAAGCAACGGGCGCCTCTTCCTGCGCGCCAACGCCCGCCACCACCCTGGGCACCCAGCTAATATACGAGAAAACTAAAGCGAAAACGGAAAAATCATATTCACGAACAGCCCCTGGGGTAGTTTCTTATCCACTGCATTTTTCCTCCCTTGAAATTGTTTGCGCTACACATTTTCGGGCCGCATACCGCAGCCTGCGTCGCGCGGAAACGCGTCCCCTGCTCCTCATCACCACCGTCATCATCATCATCATCGCCGCTGCCCGTGTTTTGCCCGTTTATGCGCTCGAGAGCATATTGTGCAGATGCATGCACACGGGTTGTGCTGGCGAGCCGGTTTGACGGAGGGGAGCAGCGAGTCTGCTGATCTGCTGCCGAAGTCCGAAGGCACCCGGCTACCATAGTGGCAAGTACCGCGGGGGCCATAAAAATAACGAAAAGGAAATCGGCCCGCGCATGTCCCTGCGTTTCGGTGCGTCGTCCGGTGCGAAACGCATCGATCCTGTTGCGTTCGGGTGGCGCAGGTAGGACCCGTCGTTATCGTCGTCGCCGGTTTGTGTCGCTGTCCGCTGCAACTGTGCAACTTGCCCGGCGTATGGAATGCAATTAGGGAAAGAACAGATTAAAAATTTTATTCTCCTCCGTAAGTTGGAGACGACGGAGCACTTGCTGGCCGTAAAATGTTACTTCTACAATGTAAAAATTGCGTTAAAATATGATTTACGACCCTTCCCAGTTAGTCGTCACGAAGGTTAGCACAACGAAACCAGTCACTGTAATAAGAAAAAGCTTTTGTAATGATTAGCAGAACGTAGTTTCGATCTACGGACCTCTGGGTTATGGGCCCAGCACGCTTCCACTGCGCCACTCTGCTGGTTATACGGATGAGCAATTTATGGCTAATATATTCTTGCGATCTTAGTTTTGCTATTTATCTTGATTAATTTTCTTTTCAATTTGGTAGTCTGAACCATTCGTTCTCCTACTTCTTATTGCTCAAGTTAAGAAGCATTAAACTTAAACTTATAAGAAGCATTAAACTTAAAGAAGCATTAAACTTAAACTTCTGTTTACCCTTTAAAATCATCATAAAATCATTCTTTAAAAGAATAATTGTAGTTTTAAATTATCTATGTTTTCTTAAACAGGTCATGCACAAATCATCCTTAAAGCAAAGAATTCATCAACCAGCAAGAATACGCAACCCTTTAAAAGGATCATATGCGATCGCCTTCCCATGCAGTGGTTTCGGACGCTTCATCGGTCGCTGTCCGTCTCGTCCTTTGATTGCTTCCAGACGCTCCGGTGCAATACCTGACTTTCGCCCCGTCCGTAAAGTCACAGCACCTCGGGGCGAAATGACCCCCAAGAGAACGACGAGCAGCCGGAGCAGAAGCAGCAAAAAGCAGCTCCCAGCTGCAAACGTTGTTTTCCTTGCTTTTCATCTTCGTGTGCGTTTTTTTGCTGTTGTAGAGTAAAGGCGGCTGTTGAAAAATTGGCCCAGACGCTACGCGTATGCAAAATTACCCTGCCACTAGGGAGGAACAGGGCCCGAGAAGAGGACGTCCGTTGGGTTTTGATTGAGAACGGCCGAGAATCGCTGGACATCCAAGGTGTCCCGTCACTCGAGCGATAGGAGCGATGTACTGAAGTTATCTTGCCGTCAGTTGACGAAGCACAACTTCAAGCATGCTTCAAGATTTTAACCGAAGGTACATTTTTTGGAGCTAAATTAATGTTGAAGTACATGGAGCGCTTTGCGTTCTTCAAGTTACGCTTCGATAAAGCGTCTCGGTGCAACGCCGGAAGATCCATCTTCTGCTGATCCACCAATCCCCGCACGATCACATTCCAGCGTCGATCACGAAACGTTTGAAATATGTCCAAACCCATCCTCCGAAAACTCGAAACGATACCTGCCTGACGTACGCCTGTCGATGGAGCTTAAAGATGATCAAGCCTCCGGAAACCCTTTGGACCCCCAAATCCCGTCCCGTGCCGTGCTCACCGAAAAAAAAATGCATTTTGATGCATATAATTTTGATTGATCATGCGTGTATGTGCGTGTGTTCGTGTGCGTATGTGAAACTAGCAGCGGGGCTTTGTCGAGTAATTATCGTGATTTAGTGTGCATCCGAACGTTGGGAATTTAAATGTACGAAGGCACTGCAAAACCGATGATTACAAGGCAAGCGTAAGACAGGCGTGTAAGATAAATCGCAAGCGGAGCAAGCGCGTCCGGAGCAAACCTTCCACCCCGGGATTAGAAGCAGATTGATCGAAGCGACAGGTCCAATTTTCTCTCGGTGTTGCCCTCGGGCGCCGTTTGCGTCAGGATGCGAGTATGCATCCGATGCACTTACGATAATGATGCTGCCAGCCAGTTGACCACCGGTGACCACGGCTGTCCACTTATTTCCACGCGGCTGTGCCTTCCCCCACGGCACCCACAGCAGGGGAAAGCTTTCATTGCCCAGCCATTTACCAGTTCGAAGCCGTACCGCAGCACGGAATGGAAATTGGGCATGAAATTGGAAATTTTCCACCTGATTTTCGGGCACAAGCGTACGAAAGCCACGGTGCACTGATTGGATGCGCGAAACCTTCGTGCGGGAGAGAAAGTGAAAGAAAGCGGCTCTCTGCCGTCGTCCATTGAGCGTAGTTAGCATGATCCTTTATCCTTTCGCTTTCGCTGGCGGAACTCGCTCATCCGAGCAGCGCGAGCGAGATGAATGAAACGTAAGCACCGAAAAGGACAAACGAAGCTGCCCGGGAAAAAGGATAAGTCGGTGCGGGTTGAAAACGAGGCGCACAATGGGACAGCGCATCTGTTGCGAGGGTTGAGACGATTAGCTTTTTTGTCGAAACACATGTGACGATTGATTGCGGGATAATCGTGTTGCGAGCTGAGCCCTGGAACGCAACGCAATGAAGATGTGCTCATAGAATGTGCGAATTGTATACGGAGCTACCTGTTATTACTGAGGGCCTATACCTATAAGAGCTATTGAAATTGTTCGTTTGAAATATGTTTTGTTCAAAGAAAAACACAAAACATAAGACAAAATCTTCAAAAGTATATAAAAGTTACAAATATTTGTCTATGCAATACGTCCACTAAGGCCGTCATACTTATAAATAAATAAAAAATAAATATTTGTCTAAGAAAAAATACAATTACAGAGTGCGAGAACGCACTGGCTCGTGGAATGTACCCATTTTGTATAGAGCCAGTGATACTTTTTATTAAAAGAACACTCTTTATAAATATATTTTTAATATTTTTGAGTGTAGAATTACCCAAATAAATAAACTATATAATGAAGAATGTATAACAAATAATTAAAAAAATCAATCATAAGGATGTTGGAACGAATAGGCTCATAGGGAATGAATGCTTTGTGTACAGATCCATAACATATTTCGAGGATGACGTATACATTTAAAAATCAACAAAAATCACAATGCCAAAAGAATGCCAAATCAGATATCAATCTCAACAGTTTCTCACCGGCTCGAAATCGATTTCGATCGTGATTTCAAGTGATTGAAAAGAAAACGATGGCGTGTCTGTTTATTTTTCGCCCTTTCTTTTATATGATTCCACACACACACACACACGCACGCCCTTACCCGAGTTCATTTCATTCAGCTCGAACCCCCGGAAAATAAATCGCATTCGCAACACGGAACACCCGAAGGATTAGCCAAATAGAAGCGAATCCCAAACTATCCTCCCCGAGCATCCTGGGCACCGGAGCGCACACGCAAGCCACGGTCGGTTATGAATATTTATGCCGTGTTTACATGCACCGTCCCCGGAATGGAAGCGAAATGTTCAATGAACCGTCCGAGCCGGGTCGCTTCAGCAGCAGAAATAGGAATGGCATTCCGATCCCACGACGATTAGAGCAAAGGATGCGGATAAAGTAGTCCCTTGTTTTTCGTCACAGTCCAGCTCCGTTTCAGTAGTTTCTCCGTCACTTTTTTGCTGTGTGTTTTTTTTTTGCAAGCTGAATGCTTCGTTCTCGCTTCAAGCACCGCTTCCAGCACTTGACTTGACACAGCGCGGGAACGAACGAATGACGCAAACGCGCCTCCCAGGTGGACGCGAGGACGAAGCGAGCACGCAGCAGAGGCGGGCACGGATCGCAAGGAAATTGGATCATCCTCCCGCAATTATAATTAAAACCATTGTTCCAAAAGTAATTTTCCTTACAAACTTAATCAAAACAACAGACAGAATAGAAGAAAAACTCTCCCGCGCGCTCTCTCTCTCTCTCTCCCCCTCTGGCGGAGACGAAATAAGCTTTACATCTTATTCTTACATCACGACCGTTTTTCCTGCCCGAGCGCCGTCCCAGGACGTTGGCCGCGTTTTTTCAACCTCCTGCCGGCCGGCCCGGCTCAGCTACCAGGTCCGACCGTCCGAGAAAAAGCGATGATCCCATTTCAGGGGTTTTTGATTTCCTTTTTTCTCCCCCTCCCATTTCCAGCGCACAAAGAAGGAAGCAACCACAATCGGCCCCGTGCGCGGGAAAATCTTCACAAACAAACCAGTACGCAGCGAGATAGCAGGTTGGGAACTAATTAAATTTTGCTCAAATGAAATGAATCGTTCATCGTCTCGCTTTGTGGAACCGCGCGGAACTTCCTACTACTGTTTGCCCTTCAGTCAGCGAGTGTCTTAAGTAATTTTCTCTTCCCACCCACCGGGGCCCGATGCCGGTGGTGGGAGGGGGCGAGGAAAAAGGGGGTGGGTGGGTGAGGGAAAAACACAAAAACAACACGGCACCGCGGCAGCAGGATAAGAGGCTGGCTGGATTTTTGTTACACACCGGACCCCAACCGGCTGCCTCCCCCAAGGGCCAAAGATGATCCAGTGCGTCCATAGAGTGGGAGAGAGAAAGAGAGACTGGCAATGAAACGCGAGCGTTTTGAAATGCCGACTGGAAAGTACGCAAAAAGGCACAAAACTTCTTAGCACCACCAGCGCCACCTGTCCGAGCACTGGAAAGTGTCCAAATTGGTAACGCACAAAAGAACCAGAGCTGGTCGTTATGACCCCACTAGACAATTTTAGTCTGTTTTTCAAATATGGTTTAAATTAAACTAACTTTGATCAAATTAATTCAGGATGATGAATAGTTTAAATTGATTTAATTTGTAACAACTTCTTCTCTTTGTTTAGACATTTGAAAGCAACTCGAGTATAGAGAAACTCAAAAATAAACACAAAAAGAACAGAAAAGGAGTAAAAAATGAAGTAAAATATTAAATCCAGTATATCAAAATACATAAAAGTAATATAAACTTTTGTAAAATTGAAAAAAATATTCAAAAAAATTAATATACCAAATAGAAAAACAGAAAACGTAAATAATAAAAGAACAAAAACTAAATTAATGAGAAAAAATGTAAACGTGAACAACATTCTAAAAACATTTAGAAAATGGTTTAATGTTCATAAAACTGTTTGTTTTAAAATTAACATGAAAATTTTAACGAACTCTTCAAAAGATACGAGAATAATATAACAAAACTACATGATTATAAATATTTCAAAATAGTAAAAAAAAAAAGATATAATATATTTTTTTTCGAAAATGTGGAATTTTGAATTGAAAATCAATATAATAACAATGAAAAAGACTTGCTTAAACAGACGACACATTCAGGCTCTCGTAGTGTTCGTTTTGTTTGCGGTTTTCCATGCACCATTTTTCCACAGCCACCCATCGGTATCGGTTTGTGGCCAGTTTTCATTTCATGCCAAACACCCATCGCCACACGCCCGGTCGATGTAATATTTTCCGTTTTCGGTAAACTTTTCTCCACCGGGAAAAGCTTTGTACTTTCGGGGTTTTATTTTTTCGCTCCTCCAAGCGAGAGATGTTGTTTTTCACTTTTCTTCCCCCTCCCTATGGCCGAGACAAGCGGGAAGCAAACTTTTTCCTATCGAGCCGGGTTTCTTCAAAAGGCAACGATAATGCTCCTGCGGGGGCTTTTCTGGCACCGGGCATATGAGGCACCGCAGTGAGAGGGGGTTGCAGATTTTCGCCCCCGAACATCCTGCCGCAACTTTTCTTCCTGATCGCTTCGCAGCGTGCAACGCAAAACAAAATCAACGAACGAACGAAACAAAAAAACAACAAATGGGAAAAAATCAAAAACCACCCACCGTTTGCGGGTGGATAACTTTCGTGCGTTTGTGTGTGTGTGTGCGTTTGCTGCGCGCTCATTTCAATCATTCTGATTTTATCTGGCGTGCAGCAGGACAAGGAACGGCGCTGGGTGGTGATCACAGCCACCAGGAGGTCGGAGGGTTTGGGGGCCGCGGAAAAGTGGGTGCAATTTAATTACACTTGCAAACTTTCGCCCGTGGGCCAGCCCTCCGCACGGTGTGCTTTGAAGATATTTTCACGTGGACGCGGACGAAACTTTTCACCCGCCGAGCGCGCAGGGAGAAACAATCTACACAATGGAGGGAGGAGGGAGAAAAACAAAAACAGCAAAGAACAAATGAACTCGCGGTTAATAATGATCCGCCGCGGATCAGCGCACTCAAGTAAATTGAAAAGATGATGCTCGCGATGAAAACAATATCATAATTAGGCACCGGTGTACGCGAGAGAATCGCTGGCTACGCCGCGTAATCCGCATAAGGATGTGGTGCGCTGCAATGCCCTTTGCGGCAATGGTTACTTTGTCTATCCACTCTGATTGTGATTAACTGAGACGGTTTAGTGGAACTTATAATGCATATGGCTTCCAATGTTGCTTGGATTAGTTCTCTCCTTGAATTGTGTAGCAATAGTAAAACCGATTTAGCTGTAAGCTTTAGAGCATATTAGTTCATACGTAAGAATCTAGATATGCAATAACTACTTTCTAGATCCTCAATATTTACTAACCAAACTTTTGCTTAGAGAAAGAGGTTATTAGAGAAACTATGTATTTTGACAGCACTATTCGTCACCCGACGTGACCTTAACGTTTGAAGCGACTATTAGATATAGGAACAAGAAGAGTAAGCATAATGTTTGAAATATTTCATTCCTGTGACATGCTGATGCTTTTTCCTTCCAGAGGATGAGAGGCCCTAAAAAGACAACCATATATGACTAACCAGATTGGTGTATATACAAGAGTTTATGTACTTATCTTATCTAAAGTCATCGAAATGAGTGTCTAGCGATGATTGTCAAGATATTACTTGAAGTAAGCGAATTACAGACGTGCAAGCTAACCTTCAGGACCTTGGGTATCGAATGATCGTTTCAGGTTCTGATTCCAAAAACGCTCATTGAGCCTATTCCATAGGAATTTCATCTTACTCGAAAATGCTTGCAACCATTGCATCATTGTATTTTTACCTAGTTACTTCATCCTCTCAGACGTCTTTTCAATTGGGTTTGTTTCTGTAAACAACTCGAACATGTTCCCCATGTTTTAAGCCAAACTGGATAACTTAGCAGACCTTGAGTTACATTTTAAACGCTATACTATAATTTTCAAAGAAAATAGGAGATATGAATGCTTGAAAGAATTGGACAACGATTTGTAGACCACGTTTTTAACTTGTAGAGCATGTGTTTATGCTATTCATTATTCACATCCGGAATGAAAGAGGTATTTCAAAATCGAAATCATTTCATTAGGTTGTTTGTTTTGTACAACCAGTGTCAGAGTCTAGACTAACCGATCATGTTTCTTATCGTCGATGTTTATCGAATTGGATTTAAACTTGCCCCTGATTACAAACAACCTAATGACATCTCGCTCCATGTCCTGTCATTAAACGTTGCTGAAGACACACAAAAACTCCTTCCATGTGCTGTATCCGATATGCAGATGCACGCCACTAGCACACTCGCAGGAGGTTTAGTTCCACCTGCACATCATGATTTAGTCTCCTCGTAGCAAAAAAGCCCTTCTTTTCAGCCCATACCCGAACACCCGATCGGATAAATCATATGCACCCCAAAAATAAAACAAAAACGCGATTCGACCAGCAGCACATCTCGCCTCAAAATCGCGCGTCCAGAAGATTAGCTGCTCTCTCTTTCTTCCTCTCGCTCTCTCCTGTCCTGTACGTCACCGAGCCCGCTGCAAATATGTAAACGACGTTCTCCGCGCGTCCGGTCCGGGCGCAGCTGCGACGCCGGCATCACGGTACGGCTCCGCACGGGACGGAAATTGCATAAAAAATTGCACATTTTTAATAATAATAATATGAACGATAACAGTCATAACCGGGCGAGCGCGCGAGAGGCAGGTTTCGTTCGCCGTGCTTGCGACCGGCCCGGTTCACGTTGTGCGTCGTGCGTCTTTTTCTGCCCTCCCCCCGTGCCAAAGGTACGTTGCAGCGGACGACATGAGTTAGGCGCAACGCTGGACACTGGGAGTTTTCCTCCGCTGGCACTGGGCCGAAGAAAAATGAACCCGCTCCAGCCAAAACCCCCTCGGGGTGGGTGTGATCGTTCGACCCACAGAGCGCGCGGGTCCGCGGCAAGATCGTACCCTTGCACCCCGCCCTTCTTCTTCGTCTTCTTCTTCTTCTTGCACACTGCGGAGGCTTATCCGTTGCCGGAATCTCTGGAAGCGCACACATTGCACATTGTTTTGATAGATAATCGCGCGCATTTTTAATGAACGACCGTCCTTCGCCGGTGGACCGGCCTTCGGTGGGTGGGAGGGAGGAAAACGAGTCCCCCCCCCGCCGTCCGAAGAAGGTGTTCCTCCCTACCCTCCACGCTCACACTCGCACACTCGGTTGCTGGGCAGCAGGCAGCCTGCAAAGTAGGCGTTTTAGGAAAAGAAGGCTCCGAACGGCGTCCTCCACACCACGCGCGTTTATCAAACGCGGCAGGTGAGGGTGGCAGGCTCGCCAGAAATGGGGCGGAAACACAGGCATGCACCGAACTCGAGCTAGCAGAAAAATCAAGGTGCATAATAATAATATTCCGCAAAACCGTCAACCGACCCAGCAGCGCTGGAAGGTACGCATCCCTGTGCGAGCGGGCTCACCCCTTGTCTGTGTGAGTGTGCGTGTGTTTGTGCGTGTATGTCCCCCCCTATCGCTAAAACATATTTTGAAACCAACACAGCTCGCCAAGGTGCGTCCGTAAGCTCCATTCGAGCGCTGGGCTCGAGCTCCACTGATTATTTTATTTCAGCAGCGCGTTCCGGGGTGTTTTGCAACAGGTGAGCATTCTTCCCGTTGGCCTCGGGCTGAGGCTGGCCTCATCCCCCCCCCCCCCCCTCTTGCGCTTCGAAAACATAACTTCTCGGTGGCGTGGTGGCGGCTCGATGTTGATCCTGGGCCGGTGGAAGATTTGGAGGTTTTTTTCTGTTATTATTTTTCTTCCACGGGCTTGCGCTGCCTTCATGCCGCATCAGAATTGGAGCGTGTTCCTTTCCGCGTGTGGTGTGGTTGTTTCTTTTTTTTTTGCTGAGGAGGGCCACATCTTGCTCCCAGTGGGTTGTGTTGTTGTGCGCCATTGGTACTTTGAAGGTTTATTTTTGCGCCAAAACTCGGCGTAGGTGTATCGATGAATGAAGCTCTCTACGGGCGGAGGTGGGTTTCGAAGAAATTCACTTCCGAATGAGCCGATCTGGTTGGGACACATGAAACGATGTGGATATTTTATCCTACACGAGTTGGTTTACATCGTTTCTACGAGGTTCTGTTTCCGATCACAATAATGAAACCACAGGAGGATCTTTTGCATATTTCAACTATATTTTTATATTAAATATTCTCATTTATCATCTTCACGCTATAAAAGGGAATGAGAGTGCTAAAGATGGGTTTGATGAATTTTAAAACATGTTTCCTGTTGCATTTTTTCTTTCAAAACTTCCGCTCTACAGGGTTTAGTGGGATGGAAGACAAGCTGGAAGATTTATAGTTGAAAAAAAGATATTAAAATGAGAGGAAAATATGATGTCAAGAAATCCTTTAACGACGATCACGACCTAAAATAAACTAAATTTTCCGAGTAAACTTCTTTTTATATAGAAACTGTTTGTCAAAAGTTTTTAAAACAAATCTATCAAACCACACTATTATTATTTCTGAAAAAGGATCAGGTAACTAGTAAATAGTAGTAATAGTAGTAATAGAAAACAGATTAAATTACTGCAACATTATGAGCCAGCAGCTACTGCACCAAATCACTTAATTAATAGTTGAGTCACATGAAACGATGTGGATATTTTATCCTACACGAGTTGTTTTGCATCGTTCCATACAGGTTCTGTTTCCAGTCATAATAATGAACCCATTGAATGGTCCTTTCCATATTGTTCAACTAAGTTTTTATTTTTAATATTTTTAGTAGCAAATTTACGAAGGAAGCCCAAATCAGTACAGTCATTTGAATAATGCCATATTTACGTAAAGAAATGTCCGATTAATCAAATGTGTAAATTCAAAGAGTAAAAATGTGTTTTGTTAAATTATCGCTACTAACTCTTTTCAAAAGAATTTATTGAACCTTCTTGACAAAAAATAGAATTTAGGTACTCAGAGTAATTTCTTGTCGTCTATTATGTTGATACTCCACACTCACACACACACACACACACATGTTTATCCATGCGCAACATTCATTTAACGCTCCATCGAAACCCTTTTCTTTGCATGTCTTAAAAATTAATTTCCCACCCGCTCTGCACGAGCGAACACGCTGGCAAGGGCGGTGGAATGTAATTATCTTCCAACAAAATGTATCACAAACATCATTGTTCACCGCCACCATCGCCAGTGCCATAATGTATTCCACCTATTTTCCGATGCCTTGCTGTAAGAGAACAAAAAAATGAGCAGGATCCATTTGGTGGAGGAACGCAAGAGACAGAGCGAGAGAGAGAGAGAGAAAGAGAGAGGGAGGAAAACCCATCCTTATGGAAAATTCTCCAGCAGTACCACCCATGGCACTTATTGTTTAGAACAGCAGCAGCAGCAACAATGTTGTCCTCTCATTGGTATGGATCGCGGAAGATGCTCACATGCGCGAGTGGGTGGGTAGTAAGTCGTTATCATTTGGCTTCGAAGCAGGTGTGGAAGGCCAGCCCAAGCCAGGAAGATGGAGTGAAAGAGAGAGAGAGGAGCCCGTCAAAAGACGCTTCCGCCACGGGCAAGGCGAATTCCGTAATATTGTATTTATTATTTGACGGTGTGCATAATTTAGCTTCCTAGAAGACGAAACCGTACGTTGGAGATGATACGCTCTAGGAACGCATGCTGATTGTGTGTGTGCGTGTTTGTGTTTGTGTTCGAAGCGAGAGAACGAGCATGGGCAAGAGCGGGGAACCGCTGTCCCGCGCATCCGCAACGACCTTCCCCGGGCCCCTAGTAAAAGTTGTCAGCAGAACCCTGACGACAGCATCATAAATTAGAAACGTCCCATCCTGCCATTTCTCTCCCGGCCCGGCCAGCCCCGTCCAGGGCAGAGATGTCGCCCACCGGCATCATTTGTCCACCGCCACACTATAATCCATAATGCATGCTGGCACGTGTGTGTGTGTGTGGTGTTTCATACTCGAATTGGCTTCATCCACATCACTCCTCGGGCCACCCCGTCCTGTGTTATCCTGCGCCGCGCTCGCACGCAAGATGTCGCTGGCATCTTTGCGGAGGTCTCGCCGCGTTCCACCCTGGCACTGGGGGCGCCCGGAAGGCATTCGGTGGCGTTTCGCGTTGGAATATGTTTATTAATTAAACCGATTATTATTACTATTCTTGCATCGGTGCGAGGGTGGTGAGTTCTGGCAGTAATTCCACCGAGGCTGGCGGACCGCCGTCGTGGGTGGCACATTATTATGCTGCGCAAATTTGTTGGTACAAACGAGATGGCCACGGGAGATGGGTCCTGGGCAAAGCAAACACTAGCGCCACCTGATCGGACGGTGGTGTTATTCAAGGTTGTTGTTATTCTTGCAAAGTGTTTAGTTAGCTATTTCAATATATTCGAGCATATGATGATGTAGCAACCAATTTTTTGAATTGCAAATGTTCAAAAGTCACAAACAACCTCTTGCAACCCAGCAAGCTTGAATTAACAAACGTCAATTAATGTTTGCCATATACTAAGAAGATACCTTTCTCTACTATAAAAATGAGGTTCGTGTCTTTACTAACTTATCTTTTAAATATTTGGTTAAGTAGAACACATATAATGTATTTTTAAGTATCTGCAACAAATAACCTTCAGAATGGCGAGAACACACTGTTCTATTGCATCTGACATGTAAACAGAACACACTATTCTATTGCATCTGACACGTAAACTACTGCATCTTTTTCGTCATAATAATCATATTTATTTGCACTATGAACCAGATACTTACTGTCAAAAGTGACAATTATTTTATGGCTTCTTTTTATCTACTGAAACGCATTTGATGCCAAGAGCTACACCTGACAATTTCTCTCATCAATGTAACCTCTTAAGGTGCTACATAAGGTTAGTGGACAAAGAATAATCTCGTCTGAACAAGATTGGAAGCGAATAAAGCTGCACAACGAAGAATTCATTAAGATCGATCAAATCCTATTGATTAGTTGCATGACTATGAAAAGCGTCAATTATTTTATGGCATCTTGTTTAGCTTCTACAACTTCTAGCCAATAACTTCCATCGTCTGCCATAAACCGAAAGCTGTCATTAGTATACAGCTACCTCATTTATTGGTACAGTTCAATGGGGAAGCTACTTACTGTCAAAAATGACAATTATTTTATAGCGTCTTATTTTCCAAAGCAGTATCTCAAGTTATAAGCCTAAACGGCAGCTTCTTCCTGTCTTTAGTCGGATGTTTCCAAAGATTGAATATTACCACAGCAGAAGAGCGATGTCTGCCAAGAAAGGAAATTTGAAAAATAATGTGGAAACTAACGTAGTAATACAATTTACTAGAATTACATTCTGCAATGGGTTTTTTATGTAGATTGACAGGAGTCGAGGCTGACTTATATCTCTTAGAAATACTGTTGACAGAAACGAACGTTCTTTGAACTATTGGTGACTATTTGTTAGCAAATGGAAGCTGGTTTTGTTGAAGCTGTAGTTTTATTTTATGTTCAAAACTGTCAAAACAAGGAAAAAATTGCACAATTTCAGGTTAATGAGTGTTTATTTTGACCAATAAAAGACATTCCATTCCATCCAGATTTCCTGCTCATTTCCGCCTACCAAATTGGTGAGTCAAATGTGATAGCTACCAACCTCCTATCAACTCTTGCCAGCATTACACGAACCCCTCCGAACTCAATTTGCACTAAAATTGTCCTAAAATGGTGCCCCGAAACGATGGGACCACACGACTGCCCCGTTCCAGCCGTAACCCGGAGCTGCTCATTAAAGTGCAACCCCTTGCAGGGAAAATCGGCAGACGTTCGAAGCGGGAACCCAAGAATTGTGCCAAACGTCACAAAACGTGGCCTGCTGCCGCTGTGTTTGTCTTTAATCAGCAGTAAAACGCACCACGGAAGAGGCTGCTGGTTAAGAGTGTCATAAAACCACCCCCCCCCCCCCATCCACACACACACACACACACACACACACAGCGCCCAAACGGTAGTGGTTCAACTTTTCCCGGTTCGAGGGTGGGCCGTGCGAGAAAAGGGGCAGATTTTTATTGCTCCGCATTCTCCGCATTCAGCAAAATGGAAGCCATAACAATATTTCATCCCCCAACGATCCCGGTGCCACTTTCCCGGGTGCCGAATTTCCCTTCGCATGGGTGTGGGAAAGTGCAGCAGTAAATTCTCGCATTTTATAGGCATCGCACAAGGGGGCTAGGAAGGAAAATGCCCGCCAGCGCCGAGGACGAAGGATGGCGGAAAAGTTTTATGTTACTTTAATAAATCCCCCTTCGGGTTCCTGCCGCCGTCCTGCCCGGGACCTTCCCGTTCGGTAGGGTAGTTTGGGTGGAGGCGGGTAACGCACACACACCCAGGAGACACACACCGGTAGCATCCTTACCGTCCGTCCAAATCTCGGCCACCAACACAGCCACACGGAAGGATTTTCCAACGCAGCCTCGGGAATCGCTTTGCGCGCCACACCTCGCGGCACCTTCGGGCGAGAGGGATAGCCGCCGTGAGGCGCGAACGCCGGAAAGGGACCACCGGATGCGTGTGCGCGCACACACCCGGGACATAAGGAAGGCTGGAGGGCCAATTGCTCCGAGCGTAGTTGTACATAGGCGCGCTCCCATGTACTGTGCGCTCGGATGCGCTTTTCCGAGCGTCGCTGTAAACGGAGCTGCAGCCGAAATCGATTAAACATCCGAGTCGCCAGCGCCACTGGAAGCGTCCATGGCCATGTTTCCGTGCGTGGAAGTGTCCCCGCGCGCCCCCAAAACGCACCGCGAGCGAGAATGTTGGTCCTTCGGGCCGGATTCGGGCGGAAGTTTTACGGTAGTGTGTAACTTACTTACCGTGGGGAGGGGGTGGGCCCGTTTCGCCCGCAGTTGTGTGATGGGGCCCGCATGTCCTGCAGCAAGACGGGAGTCGCGCGCTAGAGCGAGAGAGAGAGAGAGAGCATCGCGGGCAAGCGCTCGTGGGCTTTTTGTGTGCTGCCGGTTTCGTTTTTTTTTTCTTCTCTTCTCCGGCCACTGTGTGGTAGGGACCGCTCGCCGGCAGAGAGATTTCCCTCTCTCGGTATCGCTAGCACGCGCGATGCCGCCATCAGACAGATAGAGGCAGCGCAGGGCAGCATCCCGCGAGCGAGCGAGCGAACCAAAGCGGCCGAGTGAGACGAACGGCGACAAAGCCAATAGCCGCGTTTTGCTCGCAGCGCTATTCCGAGCGGGACGGCTAGTGTGTGCGTGCGGCGCCGCGCGAGAGCGAGTAGGCGTTTCCAGGAGGCTCGGTACGTGTGGCCGCACTGCTCACGCACACGCGCGCCCTCCACGCTGCGCTGCTCGCACACACCCTTCTGCCCGGGGAGGATTTGTGCAGCCTCCCGCAGCGACCGGGCACAGCCTGCAGCGTATCGCGGCGCCCGTCGCCACAAGGACACGCAGGCGGTGGAAGCGGAGGCGCGCACACACACACACGGCGAGAAGCGAGAGCGGGCATCCCGTGCATACCCTGCAGCTTCAGCGGAGCACACACACTTCCGATCGATCGGTTGCGCAGCGCCATTCGTGCTGGTGCGCCTCTTGCTGCTGGGTTGCTGTTCCCTGAAGGAGAGTCGGTCCGGCTCCGGCTGTTGTGCTTTGTGCGCCTCCCGCCGCCGTGCGTGCGTGCTTTTTTTGCTTTTTCTTCCTCCTGCCAGAAGGCTCGCTTCGGTTCGCTCGTTCGGTCGCGTGCGCTCGTGCTTCTGCGGTCCCGCGTGTGTGCTGCGTTTGCGTTTGGCAGTTGACAGGGCCGGACAGTTCGAATTGCGCCCTCCGTTCGGACACCACGACGACACCACGAGAGGTTTGGGCTCGCACAGTGGGCTCTCTTCGCCACGCCGGATGTTGTTTTTTTACACCAGCGGGTGCCCAACGCCAGTGACGTGTGTGATTTCGGTGAAGAATTCGGAAGTTAGACATCCCAACCCCAGTTGGAGCAGCCAACCGTGCGGGTATAAACACGCTCCCAGGCAGACTGTCGCGACGTGCTACTCCCGTGTCTACTAGATTGAGTGACAACAACATCTTAGGTTGGTAATAGCGCAAAAAAAAACGAAGAACGCAGAATCACACGTACCAACGTAAACAATAGTGTCTGTGAGTGTATGCTGACATAACAAAGAGCGTGCCAAAGCGTATATCTACCCCGGTTCCATCAACGTCCCAAAGCGTCAAGTGTCAAGTGATCCGGACACGCGATCACCTCGCCAGATTCTGCGCTCTCCTCACTCCCCGCAACAGTAGAGACTTCCCCCGGGACACTACATTCTTCAAGCGGGTGCATTACACAAGCGTGATACTTTAATGTGCCTTTTCCAGCGACAAGTAAACTCACCCAAACGGCAGCGACAGGAGAATACGGTGCCGTTCTGTGTGTGCGTGAGAACTAGCAGAGCGCGTGTACTCCGTTTGTAAGCGATTATTCTTGCAAAAGGTCGACGATTAGTGCGCACCGTGTGAGAGTGTGTGATTGCGTGTGTGGTTACTGCTGAAGTCGCTCCGAAACCCCCTTTGCGCTGGCAGTATCTAGCTTCCCGTCTTTCCCACGTGGTGCTAAAAGTGTTTGCTAGAAGTGTGAAGATTGTGTTCCCTTGCGCTGCTCGCGCAACGTTTCAAACCGGATAACAAAAGCAAAAGAAACGTAGTGGTTTTCCTGTGGAAAGCGATTGTGCCGCAAATAGTCTGTGCACGTGAAAGTTCGTTCGTGAAAGAAACTCTCTCTCTCTCTCCCTCTCCCCGGCGGTTAGCCAATCGGACGACCAGTCTTTCGGCAGCCGGACAACGGAAGCCAGCAATCCTCCTGCGACATGATTATGGTAGGGATAGTTTCTCGTTACCGCATGCTCCCCAACACAACAGAACCCGACTAACTTTTCGTCGAGCGCCTGAAAGGTATACTCTACAACGCACAACGCGGCGTGATTTTGGGCCCGGTGGAACGAACAGAAACGGAACTCTGTTCCCACGGATAAAGTTTGTTTTTGCCCTCTTCCAAGCCTATCACGAGCTTGCTCCCAACGAACGCTTCCCACGGTTCATTATCATTCCGGCAGCACAGCAACAAAAGAAAAAAAATCAATCATAAAACTAAATATCGCATCGCATGCATTCGTCGGTGCTCAATAAGCGATAGATTGGATGAGCTTTATGTCGGCAACAGCAGCAAAAAAGAACCAAAACGAGATTGATCCTTCTACTCCGTTTGGCGTGTTGGAGCACACGGCGTGTTGGAAACAGTTAAGCCGTCTAGAAATTATTCAAATTGCTATCGCCCACGGATATCTTAAGGTTTTGCCGTGCACGGATGATCCGTTCTCGTGCTGGTGTGGCTGGTGTTGAAAAGACGCTTAAACGGTGGGAGGGAGTCGTGGATGAGTGCAGATCTAACAGAGCATATCGTGCCGACATCTCTATCAGAAGCTCTCAAGGTTTGAGCTATGTGACTTTTAGTTTCTGCAGGGCAATGTTTCATGCAAGAACTCATTCGAGGATGATATATGTATACTATTGCAGGAAAAAATGCATTAATAATTATCATCTTCATTGCACATATTTACAAATAATTCTTGACCTAATCATAGCTTAAAAAGAGAAGAAGCCTTGTTAGGGATAGAAACTATCCACAAGTTACTACAATGTTGACAATAATGGGAAATGTTTACAGACTACTAACCAGAAGATAGCAGCGGTATACCTATGAGACTTTGCTGAACCAATAATTAATGTATAGAGGAGAACTTGTTTAATTTCTATACATTATTTGAAGAACCTGCTATTGAGTAAAATTATGGAGGAACAAACGTATAAAAACAAACCCAGAGTAATAAGGACCATGTCCAGTTCTACTGAAGAAGCATTCTTCAAAGAGTTACAGACGATTTTTATAGGTTTTTAGAGTATCATTAGGGCAGTCAACAGCCTATGTTTGAGGAAAGAATGAAAATTGGTTTTGTAAACCTCAAAATGACATATCTCAGTGGAAGCTGAGATTATCTCATATACTGCTTACATCAGGAAAACATTGCAAACCACCAAGAGCACATAGCGAAAATGACGTACTTAGTACTCAACGTTTATAACAAAGACTTCAACTCTCAAAACCGAGTATTCCAAAGTTCGCTTGAGTGCAAAGAGCCATTCCAGTACCAGATCAACCTCGTCTACGTTAGTTGCCAGATTCACTGCACATTCCTCAACTCTTCTCGTACAGGAGAAATATAAAAGGCATCATTAAAATCGTCTACGATGATTAGTACTGAGCAACTGAGCAGTCCGCCATTTCATTCGCCGCGTGCCCACTTGCTCCCACTGCAGACTCCGGCATGAGTCACCACCCTGGCTGCGGATGACATTTCCTGTCGCAGGCTGACTGGTTGATGTACGACGTACGAAAGAACTGAAACATTGTAAGTCCGCCAGCGACGACGTCCATGTTGTCGGTACCTTCGCTTCCGTTTCGCATTCGCGGTTTTTTTTGTGTCTCTCGTACTTTAATCGCATACATGCGTGTACGTGTGTGTGTGTGAGTGTGGTTACCAGTGTCCTGCCCTTCGCTCGAACACACGAAACACGCCGTTCATTTATCACCAACCTTCATCATCATCATCATCATCGGCGGCAGCAGCATCAGGCATCCTCCCCAAGGCGTCGCCCGATCGATCGAATTCCGCAACGTGTTCCGGTTGGTTGGAGGGCCTTTTTTGGCGGCGTCGACATTGTGTTCGGCCCCACTCGGGGAGCGAGAGCGCACGTTATCGATCTGTTTTCGCATCACGTTTTCCACCCGAAATGCTTGCGCCTCACCCCGCCAACCAATCGAAATGGTCGCGGTGGGCTACGCTTATATAATCAATCCGCAGACATAACGATTCGGTCTGCAGATTCCAGCCGCGGTACGTGTGCCGGGTGAAGCCGTACATCGTCCCTTTTCGGTGCGCGAAACCGGACGCCGACGCTCCAATCGGCACAGGTTCTGCACGGCCGAAAGTTTGCGGTTCCACTCAAAAAGTTCGCCGGTTTGACCCTTTTCCGAGCGTGCCCGGTGCCCGTTTTTCCGGCTCTTCCGGTTATGTTTTAGGAGACGGTGGGGGCGGTGGGCGGTGTGCGGGTGGTTAACCTTGCCACGGGCCCCGGTTTCCGGAAAGACCGTCGCGGGCGGACGAGTTTTTCGGGGCGCCATCACGAGGCAATGCCATCAATTAGTAACTGCGCCGCTGGCGCTGCCGCTGCGTCGCGTCGCGGGGAAACTTTGCCGGGTGTCTCGGGGAGGCTTTGCAAAAACGTTGTTTACGTACGCACGCTTACCGTGAACGACGAGTGCGGAGGACTCTTCAGCCACGGCGGAACGATGAAATGTAAACGAAAGCGTACGAGATTCTTTAATGAGACTCCGGCTCTGGAGAACGAAGAAAGAACCTTGGGCCCGGCTTGTACGGAACGCGGGCAGGAAATACTCAGAACCCTATTTCAGGCGTCAGGTTTTAAAGCTTTCGTTTCGAAAGGCAATGCTTGTAAAGAGCGATGGCTTCCGATAATGCCTGCTCGCCTTGTGCTCTGTACACCAGAACATACTTTTGAATGCTTCCATGTATAAAATGTTCTTCTCGCATAAGGAGGCGAAATCTAATCGATGTGCTTGCCAATGAGAAGAGAAGTTTGATGAAAACAATGAGTATAAATTAATAAATTTAAGGTGTAGGTTCGAAAAGCAACGATAACAGCAAAACAATCGAGTGTGATAACAATAGTCGCCTATCAAAAGTGATGTACGGTAGAAAACCACTGTGCACTCTTCTTAGTACACAATCTGACAGCTCGCGTTTGGACTCGCGTGACGGTTTTATCACACTAGATAGGAAAAAGGCGTCCACTGTTCCATAAATAATACACGTCAAGTTTATCAAAACAATCAAAAGTGTTTGAAACAATCGCATATCAAAGCGTTTGTTCAGCAGTAAACCACTGTGCCTCACTTAGTACACATCCTGACAGCCTCTAAGCGCTGCGCAAAAACACACATACGACAGCAGCTCGCCGTCCCGATCGATTCACTTTTGCCGGCGGGGTTCTAGGGAACACCGCCTTTTTTACTCATTCCAGGAACTGGTCGGCTCGGACCGGGCGTCGATGACATTTGCAGCTGACGCGCCGCACCCGGAACACCGTGCCACTATGTCCGGTGGAGAACATCCGTGCATCGGTTGCACCCGTCGATGACGTGTTTTTGTATGTGCACCGTCACACGAGATATCGATCCCCGACGGCAACCAGTTAGCTTGCAATTGTCGCATCCATTAAAGCGGGAGACAAGGAGACGTGCACTAATCACTACGTTCTACAGCGTGCAGCACACAGGGAATGACAAATGAGGCACGGAAAAGGTCACCACTCCGGGTCGGCCGGATGAGATATGGTGGTGGACAGAGATGATTGTTTAGATAAATCACGGCTCACTTTCACGCAGACGCAGTTGTTCTAGCGAACATGATAAATGTTTCGGTTATGGAGCACCGGTGTCGGTGATGGAGGACGGTGTAAAAATAATCACCACCAACGATCCGGCCCACTCATGCGGCAAACGGTGTAACGCTCACACCATCACACACACACCCCTCCAAAGGATAAATGGTCGCAATTCTAACCACTTCATTATTTAATGGCTCCGGCTGCGAAAATGGGCGCGTGTGGAACAAAAAATGCTCCAACCGCCATTGCGTACAAACATTTAATCTAATCCAAACATTGGTGGCTCCACGAACCTCCTGCGAGGTAATGGAGCGGGTAATGAACACATCATCCATAAACCACCGAACCGGTTGCATGATTAATGTCGTTCGATTTGTTTCGCCCCCGGAGTGGGCCGCAACATTGCCTCCGATGTGTTGCGAACTCGGTTTGGTGAGCCACGGAAAAGGAGCATCGATCGTTTCGGACATTCGAAACCCACGGTTCGAATCGATTGACGGGCCCGATCCTGATGGGCCGCTCGTTAGCGAGGTGGGTCGTCCTCTTCGGAGCGTCTTCGCTTTTGGAGCTCATCCTCCGGGACTCGAATATGGTGCGGTTTTAATAACTCTATAGTTGTGCGCTTCACCGGTGATGATCCTCAGCCTGGCCCATCTTCCGTAAACGTCCATTAGCGTCCAAGGGAAAGGGTGGATCTTTTGATTGAGAAATAGGTGACCCGCTCTCGGTCAGAACACCGTGAACCCACCACCATTCTAATGACGAGCCACACGATAAAGCTCATTTCCTGTTGTCAATCATGCGCGAGGCGCCCGCGCAACTAATAATCAATCTCAAATCTCCGGCGAACTCGCGGCAGCGAACGGACACCGAAGAAGGTTCAACGAAAGAAGTGATTAGGACGGCGGGGCTATCATCGCATTGCGCTGTGTTTTTTAACCGCAACGTCGAGTGTGTAAACGATTAAAAGCGCCCGGCAAGAAATGGTCCGAGTGACACCGGCAACACAACCATAGGATAGTGGCATAGTTCAAACGGGCATTAGGCGCGATCGGAAATGATCGCCGTGGCGCAGGGCGGGATAGACAAAACACAACAGCTCAAGTTTCATTCACCATTTAAGTACCGTTTACACCGGCGCGGTCACGTAGCAATCCTTTTTTCTCGGTTTCCTGGTGGAGGTTTTGTTTCTGATTGAGAGAAAATTAAGTGCATTTAAGCTTCATTACAAGGAGGGAAAATCTTCACGGAGGAGGAAGATGATAATTAAGGGCAACGCTAATAGATCGGAAATGAAATTAACACGACATTTTCGTTGCAAGACCACCGCGTTTCACACGGAACTTCTCTCAACGTGTTTATCGCAATTAGTTTTCTCTTGCATAAATAAAATAGATGGATTCCTTAAGAGCTTATTCTAAACTTAGAGCTTCTTATTATTATTGTTAAACTCATATGATTTCCTACTTTAATATCTGGTTAAGTCGATGTTATTCTATTTTGTTGTTCTATTGTATTGTGTTATTTTGTTTTTTTTTTATCATAACTTTATCTGTATGAATATTTTTCATCTGTTGCACAATGATTTTTCTTTGGTTTTCTTTGCACTATGTTTGTTTGTATATTCTTTATACAATTACTAGATAACATTGATATGAATTTTGCTCTTCTGAGCACATTTTAACCAATATATATTTTTTATCATTTTTTTCATATTCATATTCATTAAGCTTTCCATATTGCTTTTTTAACTTTAACTAGCTAAATACTTGCCTTTTCATTTTTTATCATGCTCTTCAAATTGTGGAGGATGTTCAAATAAAACATTAACATATATGATACTCTTGTAATCCTTATACCATCTTATGTCCTTTATGTTTTATTTGTTTTTTCTCTCTCTTTTGCTGTCTTTTCATCATTATGATTTCTTGATTTCCACTTCCAATCAGTTATTCCTTTTGTTTGTTAAATTCAAACCGGTATACCCATGTTATAAATACCATTATTTAAAAAACGCTGTTCAAAACAGGATAACCATTAAAGATCGTCAACGTTAACGCCAAACGTCAGTAATTATTGAAGTACATTGTTAAAACGCGGCGGTGTAAAAAAAACCCCAAACTCCAACAGGTGAAAGTGAAACAGAACCTCCACGGACGGTGAGCAAAAACCGAAACCACACGGAAAAAGGCCCCGAAAATTAAAATAACCATTAAACCCGAAACGCAAAGCTCGCTTGCGCCTCTGGGTTTGTGTTATCAATTATCAGAGCCCGGCGCAGGGATTTTTTCTTCGTTTATTGCACCTCAAACTGCAGGATCCCTTGCAAACCGACGCAGTCAATGCGCAGCGTCCAGCACCGTAAACGATAATTTGGCGCGGAGTGGGCGATCGTACACACTTTTTTTCGCCATCACCGCCGCGTTTTACGATGCATCTCCGAACCGTGGCCGTTCGATCATCCTTCCGAAATCTCCGAAGGCTCAACCGTTTGCCAGCATTTCAGGGCAAAAAAGCTTACAACGCGAAGTGTGCCGGGGACGATGTGATGGCGGTTTTTTATGTGCTAGAAATCTTAAAGCCCACCGTTCGAAGCATGCAAAAAAGGATACAAAATCTCAACCTCCAGAAACAAACCAAAAAGAAAACAAGGGGCACACACACAGATATCGAGTGGTGCCAACAAAAACCACAACGTCGCTTTGGCTGCGGCCTTTTCTCGCCACTTAAGCCATCATCTCGTACCCCGGCTGTCCATACCTTTTAGTCACGAAAGGTTCTAGCCGAGCGGTGGGCCGTCGAACCGAGCGCAGAAATTCCTAAACGCACCCTTTCCTTTCCGAACGGGCAAGGTGGAAGGAAATTATGCTGGCGCAAAAAAACACAGCCAGAGACCCAAAGCGAACGGACGAGAAGAACGCGTGCAGCAACCGAAAGAAGAAAAACAACGCCACACGAAGGTAAAAGGAGCAGTGAACGTAGGCTGCGGGGACGAGAACGCACCGCCACGCAGCCCGGGCAATTGACCCAAATTGTGTAATTATAAAATTCTTCAAATTCGTTGATGCGCTTCGACAGAACGTTCGTCGCCGGGCATCGCGATTTGCTCGCCTTGGTATCGCTGCACTTTTCTGCTCGCCCGTCTGCGGACGGAGCAGGCCGTGAGCAGGCTCAAAGTGAATCATAATGCGGCTGCTTATTGCATCGCAACGGTTAGTTTGCTTAACACATTACGCTGCGTGTTCCAGCCTAACTCGCCCGAGAGCTCCCTGTGCGCACAAAAATAGGGTGATGAAGATGATATCGACGCGGAAGATTTCTAATACCGAAGACGATGTAATCGGGCTGGTAGCTGCGGTACTCCGGCGTGCGTCTCCACCTGTATGATCGATTGCTAATTAGTGTGTATGACTTGATTGCGGTCATTAGGATAATTAATGAGCGCCTCGGTCCACTTTGCCTGGTGGTGCAAATGACGAAGGGTTAGGCGAGCATTTATCATACATGCAGCGAACGGTCAGGTGAGCTGCTAGGAGCCTGTTCGGAAGAAAACAAATAGTTTGGTGGGTTCGGAGCGAGTAACATTGCAAGCAAACCTTGACATGTCTGTCTGTCAGTTCCCAGTGGGAAACGTATATGACTATAAGCTATTAAAGCGTATCTGTGTCATTCTTTTGATGTAGCTCTGATTAATCAGTCCACAAGTTTGAAGTATACAACACAAAAGACTTATTCACGAATCAATATCTACCTTTTTGCGAGAAAACGGGTAAAAAATATTGAGTCTTGAGTTTTGCTACGTTTTCTCTGAACCTTGGGCATAAGAAAGTCGTCAAAAAGATTGCACAAAAAGTCAACAAACACTGTTGAGAAACTACATCGAAAAATATAGCGACTGATCTGGACAAATAAGCCCTTAAAACTGCGGTTATTAAGCGTCTTTTGTACGAATTGCTTATTTGCAGGCTGATTGAACTAATTTACGCCTAAACGCCAGCAATCTGCAGTACACCAACACTTTTTTTATGGCTGTATGAACGATTTATTTGCTAAGTTCATAGATACAGAGTAACATGCAAATAAGACGTTTCGTGGTTAATGTGGCATACTTTCGTAGTATTTGGGCAAATAAAGTACTAAAATAGAAAACCCTATATCACATGCTATACATTAACTGGATAGCATCCTGCTCTTGAACTTCAATCCAAATAATGATTGCGCTTTTATCTCTAAACTCGAAACCCAATTGGTTGTTTGTTACTCACTTCTTTTGAAGCTTCGATTAAGCTTTGTGTGTATGGAATATCCCTCTCTCTAGGAGCGCACTAATGGCCACCTGCAACTCTGAAACGTTGAAACGTCTGGTTAGTAAGCCATGCCACACCACTACCGTTCATTATCATCAATGGGCCGCACCGATACGCGCACCCAAAGGAGGAAGGTCCCAGCCACGAATCAATCATGCGCGAGCCGCACCGGAGCACCGATATTCTGACAGGCAGCCCGGCACCCGAGCCTGATCCGATCCGGCGTTGACCTCTCGGACGAAACGTTATTTGTTGAGCCATAATTATATCGTTACGAGCGACGAGCCTCGATAGTGCGTCCACATTTCGGAAAAGCGGGCGTCCGCCCGGTTCCGTAACGAAAATCTTCTACATTCGACGCCCAAGCCAGATCGCCTAGGCGGCGCGCGATCACCGCGATGATCGGTGTCATTAAAATGTTATTAGTTTGTGAGCGTTGCGCGTGCTGGAACCGAACAATGGTCCGGAGGTTCCAGCGCTCGAAAAGTCCAACGAGCGCTAGAATGGACTGCTCCAGTTACACAACAGCAGTAACACTAAGAAAAACACGTTTCTTGAACACGGTATTGTGGTGGCACCGGGCCGTAAAACCACAAACTAATAGCACCACCTTCAAGAACGGAAACGCCGTGTACGGCCGGGTGTTCATTGAACTCCCCGCGCTCAAGCGCACACAGCGGGGTTTGTTGGGCCTTCTACCCATAAATCGAAGCTACGGACTGCGGAACGCAGCTGGACGGGCGTCTGCTAAGATAAATAAATTAAGTTACATCACGCTCGCTGGCGTGCTGGACTGCTGGCCTGCCGTCCCGAAAACCGCAAACGCTCTCATTCAAATCGACCCATCGGGCTGTTCATTGGGGTTAAACTTAATTCGATTCTTTCATTGCGGTCCATTAGAGCGCACGGGTCGCAGGACGCCGTTCTTATTCCCGCAGGAGCCCGTCTCCAGCATCGCTGAAGTTGTAAAGCTGTAAAGAAAAACACAAATCTGCACACTGGCACGAGTCAGCGCAATTGCACGGAATTGCAGTGAAAGCGTAATTGTTCATTATGGTATCGGATCAGTGCGACGACCACGACCGATGGCGTCAACCGCAGCCGGAATGGTTTCATTGTCGCGCACGATAATGCACTACCAACCCCGCGGGCGTAACAAATTGAATACTCGCCGGTCTGCATTCTGCAGCTCGTCGTCATCGGTCGCGTAGATAGATTGCTTGGCAAACACCAACCCTTGAAGCCGAACCCTCTACACCGTGGTCAAACATTGTCGAGTGCTCGGAACTCTATTTTTCAGTACCCAACCAATAGTACTAAACGATTTGACCTTAGTGACAGCCACAACACACTAGCGCCCGGAGCGTATGCAATAAAAACTGGTGCTATATCTTCGAGCACAATAAGACTGCCGGCAATGATTTATGCGTGTGTAAGGCTGCGGGTACACACGAGCGAGCAATAAACTTAAGCCAATCAATCCCTCCCCACGGGAAGGGAGTTATACGTAACGTATTAGTTTTTTTTAGCCCCGTTGTTTGGAGCTACGTCTTCAGAACCTGTACACTTGTGTGCAAATTATGAGCTGCATGTTTCGCGCCGGAGCATAAATCATGACGATGCCGGGTGAGTGTGTGTTGGAACGTTCTTCACTCATCATCGCTCAACGGAGCCATTACTCACTGCTGCTCTGGGTGTCATCCTCAGGCGTCATGAGTGGCAGCGACCCAGGGATAACGCTCCAGGATCATCCCGGAGCTTGGAATGTGGAAGCACATTTATCTGCACCCCCCTCAACGGCAGTGTGTGGTCATTGCTATCATATTGGGTATCTTGATGCTTGTTTCAGCCCATCGTTGGCTTCTGTTTCCTTCGTAGGAAGGAAGGTTAATCCACCTTGCAAAACTGGAAGATACCGAACAGCTGGTTGCGGTGATGCAATTGATTTGATAGAACGTACGAAGAACTATTCGATAGATCACGATTCTTTAAAGATACTAACTTGCTTTAATAAGTACGTTGATGAGAGATGGAAGACGATGTTGCCTTAGCTCTTCCAAGTAGATTACGTCATTCTACAACAGATGGCGCTAGAACTAACAAAAAGCCACTATTGTCAAATTAAGCACGCTATAACCTTGAATTATGACAATGTAACGATTGGATCAAGGATCGATCGGAAGGATAAAATCTGGCTCATAATATTAAAAAAAAATTCACCTGTTCAATTTGAGTAAAAATATGCTCTTTAAATCCATATTATACTCATCTCAGTCTGGTCATTTATCAGCCATCATAATAACTTGTTTTATGTACATATTTAGGCATAAATTGTTAAATTTTAGCATATATTATTGATGTCTTCTTCATAATTTTAGTCTTTAAGTGTTTTTCAAGAAATTTATCCCTCTGGGTAGCATTTAAAAACTTATCTAATCGATCCATCGCTCGGGAATCGAACCAGCACTCTTCACGTTGAAAGTCCGGCTCACTAGCCAATACACCATCTATCACCTGCATGGACAAACAGATAATTCTTCAATAAAAGTATGCAACCTTCGCACTAATAGCTGGATTCCACATTCCACATCGCCATTTTCCTATCGCATTCTGCTGCGCCTCGAAGAGCGCATGAAATGAATAAAATTAAGCAACTGCTCAAGCACTGCACATTTCAATACGAAAATTAACTCGCGCACGCGTTAAGGCGAGTCTTGCGTTGAAGGCATAAAGAAAACTACACTGCCACGCAACGAACTCAAAAACTGTGTAAGGATCCTGCCGCATGTGGTGTTGTTTTGTTTCTGCCCCGCTGTAAATAATTCATTATTCTGTGCAGAGATATTCAGATTCTTCTGCCGTGTTCTTTTTGCCGGGCGGGGAGATTTAACCAAGGCAAATGACACAGCGGAGCAGTGAGAAGCACGAAACACACGGGATCAAGCAAATCAGTTTCAGTGCTACCACCTCACACACCACCCCTCCAAAGCCTTATGCGCCGCGAAGAATCGAAAGCGTTGTAGTAAAACTATTACGGCAGCGAGGAGAAACACAATTTCCTGCCCATCGTTGACGAGTCCCGTGGCCGTGGCCCGAACCGGGCACTGTTTTGAGCCGGAGCTGTCGTCTTCGGGTCGTCGGGTTGGCCACCTGGCTGCACCGACCGATAGCACGGGCCAAAACACCCGGCAGGAAGCCTGGAAGTGGCGAGTGGACGGTGCGGAAAGTTATTAAATTGTGAAGTACGAAATTAATGACTTTTTTATTTTTAACCTGAAACGAACCTGACTGCGGATCGGTTTAAATGCTGCAGTCGGGCGATGCATCAGCTGAGGCACGTAGAATGCAACATCGAAACGAAAAAGCAAAAGTGGAGCTGCGAAGAAAAAAAAACCCGCGCGAAATAAAACTAAATGTGAATGAAATGGAAACGGAACGGAACGAATCGAACATCGGAGGTTGCGCAAAAAGACAATTCGTCTGCGCCAGGCGTCTGCGCCAGGCGTCTGCGCCAGGAAGCCAGGAAATGAAAACTCATTAAAATATAGATTAGAAAGAACGCGAATTTGGCGTTGCCAGAGTTTTTACCGGGTTTTTGGGATGTTTATTTCGGATTTTTACTACCTCGTTCGGAACGTTCGGAAAGCCATTGCTCAATCCGGTGGATCGATGCGGAGCGCACACCGCTGCACTCATGCGTGGATGCATGATTTATGTACGCCAATCCATCGCTTCACGGGCCCGCCGAGTGAACCCTAGCGAGCGGAAATACAAAACATTCAAATCTAAATTTACGAGCTCATTTAAACACGCAAAACCATTAGGAGGAATCTTCGGCTCGGCTCCGCCGAAGGATTCGATCCTTTCGCGCACTTGCAAGCAGTGCGTACCAATTTCGCGCGCGCGCGCTTCCGAGTTTTATGGCCCTTTTGGAAGAGGCGCAGGAGTTTAAGCGCACCCCATTAAAGACGAGACATAATCTCGGCCAAAGGGACACGGTCGTCCCGGGGAAAACGGCATGACATGCGCACCTAGCACGCTCGGCTGCAGAAATAGGCCCGGAACGCGAACGATTGCTGTTTTGTTTTCTCGACCGGATTCTCGCATTTCATCTTTAATTTCTGCCTGTTTTAACTGCTGGTGCATTTTTAATCTCCATAAATTATACCTCGCATACGTCAACCGCGCTGGGCCGTGGTTGGCTCCTGCTGGTTTCGCGGTTCCGCCGGCCTGCCGTTGCGCGCGCAACTCATAATTCCCTGTCACGGGGAAACCGGAAAGAGAACGAACGGGGAAAACGAAACGAAATCGTCCGCTGGCGTCCCGTGGAATGCCAACATGCCGAAAACATGAAACCGTGAATGAATCGACGGGGTGCAATTATGATCTCCGCACTGGGTGCTTCTTCTGCATCGGTCTGTGGATCGAGTGCGAGATACACGATCCAGCAGGACGCGGAGATCGTCCGTAACTCCTGCCGGAGCGAACGGGCAGGCTCCTGGGTAAGCTCGGTAGCCCGTCGCTACCACTAATACGTTAGTTGAAAATTACACCCTGCCCAGGTGGCCGGGACCTCGCTTCTCGCGCCAGACACACAATTCCGGTGGCTGAATTACATAGTACGGAGGCGCGCGCGAGCGAAATGTGTATGGCACGTACCACAGATCGCGCGGAAAACAATTTATCCCCGGCATCCCCGGGTTGCAATTTAACGGAAGCACAGTGCACGTTTCCACCCGCCCTAGCTCGAATCGAACACTGGTGGATCGTTAATTGAGCCGTATTCGAAGCCTACCGATCGTCGATCGATCGGTTTCGGGCAAGGAAGGCTCATCAACATTCCTGCCAAATGCCTGTCTGGTGTAGGGATTCGGCAGGGAGACGCAGGATCGTAATTACGATAATCGGGTTCGACTGTTCGGTTTTGGTTTGAGCGGAATTAGACGTGCGTTGGGAGCAAACGGCAAGGATGAATGAGGACCCGGAGTGTGAAAAGAACAATGGCAAAAGGATCGCTGCTGTGCAAATGTGGTTAAAATGAATAATCGCATTCAATTAGAGCTGTCTGGCAGTTTCAACTCCTGAAGCTCGCGATGTAAACAGGCTTAGTAAGATGACAGACTTTTTTATGGAGCCGGATGTACTATAGAACCCTAAGTCTTAAGTGTTGAGTGTGTGCTTGATGTAGTCAAGATAAGTGTCAAGATAAGCGAGGCACGCTTATTTCAAAACCTAATAATTGTTGAGGGTCCCATTTTTTGTATTTAAGATGATTCAATGTATATTTTTACATCATGTAAACTGAAATGACTTCCAAAAAGCTTGAATTTAGGCTCAAGAATAATCACTTTCTCTTGAAACAAAGGGAAAGTGTACTTCTTGTCATACAACGTTTGGCTTGTTTTCGTTCTTGAAATTTGGAGTATGAACGATGTTGCGACAGAGATACAAGATATAGAAAATTAGATGTCTGGGACATCGATCGACCTATGTTTCCCATTCCGGAACTCTGGGTCTTCAGATTTTTGAAAGGTATAGATTTGAAACACTGCAAGAAGACGCACGAGTGTTTATTTACACAAGTTGAGGAATAGTTTGCAGACAAAATTTTGAAACAAAACGAGTCAAGTCAAGAAATTGATGCGTCGTTAAGATTTCAAAATTAAACCATTCAGAAACCAATGTATTTCTTCAATTTTACGCACATTCAATTTTACGCACACGTATACCAAATGGTGACATATTACCCATATCGGGAAAGATGCGCTATTTATTATTCGGCTCTACACGTAACATGATTCCGAAAATCAGCTATCATATCCCCGAAATTTCATAATCCTTCTTGCTAGTCTACCTTCCCCACGACTCCACCGAAACCCCCGATAATTGTAAGCCCAGAACTTGTTACATGCTAACTAAGTGTTTTGTTTGTTCTAGGTAAGCCGGCAATGAAAGCATAACTCACGCACCTGACCGCTAACCCTGCGCTAACACGGAACACACACACACCCCAATCGGTTCATCCTTACCGTACTCGTGCCGTGACCCGTGCCCACCGTATCATCCATCCCCAGAAATCCCTTTTGACCCTCCGGTACGGCGCGTGGTTTCGCCAAAACGAACGCCCCAAAAAAACGTGATGCGTGCTGCCTTCATGTTTCGGTGGAGCACGAGCGGGGTCCGTAAGTCGTGATCCCAGACAGGGACACAGGGCCATAGCGTTGTGAAACCGGAGGAAAAGAGGAGAAAAATAACGCAAGTGCCGTGCTGCGAATGTGCACTCGCGCCCGGGGTAATCACAGTAATCGACGCGTGGATTAATGTGTCCGAAATTGGGCATAAAACACGTGCTGTTGTCCGACGGGGTGGATTTGAAACGGAGTGTTAGTTGCACCCCTTCCGGGAAGATGCTGCAAGGACGGTTCGTAAGGTGAAGGAGATAGATCGTTGTAATTCGGAGAAAGAGGCACGAGTACGAGGTTTTCTGGTGTGCGTGTGTGTGTTCCCCGTCTGACAGCCGACGTATCAGCCGCCGCAGCATAAACCGACGCGGCCACAACAGCCGTCTGCGGTTGGCCGCAGGAGCATGACATTTCGCTGCGTTCCACCGTACGACGCTGGTGCACAATGGGTAAGTGTTGGGCTGGCGAGTATGCGTTAGTGCATTTCTTCGCCAACTCCAAACATAGAGTGCTTAAACTGTTGAAAGCAGACAACGAACCTTGCGAGGAAGATATGTCTTAGTGTCATAGACGTTTTATCCCAAATTTGTGCTTGAAAAAACGATCCTTTCTTAGAAGTATATAAAATTGAATATAACAAAAAAAAAACTATGAAAAGCTCATTAAAATTTACTTCAAATACGATATGAAATTGAAAATCAACCAAAAGAACACCTATTTGACGAAACCCCTCAGCGCCCTCTATTGAGCATGCTTCCGCTACTGCACGGTAGATGTCTCTGCAAGCGAGAGGGAGAATTCGCGTTGTGCTTAAAATACGCGTTTTATTTAAAATCATATAGGAAGTGTTTTAAATGTTTTAAAATAGTTAATAACATGTTCAAGCACTTTGAAATGAATCAAAATAAAAATAAAAATATGCTTCTTATTACTGGAGTTTTGGAGACACCACGTGCCTATTTCACGACCTAATCAACATGCCTACAGACATACTTTTCAGAAGACTTTCTAATGTATCACTTTCAAAAACAATTTTACATCAAAAATCGAACCCTTCTTCCGTTACACAATGTTTTCCTAAAGGGCAAATGATTCAAATTACAAAGATGGATACTTTTATAATCGTCTTCACGTGTCCATCACTAGCAGATATTTGACGATACTATAACATTAAGTACAACCTGTATACTGTTTCAAGCGGGTTTTTTGCCTTCAAATGTTCCTTTCCAACATGAGACAGATGTTTGGAGATATTTGAAACCATAAGAAGCAGCTGGAAAAGTTCGGAAACAATAGCAAAGATTATTGCCACCTTAACTTTGGTTCACATTGAGACATCACTCTCAAATCGGAACGGCACCTGACACAAGGCTACAAAAACTGTCACCAGGAACTATTAAATTCATTCCGTCCAGGCGCGCAAAGCTGTGACCGAGCGCGAAGAAATGTGCAACAAAAAAAAAGATTCAAAAATCCCCCGTCGATCCCGTCCCGCATTCTCACTGTGACACCGTGCGAGCGAATTCCTCTTCCGGTCTGCGTGCGAAACCGCCCGTCACCGCACCGGACGAGCGAAATGAACCCCCCGACGGTGGACGGTGAAAGAAGCGAGTCCAGCATAATAATAAAAAAAAAACCGATCCGTCCGCCCGATTTTGCCCGTTTTTACCCCGAATTGTTTGGTGAAATTTTTACGAGAATGATCACCTCGTTAAGGGAACGGGCCGGTCGCTGCCCGGCCGAAGTCTTCATCGGCCCGAAAGAAAGTCATTTCGGAGCCCGGGGTAGAACCGGCAGGCCGCCTGGTGCTGCCGTGTGTGTGGAGAGGCTAGCGCTTTACGGCGACATGAATTTTCGCATCATCACCAGCACCACGCACGCAGCCGAACGGCCCAATAAAAGCTAATTTACTGGCACATTCGAAATTATTTACAGTCGCCCAGCCTGCAGGGTTGCCTGCCACCCCCCGATGAGCAGCATCGGTGGCAGTTTCGCCACCGCCTACTTGACCACTGCCAGAATCCTCGGACTCTGCTGTGTGTGCGTGGATTGTTTTGACATTTGTGATTGTTTCTGATCTCGAGCGCGTCCCGAGCGCGGAAATGGGAAGAAAGCGAAGAAAGAAGCCCGTTCACTCCTCACACGTGTCCGTGCAGAAGATCGCAGAAGCTTCCCGCCCTGATATCGCTCGGTCGCACCACTTGACAATCTCAAAAGGAGGAGGAGAAGGAGAACAAAATCAAACTCCCGCTGCGTTCGATGGGGAGTTTAGTGTCGTTGTTTCTCCGTGCCCAGATTGATTGCCGTTTCGGGCCAGCCCGCGACGCGAGATTTTGGCAGTCAATAAATCACGCTTCGATCACGGGCTGCCCCGAGGGTGTAGGACAGGACGTGAACCACCAGTGGTTCCTTCTCTACTTTGACAGCCCGCGCGCGGAACATGTTCTTGAGGGGCGAACCTACAAACCGCCCGGTTGTAATTACCCAACGGATTCGCATCTCCCGTGCTTTGACATTTAGAGCGGCGTGTGTGTGTGTGTGTGAGCGAACGCGCCCTCAAGTTGTGACAACATTTTAACTATTTTTGTCTCCGCTAACAAGTGGCTGGACGGGGGTTTTCCTACATTGTTTGTACGCCCGCCGAGCTTTGGTGCAGCAGCGTGCGCTCGGATCTTGGGCAGCCCATTGTATGTAGAATATGACACACCGACACAACACGAAATCGCACGGCAACTTGTTTGGATTGCCGTCGAGGAAGTGGGAAGGTGTGAACGCTCGAGATGCGGATTTCGTCGGAGCGGATTTATTTTGAGTTTTGCCGTTGTTTGGTTGGAAAGTGTCTTACCTTAAACGTTGCCTTCCATGAAGATTGCTATGGGTCGTATTCTCCGAAGATTTTATGAAGATGAATCGAGATTGAAGACATTTGTTGTAAGCTCTTCTTTTCAGTATCGTTTAGTATTTTGAAAATGTATTCAGTAAACAAAATAATAAGCTTGTTAGAAAGAACAAGATTTTTTTTGCCTTTTATAGAATTCTGAATGGAATTACACTCACTTCACGTTTGCTCTCAAAAACATGGTATTAAACGTGACTTAAAAGAAATCCAAATGATGTCTTAAACAAATCATTCTTACATAAAAAGAGATTTATCATTCTAACTGGGAGATTTATGAGATTTTTAATTTTTTTTTTGAATATTGTTAAGAATATTTTATTTTAGTTCTGACCAGGATAAAACGAGGATAACTAATGAAAACCCACAAAAAAAACTCCAAAATGTTTGGGAAACACACTCGCCGACAGATGGCGCCTCCTTATCAAGATTGTAGCGTTAAATTTGCTAATATATAAAAATAACCTCTTTTTGAAACCTGTCACCTGTGGACCATAAAATAATTTATAAAACATTGCTTGATTATGTGAATAAATAACAAAAAAAAATCGCAATAATAACAAATCGTCGTCAATAACGTAATTAAAAAATGCTAAATAAAAACGACGAAAATTCGCTATTGTCAAGGAATTCATTCAATAACTAAATTTAAAGAGATCTAAGAAAGCTTTGATGTTATAATAATTTAGCGAATATTAAGGATTATACAATTTACTTCACAAATTAGAAAATAAAAATCTCCGAGAGATAAAAACAATTTAAAAATTTGGATTAGACAATCAAGAACATATACAAAAAATTCAACACATACCAATAAGCATAAAACATGAAACACAAAACTATTGCGAAAAACCACACTTGACATTAAATAGTTTTGTTTGTTTTGTAGTACCAGTTGTGTTAGCTGTCAGCTTCGTTTACACTGCAATGCTAAAGAATCTTTACTAGAACAGGAGCCCAAACTGAAGCTTATGATATCTTAAACGTATTATCAATAATTAAACCTCATCTTCCAATCTGAATGTGGATTCCGTGTCACCAGCTGCCAAAACTCCGCGCGCGTACACCGACTAAACACCAAATTAACAGCAAATCATTGCCCAAACAAACCCCAATGGGTTCCACGAATCGCAATCAGGTGCTCGGTGACGTCGCGCCTCCGCCAAATCGCGCCAAACCGCGCTCCGGTGGATGCTATGAAAAATGAATGACCACGAAATAAACGACCGGTGCTAACGGTACACGGGCAAACGAGCGCGAGACGCGGCGAGCCGGCCGTTCCAGTAAGTGGGAGGATTGCCATTGATTGCCGCCACATCGGTGGTGTTTTGTCGCGCTGGTAGTAATAATTTAACATGACTTGTTTTAGGTTGTGTGAAAATTGTGCACGCGGCCCCGGGTACCTGGGACGGGACGCAGGAGAAAAAGCGTTTTTACAACCAATTAAGCATTAATGGAGGAGTTTAGGGAACTGGGAGTAGGAGAAGTTGATTCCGATATGGTGGAAGATCCGCAGCCCGCGCCGCACGAGACGATAAATCCTTCAAGGCGCGTTTGTGCTACCCGCGTCAAAGCCAAAGCAAAAAAACCGAAGGCGAATTACTCCCATCCTAGATAGCACAAATTAAATGCCCATCTAATGAATTGCGAAGGTTTGTCAAACAATCAGCACCCCGTGCGAAGTTCGCGGAGCATGACATGAGCGCACGCGTGCGTGTTTGTGTGCGCGCGCCAGTGTGTAATGGGCTTTTAATTCGAGTGTTGACTCCTTTTAAGGGCTCATAAATTATTGCTTGCACCGCTGCGATAGATAGAGAGAGATAGAAGAAAGGTGAAGCGGTGTGAGACGTCGACAATCTTGCCGAAAGGAACTCGCCATGGTCGCTATCGATATGGTAGGGTTGTGCTTTTTCGCACACCTCCTCAAATGCTAGAACCATCTGTCCACCGATTTAGTTTTAATGTAATTTAGTACTTTCGGTCGCCCAACCCGCCCATCTGCCTGGGCCGGGCTATTGGAACGCTGGAGCCGCGAGCTGCGCGCGGGACAAGCTGCGGCTAGTTCATTAAGCATAAAAGCACAGCTTGGCACAAGACGAACGCGACAGGAAAAGGCGAAAGCAACGGCCGCAACGGTCACTTCGCTTGGCCACAAGGTGGCGTGAGGTGTCTCTAATAAACTTCAAAAGCAATTTAACCCTAAGTGTCGGCCTGGAAGCACAGCACAGTTTTCTGATCGGGAAGCGGCGTTCTGCTCGACCATTTCAATACGAATTAAATTCAATCTCGCATGGGACACCGCGTGCCTATAAGTTGTAGAGTACATAAAAGGAGGTTCTATTGCTGATTGAAAACAGAACTCGCTTGCGCAGATGATAGTTTTTTTCTTCTCGCAACCCAAGTCCGTTAAGGGTCCGTTTACGGTCCTATAAGCGCACAAAAAAACACGTCAAACTAATTAAAGAAAAAACGAGCAGCATCCAATTTGTTGTCGGTGCTAGGGTTATGATATCACCTTCGTGCGGTTTCGCTCGTTACAAATAGACGTTGCGTACGTACAAGAATGCTCACTTCATGCCCGATTCTCGGCCGAACTAATAAACGTGAGCCATCTTCTACGGAACCCGGTTCGAAGCTCCTCTTCGAAGAGTTGGCCCATTTGTTTTTTTTTTTGCAAACCACACTATAAACACGACAAACGGCTACCATAAACGACAAAACATTACTCGGGGTGAAATTTTGACACTTAGCACCGTGCGTGTGCAAACAAACCGAATGGAGAGAGAGAGAGAGAGAGAGAGAAGTTAAGAAGCAGCAACGCAGCAAAAAAACACGCAATGAAGCCCATAAAGCAGGCGCTGCGATTAAGGTGGCTCGGGCGGTGTTGGTGGCTCGCAAAAGAATAGGACCAAAACGAACCGATGGTCGAGTCTCGGGCGATGCCTTGCAGGAAACCACCGCCGGACTCTCGCCCCTTTCTCTTTTCCGGTTTCCGCCGACCATATTTCGGTTTGTGTCATATTTATGTTCCGCCGTCTTCGGTGTTCAGGTTTTCTTCTTCTTATTTTCCGCTTGTGCTCCTCAAAACCCCTTGTGTTATTAATTTGAATGTTCGATTGGCACCGAACGGGGCGGAAAGACCACCTGAGCTGGTGTTGCCGTTGTGAGGGGAAGATGATTACAAAATGGGTTTAAGGGTGCACGGGAGGGGGTGGTAGAGGGACACGAGTGACCACCGAATCGATGAATGAATCGCCTTTCGGCCAATAATAATTGGTGGTGGGCTTGCGGAACGTTGCGGAGCCCAGATGTGAGATTATGCCGATTCGACATTATCCTCACCTTTAAGGCTAAATATGCAACACGAACAGGCGCGCACACGGCCCCAGTGTGCAACATATCGTGAGCGAATTTATGAATGAACCCGAACGTTCGCGCCACGATTTTGTGCCACCACCGGCGAGATCGCCCACAAGGGGGTTCGTCGCTTTTCGTTTGTGTCTCAAGTCTTTTGTTTTTTTTCTCCTGCTTAAAGGCCACTTCTTCGGACACGCTCGAGCACGCGCTCTTTTCTCGCCCGGTGATGCGTTTGCGAGGCCCGTACCGTGTGTGAGCGGCCCATTGCCAGCGGAATTGCACCAGCCCCGTAAAAGGGACCACTCGATTGGGGAGCGATTTTTCTAACGTGTCGCGCAAGGGTTGACCCATTCCCTTGTGCGGGGAACTGCAGTTTTTGCTTTTGTTTCGCTACACTACGCTGGCCATCCGGAGGCAGAAAGGTGACGACGGTGGTATTAGCACACGGTTGACCACACAGCAGTACAACGAAACAAAAACCGGCTCGCGCCTAAAATGAGTGTGTGAGGCACGCGCGTGCGCACGCTTCCACCACGGTCGTTCGGGGGGCACGCGCATTCAATAGCATTCTTTTGTTGCAGCTTCCCGAACGGTGCTAGGTTTTTGCTCACACGACCCAAAGAGAAAGGGGGTTTCGAGTGCGGAATGCATCGGACAGTAGAATCGTCCTACCGCATGGAGCCAAGCCGCACTATCGTATCGCGCATTGGAAAGATTTAAACGAGAGCTAACTCCGCTGAAATGGAAAGACCCATAACCATAACGTTCCGAACCGGTGGCATTGATATGGTATCAGGCGTTAATTAAATTGAAAATGTCATCCTCATGAGCGTCCTCCAACGAAGCTTTTCGGCTTAGCAATAAACACTCATCATACCGCTCTAACTATCATCCCAAACACTTACTCGCAGCTTATCACGTAAAACGCGTTCTGTTGGAGGTCTCTACCGTCCTTTTGGAGGCACTTAAATTTGACACCTTCACCACCAGCCGCCACCTCAAACCAGCACCAGCATCGGGCGATAATTAAGTTAAAGAAACTTGGGCGGTGGGCTCAAATGCTACAGAGCCCGCCTCGCTTATCGCTCTCACTCCGTCTCTCAGTCTACCCTAAAAACAAGCCCTTCCTCCTGAATTTCGCTTTTAATTGCACCGCGCATCGCAGCACCTCACTCGCTCGTTTAATTAATATAGTTTCGTCTGCAGGCGCGGTGTGCGAATTTGCGTACGAACGTAGCGATGTTGAACGGAGTCCCAGGGCCGGAGATGCGCTTCTTCTCTTGTAACTGTTTTCTGTCCTGGGCCCCGGCAATACTGATCGCCGACACCATATAGAGTTTCCATACATTAGCATTAATCGTTTCGAGACGTAAAGACTCGCGCTTCCTCGCGCTTGATTTGGTTTTTCGGACGGCTTCTGGTTCTGGTTCCGACACGTCTCTGTTTTCCTCCGCTCAGGGTGGAGCAGCAGTAAAAAGTAACTTTCGACACTTTAATTCTCGATTTTCTTCAGCTACCTGTGCTATATTACGTGCGTAGATTGATTTATAAATCAATTATTTTCATATTTGAATTCACTGTCTTATCAGTACAGTTTATATATTTTGCATATAAATAATTTTGGATTTTTGATTGTCTTGATTAACCATTTTGGTTTGATTTAAATATGTTTTTACAGTTAATGCCAAACTAGTCAAAATGGTTAATTTTTTTTTCATTAAATCCTATGATAATAACACTTTTTTGATAATTTTTTAAAGAAATCAGCTTTAAGTATACTGACATTCGATTTTTTCCGATTTACGAATACTTTTCCAACAAAATATAAAATTATTTTTCAGGGAACTGTATTCTCAAACAATCAAATGAAATCATTTTCTAGCCATTGCTTGCCGCAACACGGAAAGCGTTTTTTGCGCATTAAAAACCCCCCATTAATCCTCTTCAAATCGCTTCCAAACTTTCGAGCAGACCTCGCTGTGCGCTGTTATTTTAACACACATTTTTCTGTCACCTACAACCCGGCCGAGGATCGGGCCCGCGACCAAACCTGTAACCCAAACTCGTACCCGAGAGTGGTACAGAAATCCACCTCAAGTACGCTTCACCCTCTCGAAGGCATCACTCGACAGGTCCGGGTGAACGAAAATCTCTTCGGCATCGGCTTTGCCCACAATTGTATCCGTTTCGGCGGTTTTTTTTTCTTCTCTCACTCTTCTCCACTAAGACGCTAAGACGCCCCACGCGCTATCAAAAGTCGCCCTCGTTGTTCGATCGTCTTCCTCCGCGCGTAATGCGAACCGGGCAAACGATAGTACCCCTAGGAGTCACAATCACGCACACCGAGGGCGATAAGTTTTCGATTCATTGTGGTGTGCCTGTGGCCGTCTGTGTATGTGGGTCACCACACATCGGGCACCGTCGTCGACACCCGGGGCCGCCCGAAATTCGCCCCCCTCAACAGCCGACCCGGCCCGGTACGAAGATTCCCACGATGGTGCTCCTCCCGCGCAGCCCGGGCACCGAGGCGCGTCCGAACGCGAACACAATTGAGTCAATTTGTCACAGGTGAACGATCGATCAAGTGTGTTTTATCGTACCGCGGCGCGCGGTGCGACCATAACATAAGCTCGTGCGCCACATGTGCCGCTGACACCGCTCAATCCGCGCTCCCGCTCGTCCGGTACGCGCGAGGTACAAAACAAGCCTTTCAACCAAAACCAAAGCAAAAACGAGCGTGGATAAAAAAAGGGGTAACCTCCGACACACACGCGCACGAACCGCGCCGAATTGCGGCGAGAATCTTCACGACCGCGGAGCGGAGAGCGAACGAAAAATCTCGGGAGAGAGATCATTATGTAGCAAAACGGCACCGGCACCGGCACCAGCAGCATAAGAGGCAGCGGGCATGAAAGAGAATCTGGCCGCAGCATGCGACGAACCCGCTGGGTTGGAAAATCGCTCCGGGGCTTTGCCGTTGACCCGATCGCCACTAGTTTACATGCGATCCTCCGATCGTACGCATCGGCGCGGGTCGGGTCGTGCGTGTGTTTCGCGTATTTCAGTTCAGCATCGACTCGTTTCTTTCTTTTTTTTTCGGGCGATCCGTTTTTGCACCTGCGTCTCTCTCTTTCTCTCTCTCTCGCTTCACCTAACGAGATTTTATCTCTGTATGTGGTTTTCTAACGATAGCTCGACCGATCGCTTGTTAAAGTGTTTTAGTTTATATCAAGAAATAATTTTAATATTTTTACTCGTGACAGTACGCATGATAGTGACTTGAGCGGGTTCGTCGCTTGTTTCACGGTAGCGAAGCGTTGATGTCTTTCGATTTAGTTTTGATTTCTTTCGCTCGAAACGTGTGTGCCATTTCACCGGTGCGTTGTGTTTACGTTGATAAGCATCAACATCATCACGCAAAGAACGTATTGATGCCATCATTCCGCCATAAGTGATGTTTGTGCATTAAAGTGAATTAAATGTGCCTTATTTGCTTTCGGGAAACCTCTAATGCGCAAGGTCCGTAGCATCAGCTGTATCAGCCTGCCATCTAAACTATCCATCAAAGCGACAAATGTGCCTATTCCGTCGTGCCTCGCACTGGAGTCGCACGGTGATCACTGAGTGCGAATAATAGTATTGTGAAAGCCCTTCTTTGCCCGCCGTGCCCTGAGCAAACCGCACACCATGAAGAACAATAACGGGCCGCAGCACGAGATCGGCGATCTCGGTCAGCAACATCACCAACAGCAGCAGCAACAGCAGCATCAGCATGACCCGGGTCAGATACAAATCACCGACCTGCGGCATCAGTCTTTGAACGAAATCCTGAAGAACAACATGGAGATCATGAAACCGTCCGGCCATCATGATCCTCACGGGCTGCACGGGCTGCACCACGGCTACGACGATCACCATCCCGGCGCGATGGACTGTACCGAGCTGGTCGGTGCGTCCGCCGGTGGTGACAACAACAATAACCGGAGAAGTGACAGCAACAACAACCATGCGACTGCCTCCTCGATCGCCACCAGTCAGCAGCAGCAGCAGCAGCCGCAGCAGCTCGGTGCCTCCACTGGCGCGGGTGCGACCGGGTCCACCGACTGCGACGATGACCTGAGCAAAAGCCAATTGATTTTGATTGATGATGAGCGCAGTTCCCTGCACGACGATGACGACGTAAGTTCGATCGGCGATTTGCTCGCGAGCGAGCGCGCGCGCGGGAGTTTGTGTGCCGCACGGGGAGATCGCGCCGTTTGGCACTTTCTGATTTATTCCTTGCACCACCGCTGGCGACCTTTCACCTCGCTTTCTTCCTTGCGCGGCGCGGCGCGGCGAACGGCTCAAAAGCGCATTTCGATGTCTTCATTCGTTGTGATTTGCATTTGTGATATGAAGCGTTTTTTCCCCCCTCTATGAGTGACACCACGATTCGTGAAGAATAGGATGATCACGTGCAGGAGCAACTCAATTTGGATGCTCTGGATGTTTTAGATTGGAATTTCCCTGTAGGGCAGGGGTGTCAAACTCGCTCTTTTGGTGTTTAAGTCTTCTTTTTTATTCAGCTTAACTAGAAAATGACAAGTCAATATTTTTAATAACTTCAAATCAGTTCAACAAATTGCTAACTTGGTGTTTTGAATACTAAAAATGACATACTAAAAGTACACATTTACCTATTAGTACTATTGACATATTTTAAATTCCTAGCATACATCAATACCTGATAATGCTCTTCGATGCTCTTCGATGCCACCACTTATTTCGTTTTGTCTTTTATAAGCTTAATTCTATATCAGAGTAAAAATTATCGATTCCGATACTTCCGTCCTTCTCAAACCTGTGTTGGGGTAAGAGGTGGGACTTATCATCATAATAAATTAAGGAAAAACCAGCCTTGAATGACTGAAGGAGTTCGATACAAAGCCAAAATCAATTATTTGTTTAATTTTGTTTGTATCATCTTCATCTTCCTCCTCCTATTTGCAGGAACATAGGTGTATTATCTCTTCAATATCCCTCAGTTGGTATTCACTTTCATTTTATTACTTCAAATGAATAATACCAGCTCGATGCTCCAAACTCATTTGACATCCCTGGCTGTAATCTACTAAATCTACTCACTGGATCCCGTGTTTTTTGCTTCAAATTTCTTTCAAATATCATGTTTATTGCTTCCCGCTCGACTGCCCCCAATCAGCTCACCATCATCGCACATCGGGTCGTCAACGGTGACTCCGTTTTCGTACTCCTTTCCCGCCAATCGATCGGACGATCGTATGTTTCCAAAATTTTCTAATCACTTTTCTCTCCCTCCCGAACGTCAAAGCAAGCGTCCTTAATTCTTTTTTTCTCTTCTCCGCTTTCTGCACATACATCCCATCGCTTCGCTCCCGGTTGCTGCCTACTGCTGCTGCTTCCTACACCCGTCGTCACTCGGTCGTTTATCAGATTCCCGGCATTTGCGCGGATCGATCGATTGTCGATGATTTTTAATTTCACCTCCTCCGCTCACGTGCTCACGAGTGGAGTGTGGCTTTGTTTTTCTTTTCTCGTTCGCTCCCAGCCCGCAAGGCTACGGAGAAGCCGCGAGTTTGGACGCGAAAGGAGTAGCAGTGTGCGGTGGGTGGATGGGAGGAACGAAGGCTCTCCCTAAAATAAAAGAATCTTGCAAGTAATCCGAGCTACGTCAATCATTCAAGATTACTGAATTAATTATTACGCTTCCTCTCTTTCCCTAGCTCTCGTTGCTGTTATGCTGGGCTGCTGCTGAAACATTGGAGCATATTTTTTCATCCCCCCTCTGTCTCTTGAGCGTGTGTGTGTGTGTGCGTCCACCACGCCGATTTCACGCCGGTCGCGTTACGAGCGCCTGCGCCTAAACGCCTAAACGCGGGCGCTTCTCTGCGCGAAGGAATTGAAACTATCCCTTTCGGGAAGGAAATCGATCGCTACTCGGATCGACTACGCACTGACCCAATTCCCGGACGGAGCATTACAGATTACATTATGGAGGGGAGGATGAGAGGGAGGGTGGTTAAGTAGAAGGGGGCGGATCGGTTGGCACAACAGCTCACAAGTACTCCTTCTCGAAAGGGTAACGAAAGAGAGAATCAGTCTGTGCGGTCTTGTACGGCGTTTGTTTTGTTTGTTAGACATCCGAGGATGTGGGGAGGTTTTTATCAAAACATGCATTGATCGGCACCTAGTAGTGGGACGAATTGCTGAACAATTTCAGCCTGATTAAACTCGTTGCATTACAAAAGAACTATTAGAAGATCGTTCTACATTTACTTACAAAGCCGTTGAATGTTCCATATTGCGATTTCGATGTACTGGTTTTAAAAGATCGCAATAGTATTCATGGCGAAGAACTTAGCCAGGCAATATAAACACCTGTGACAGCCTAGCCTAGTATTATGGCGAAATGTATAAAATTATGGCGAAATGTATTTTAGCATGCTATAAATCCATTTTTAATGGATAACAAATGGCTAAAATCGATTGGAATATTATTTTTAATCTCTCGTTCCTTCTCTTTAATTTTCTCTTTCTCTCTATATAATTTTGCCTAGAGTCTGCATAGGCTGTCATACATCTGTGATTGAATTTCATATTGTTGAACTTTGAACAAAAAATATAATAAAATTAAATGATGAAACACAAAGCATAATGTGTTGACTTCCAAGTGTGTTTTCACAAATTTATACAAATTATTCACTCCCTCAACTACACCCATCGTGAGCGGTACTCGGACACGATCGTACACGACGCATCACAACCGACCGCCACGATTTGTAGCCGAACCGTTAAATAATTTGCTTTACAAGCAAGCGCCCGCACTTGCACGATTCAAACGAATCATGATCGCCTGAGACAATCCTGAAAATTGTCTTCAAATTCCCCTCCCTTTTCGACGTGCATAAATTAATACCGCATCTCGCGAGCCAAGGAAACCGAGGAGGCTGTGACGAGGAAAAAAGGGAGAGAGAGAGAGCAAAACAAGCGAGAAGAAAAAACTCACCACCCAGCCACACACAGCTGAAGTGAACCGACATGGCAAAACACTTGTTCTCTTGTGTGCTAGCGTGCTCGTTCGCTGTTTTTTTTTCTTATTGATCTTCTCTCGCTTTCGATCTTTCGTTTTTGGCAACACTTGCTTGTGTTTTTCGTGTGTGTCTTTTTTTTTGTCTCTTCAACTCGATTCGTGAGGACAGGAAACGTTTTTCAGACACGGTGCAGTGGAACGCTGGGGTAAACTCTTCCGCTTCGGCGGTCTGCCGAAAGGCAAAAGGAACGGTTTCGTGCAAAATTATGGATCCCACGAAAAACGGACCGGTTACGACCGGTGGTGCCGGCGGAATCCTCCAATTTATGTGGCACCCAACATCATGTCACTCGCCACCGCAGTTTAGCGCGACCTATGATCGGCACGATAATGTCGGGATGCATTTTGGCCGTCCTCCGGCTCTTTTTCTCTCTTGCGCTCGCCTTCTGGCCACCCCTCACCATTTAACACGCTTCCTACGCACCCGGAGCGGGAGGAAATCGGCATAACATACACAGTTTTCGGTAATCTCATTACAACAATTTTGTCGATTTTTTGGCGACCCCAGTTTCGGTGTTTTCTTTTTTGCTCTTGTTGCTCCATCCACGCCTCGACACGCGCACGGCGTGTATCGGAAACGCTTAGAAAGTTTGTTGCCTACACACGATCGTACTCCCGCAAAACGGAGCGAAACTGCCCTGCAAAAAAAGCACTTGACACATGGGCCGAACATAATCTTAATACTTTAACCGCCTCCGCTTAAGTCCCGAGGCCGGCCCGGGATGAGCGAAGCTAAGGGAGGGACAGATAAACTCCATAACGCATTTAACCGCAGGTCAAACGATCACCAAATAGCGTGGTATTATGTGCTTTTTTCAGCTTTTTTACTGTGCAAAATTTAATCCGGCAAGAGGGCATCGTTAGGTGAATACACTTACACGCGTTTTTGGCAGCGATTACCAATACAGTTTGATACTGTATGAGATGGAAGTTTTAACCAACGATGTTCTGAATCATCATAAAAATTAAAAGAAAAATCTTAAAGTTTGTATTTATACAATTAAAAACGTAGAGAAAACAGCTTTAACATTACAAAATCGCTTGGATGACAAGCATTTGATAATCATTCTTTTCTAGGATTAATAATATAAAAATTAATAATAAGTGGAAATGTTATCAACATAAAAATATCCTTAATATCATCCATATTTTTATGAAAATCATTTTTTTCATCAATCACTTCTTGTTTTTGGTCGTGATACAGTAAATAGCTTACTGTCACTGGCTTTCCAACTAAGCGTTAGCAAGTTATGGGTAGGAGCCCGAATAAACATTGAGTCTAGTAGTTTGAAGGAGAAGAATTTTTAATCAAAACTTACTTCCATTCAACGTGTCAACGATCGTATCATTTCATCGTGCAATATAGTAAAACGTTTAGTAAGGCAACACAATATAGTTTGACGCTTAAACGAATTCTTCGTTAGTCACGTGGATGACAAAAATAAAAGTCGTAGAAGCTCTTCAAGAAAACATTCCTAAGGAGAAGAGTGATTAAAATAGAACAAAACTTACCAAAATTTCGCTGTTTTCCTAGGGTTGTAACGAAAAAAAACACCAATCCAGAACAGCGAAGTGGTTAAGCCCTTTATCGCAAAGAGCCAGGGTTTGAAAATTGGACGTAATTTCGTCCGTCGTGATATGGGAAAGGAACGTGAAAATCAGTGAACCCTTTCGCAACCCTCCGCATGGGTCGAACCGGCTGCTGGTGCTGCTGCTGGCATTCCGCGACAGTTCGGGTTCTCGCCGCGCTGACCCAAATTTCAAGTGTCGATTCCGGCGGCTCAATTCTTGGTTCACCGTACCGCGGAGGGAGGTTTTCGTTTCGCGATCGTGATTCCGGCGACCATTCCGGCCATCGTTATGCGAGATTTTAATGATGAGCGTTGCGTTTTTTTTTTGTTTTTTTTTCTGCGTCGTTCTCCCTTTCTTTCTCTTCTTATCCTGCACATATACGAGCCTCTGCACAGGTTGGTGCAGGTTGCTTCCATCGCGCACATCAGCTGTGGTGCCGCAGAGAGTGCTAATAAAAAGAAAAATTGAACACTTGCGCCACTCAAAAACACATATGTATATACACACGGAACCGATCGGGGGGTTTTTTCCCCCATCGGTGTTTGCGATTGTGGCACGGTTGAAATGGGCCCGTTTTGTGTGCGGGCAAAACAAAAAGCAAAACCATCAAATCATGTCGTCGTCCGAGCGACTCCTTTTGCGCGGCCGACCCGAGGGGATAAAAGCGGCCCGGTCCGGGGCCGAACAAAAGTTATGACAAGCGGCCCGGTCCGGGAGCGGGATTCCTCCGTGATGTTCTGTTTCGGGAACGCCGAAGCTTTATGCTGATCCACGCACACACACACACACTGATGCACTGACGCAATGAAAAATGCCACATCCAGTGCCGCGCCGGTCGCTTCAGTTGCAGTTGCCGCTCGTGCCACCGAGTGGGGAGTTTTTCGTTCCTCCCGACTTTCGTACCGCAAACCAGATTGTCCTGGCGCGATACCATACCGTGGCCCATTAATTTGTACGGATCCCGTGTGTCCGAGAGCGTGCGCGCTGTGCAAATAAAGCGAAATAAACAATAAAAATAATTACAAGTTAATAATAATTTATTAACCTGCCGGTTTCGCCTGCGTGTGTTCTTTTGCCGAAACGGTCGCCACGAATTTCGGAGTGCCATAACGGATTCTTCAATTCAATTCCTAGTGTCGGAGGTCACCAAAAGGAAGGGCCGCAAAACCGAGCTCGCAGAAGAGTGGGGGGTTTCTTTTATAGAGAACATAAAGCGAGGTTCGTCGCTTATGCTTCCTTTCATTGCTGCAAGCGAAAAAGAACGAAAGATTTCATCGGCACCTTACGCTGTTACGGCTAATACGCACTCCACAGTGTCACTTGAGGGCTGATGATGCGCGGGTCTCAGCTGTAACCCTGCCGAAGATTTATGTGCCGGTGGGACGATCGGTTCGCGATCGGCATTTGCCGCAAACGATGCGGAAGAAATTGATTTAACACGCCGGATCGGGATCGGGACGCGTTCGATAAATGCTAATTTGTCTTACGATACGGCACCGCTGAAATGGGTTGTTGTTGGTGGTTTCTTTCTTTTTCGCAACATTTGGGGGGAGAATAATCATTCAGGGGTTCGCTTCCAGGCAGGTAAAAATCAATTCCACTTGCTTTCCGACCGAAATTTCCCACGTATCTGGTTGCTGTTATCGGGTGCTCTTTTCATTCGTTTTGTAAATTTGTAAAAGAAACAATCAAGAGAAGGATTTCTTTTATTTTAAAAAGCGAACTGGGTAGTAAACGAACACTTACTTCCCACTGACAACGGCCAAAAAGCGGGTCACTCGGCTTCGATCAATACCCACCCCAAACATGGGCAGCGAATGGAAATAAAAGTCAAGTAATTGGATGATCATTTACTTTTTGGGCATTTTTCGTTGCTTTTTTCCTTCGAAACCTCGTGCTCGATAAAAAGGTCGTATTGATGCTTTCTTCTGCTTGCTGGATTCCGTTCATAATAGGAGCATGTAACAAATGGCGCTGGCGATGATAATACCTACCGTCGGTCCGACACCGTCCGTTTAGGCCCGAAGCAAAGCATGCGCTTCAAACCGTCGGTGAAGATAAATAGCCAAATCTCAACGGGCTGCCTTTCTTTTCCGTTTCTGGTTCGGAAGTGATACGTTCGTCGCTTGTGAAGTGATCTTTTCGAGTGTGTAGTAAACTCTCCGGATTCGATGGGGCCATGAAGAATGAATGCCATTGATTGATCTCTCTCTATTGCACATTGACGGATCGTCAGTGCCATGAGGCACTAGATACTCCTGAGTGCATTCTTTACAAGACCCCGAAAAACCAAACCGAGTGACTTCAACGCCCGGTTAGTGCACAATAGCCACATTTCATTGAAGTTACGCTCTATAAGAACGCTTTTTAACAAGTAAACGGGTAGTAAAGGGCATCCCTAGCACCCAAACGCTGCTGGACGCTGCCGAACCCGTTGATTGATTAACGCATTCGCTTTAATAAAATGCACACGCGCCCCCGAGCGGGCTTTTAAATCGAAAGACTCAAAGCGACGAACCCTCCCGAAGTGACGAAAAAACCAAAATGCAACCGAGTCTTTCACTCAACCGTTTAGTTTTTTTTTATTCCTGCTTCAAATGAAGTGACCATTTTTCATCGCTACTCACGCAGGGGAGAGAGAAAAAGCTATCCGGCGGCAACCGGCGATTTGTTCGGTGGCTTCATGGCTTGGCGCACGCGAGATCGATTTCTTTCTTAGACGAGCCGCACCGTACGGCGCACCGTTCCGAAAATGTGTTCATCTCTTCCAACTTAATTACCCACGAGGTTGCCGATAGCGAAGCGAACGACAAGAACGGTGCACGGCACACGGCAACGAACGAACGAACGAACGCAAAAAAAAAACACAACAGCCCAAACCATCGCGTTTTATATAGTTCGTTCGGAGACTGTTTTGTTTTCCTTTAATTGGTGTACAACATGTACTGCCGGGGCCCGCACGAGACCACCGAAAACGACTGCGACTTTCAATCGATCTAAGCAGGGTCGTCCCCGGCCATCACCGGATCGGTGAATGCGGTTCATCACCCAATTCCTTCCTTCGGAGGGCGCGTTTATGGTTGGCGCGGGAGCGGCTGCTCCCGGCAGGGAAACGAGCACGAACACCCGAACACACAAATGTAGCGTTAGGTAAGGCGCTTTTTAATTGCCGACCACCTCGCGCATGGGGGAGACGCGTGCGCGCACCACCACCACCACCACCTCCAGGCGCGTTTATAGAGCAGAAGTTTCCGATTCGCTTTAATCATCGCCAATCATGAAACGCGGCTTAAACTATCATTCCCGAACTTTTGCGCGCGAGTGCGCGACGGCGTCAGCGCATAATTATAGCCATTATAGCTCGAATACCGCCCCGCGCTTGGTGCTCTCTCTCTCTCTCTCTCTTTCCCGCTAGCTGATTCTGACTTTATTACTATTTTCGATCCGGGCGCGCGCGCACCTCAGCAGAGCAGGAGTGAATGCTTTTGAAACTATTAATTTCATCACAATCACCCGGCCCGAACGAAAAGCCCAAGCCGAAAACAAGACACTGTGTGTGTGTGTTGTTTTTTCTTCACTCTCCCAAATCGATTGGAATTGTTTAATGTTGCGCTCTCGTTGTAACGATTTGATTAGATTTAAGCGAGAAGGTTCGCTTCTTTTTTCTTGTCGTTTGGTGCGTTTCTATCTGTTTCGTTTCGTCACGTGCCCTGTCGAGCCTTCGTGCGTGCGATAAACCATTTTCTAATCGTCACGTAATGTTTGGCACGCGCTATAAATGGCTTTTATGTGCTTTGAGGAGCGTATCTGTGAGTATAATTACGCTCTTCGTTTTAAAATGTCGCGCGTTTGTTTCCAACGATGCGTCAATTATAATTTGCAACGATTTCTGTTTCGGCTGACCTACAGGATGAATAGAAAGTGGATGATTATTTACTTCACGCGATATCAGCAAAATAGAATAGAAAACTATCATTCAATCAAAGAAAGTATTGTCATGAAGTTTTCTATTTTGTTTTAATTTTTTCCTATGCATGATAATGCTTGTTTTTAAACTCTTACCTTTTAAGACGGTTTCATGTTTACATGTTTCACCATTTACCTTTATATTGCTCTACAAATCGATGGAGTTGCTCATTACAAGTTCTCATTAGCTTCTTATTATATTAATTTGTTTGGGTGTTCATTATCATTTTCTTTTGATGTTGTTTTATTCTCGTTTAATTTCCATTTGGTCAGTTAATCAACAGTTGATTCTTATTTTTGACTTTCTCCCGTCTCTTGACTTTTATTGTATATTTTATTATAATTTCACATACTTCTAGTGCAAATACATCTTGATTAGCTTGTGTTTTTATTTAATCTTTTTTATAGATTTTGTTAAAACATTTATTTAATTTTTATGTCTGTAGAACATGAAACACTTACGGGTACCTATCGTCGCTCTTAACCGAGTGTTCCAATCTGACCTTTTTTATTACCGGATATTGTTACCAAATTTCGCATCTAATGAGTTCTGTAGCGAAAAACTCCGTCCATACACCGACAAACAGTCGCAATTTCCTAATTCAATTCAGACTCCTTTCGGGCACCCAAAAGCAAAACCCGCCCTTTAGCCAAAGGTTGCTCTGATTCCTCCCCTTCGTGAAGGTCTTTTCTGCCTTCTCGCTCGCTCCCTCTCTCTCTCTCTCTCTCTCTCTCTCTCTCTTTCTTTCCGTGCGTTATGTGTTTAGTTTATGCATTTTTTCCTATTGAAATGAAAAAAAGAGTTCGAAAAGCGTTACCATTGCTCACTTCCCTTTTCCAAAAACCCACGGCGTCAGGCCGTCTGGTCATATTCTTCCGCGCGTATTCTCCGTCTCTTTATGTGTGTGTGTGTTTTTTGCGTGGTTTTTATTTGTAATCCGGAGTCTGCGTCACTCCGCACGGTTTAAATTACGCTCAAACCCCGGCTAATCGACGCGGAGAGTAGAAAAAAGGAACCTCTCCTCTCAGAACAAACACAAAACCGGCTTCCAGCCGCGGGAAGGGGTCCCGGTGCCGGCCACGGCCATTGCACAGAACCCCTTCAGCTGTCGGTCGCCCGATGCCTTGGGGGCAAATAGATGTTTTAAAGGGAACCCCCCACCGGTGCAGCAAACATCGCTCACACCGATCGAAGCGAAGAGATCTGTGCGTTGTTTGCTCGGTCGCGTTCTTTTTTTTGCAGCAGTAGGGCACCGAAGCATAACTGAAACATATTGCTAATTGTCCCCAGGGCGAGAAGCGCAACCGAATTTTCCCTTTTAAGCCTTTGTGTGCATTAGGCAGGGCTGCTTTAATCGCGCTCTCTTTCTAGCCTAATGAATGCCGGCTTTACGGCAAACGCGTCAATCGACTCATGAACTGGTGCGTGCGTCACACACCATTGTCTAAGCATTTGATATCGCATCCGCAACGCGCGCTCCAACGGGACGATGATCCTCCGGGGCAATTGGGTTCACCAGCCGAACGTGACGCATGCGATCAAACAAATTGCACCTAATGAAGCAGCGCGGACCGCTGCCTGCCTTCTTCTTGAGCGTCCGGGGGCGAGATTAGCAATTATTTCGCACACCCGAATCCCGTGCTGCCGCGAGCTCGCGGCCAACATTCCACATTATCCTCGCGCTCCAATCCCAAGTCCCAAGGGGCCGAGGGAGATTACCGTTTAGAGGAACATTAATCATCGGGAGCGAATGCGGTCTTGACCAGCAGCAGCAGCAGCAGCAGCAGCAGCGGCAGCATGCCGTTAGGAGGCGAGCCTTCAGTCCGTGTTCCTTCAAAAGTGACACAAAACTTTTATCATCAGCGTCTACCGGCTCGCCGAAGCGGGTCACGATCGATTCGGTCGCGTACATCGCGTTTCGGTTGGTTGGATCGCCCGCCGGCCCAATAAATGAGTTCGCATTCCAGCGCTCGGCGCGCCGAAACAACGAGCGGTTGCGATGTGTGGGTTAAGTGATGTCGCCGGCCCCGACGCTGATCGACATTCCAATGTTTAGTTTTCGTTTTCTGCAGATCATCCTGACAAAACGTGCGCATACGTGTGCGGTACGTACACGGTTGATGAATCAAGGTCAACAGGGCTGTTCGAGGGCACGATCGACTGTAGAAACGGTCAAAATTGATTTGATGACAGATGGTTCCGTTCGTTTGATTATCTCGATGTCGTGCAATACCTCGCCAGAAACAATTTTGATTACACTCCGGCTCGAAGGACCAAATTATTGAAGAAAGGCTTCGCTATTTATCTTTCAACCTGCCCGTATTTCCCCATGTTTCAAGTATTTTGCGCTGTATTCTTACGTGTATATAAAAGATAGTTTTCCAAGATCCAAGAAAGTAATTTTTGGATATAATCCGGATTGAAGGACCAATTAGTTGAAAAGAGCTCAGTTATATCTCATGCAGCAAACCTTTGCACCATCATGTTCTTCCAAAGAATATTGCAGGTCCAATCCAAATTAATTAGTAGGCACGTAGTTCGTGCTATATAGCTTCAAAGTCAGCTTTGCTTGTGATCCGTTTCAAAGGACCAAATTATTTAGAGACATAAACGTAGTTCGATTACTCTTAGCAAACGTTTCAAGAAAATGGATTCTATAAAGGCAAACTTTTGGCAAAACATTATGAGATCGATCCGGTTCGAAGGACCAAAATGAAATGTAAAAAAGTTTGCTAACTGATACGGTAATAAGTCAACTTCGGAAGCGCTATCTTAACCTGTAAGCACTGCTAATCCACTTTGTATTTCACTATCATCTTAAAGACCCATCCCGCTGGCACAGTTTCGCGCATAGAATGGGTGGAATGGCCGGAACGGAAGAAAAATTTAGATATCCAAACCCCAACACACACACACACAGCGTGCACTTTACAGCCGACGCAAAACTTCAAATAAACTTCACATGATTACAGCTCCGCGAGCTCGGCTTCTTGTGACCCAGGCCTCGCACCGGGGAGGATATCGGCTCCCGCTATCGGCTTAACCTCGTTCCACACGGCTCGTGTGCGAACCACCGCGGCAAGCACCGGTAGGAAAAGAAGAAATAGTACAAAATTGTGTAAAAAAAAACACGCACACACACCGTTTGCGGGCGCGCGCGCGCGATCGCGCTCTCGGTCGGCTGGTGCTATAAAAGTGCAGCGCCTGGAGAATCTGGACCGGAAACCGCGACAACCCGCGAGCTTTTCGGTTCGTGGGGAGGGGGGGCAGGTTTAGGAAGGTAGCGAATCGAAAATAAAACTAACCGGACTAAGGCGACAAGCCGCACGGAGAGCGCGAAGGAGAGAGAGAGAGATAGAGAGTGAGGTGGCGCGTGTGCGCAACATTTATGGTCTCTCCGCTTGTCCCTCTTCCTGATCGGTCCGCGGTTCGAACGGAAGGCGCGACATCGAACGCGAACTGTTCACTCGCAATCGGGCCCTCTGATCGGGTCTTTCGGGTGGAAATTAATAAATTATTTCGATCGCGGGCCCTTCCTCCGTGGTTGAGATTATTCGTAAGCTCATTCACAACCAGGTGCTACTATGCACCCTCACACACACACACACACACACACACACACACACACACACACACACACACACACACACGAGCCGGGGCGCGTCATGAATGGGAACGCCATGCTGTCGAAGCTCAAAATCGTTCGAAAATCTTCCCAGAATGTCGAGGTGTCTTCTTTCCCATTCACCTCATTGGGTTTGGTCCTTCGGACCGGATCGAACCGCATGCAAATGAGCCCAGAGAGCCGACAGTGGGGTGGAACCCACTGCCACCGGATATCCGATAGCTATTTTTCATGACATTTTTCAACCGTCCGTCTTCCTCGTATTCCTATTTCGTGAACTTCTTCCCGGTTTCGAACTTATCACTACCAGAGACTCGCTCACTCTGTCTCTCTCTCTCTTTCCGTCCTATCCTCTACAAAACCACGCTTATCGATCGGGGACCGGGGCTGGCGAGCGGGTTAGTTTTGACAGAAAAGTGTTCGAACGGGATATTTTTTTTATTTATGTCACCCTGTCTCCCATCCCAACGCCAGACCCCCGCCGGGCCAGTTCGAACGTTATCGATACACACCGATTGAGAAACCCGCGGGGGGAAACCAACATCGAATGGAACAAAAATCGCTGTCAATTAATAAATTAATTGGTCACACATTAACATTCGCATGGGAACGGACCGACCTGTGCCGTGGATCATTTGGCCGATCCGGAAGCCGGCTTCGGGACGTCGCGCCGTAGCGGTATCGTGCGTAAGAATGCGGTGGGAACAAGGCGACCCGGTGGCGCGCCTGGTGAGGATATTTTGTCATCGGCCGGCACCGGTGATGGGATCGTCACCGTCACCCCGAGCACCGTCGTAATCTGAGACAGTTTATTTTTTTCGGTGGCGCTGCAGCTTCGGAACGGTAGTCCTTGCGCAACGGCCATCACGGCGGTGCGAAAAAGGTCGGAATCGGATTGGAATTTCGGTAGCCAATCTGAGCGTCTCGTTAAATTTAGAGCAGCTTTTATGTAAGTTTAGCTTTCGTCAATTCTCTGTAGAATCTCGTTATCATTTGTAGGTAACTAGTAATGCATGCCCATCTTTCCATTCCGTATCAACGTTTATTATGCTAAAATCATTATATGCGACTGCACAAAATTAAAACCTGGCAAAACAATTCTTCAGTCAAAATCGATACGTGAACTCGAATCTGTATAACAAGGCAGTAGCTTTGGGTCAAGGTATACAGAGGATCTAAGCGGGCGGATGAAGGGTTTTTTTTCAGATATGAGTCTAGAAAGTAGAGCAACTCTACTACGCAACGAGAAAACATTCACTCGAATTCGTGTGAAATTGAGATTTTAATCAGAATCGGAAACAGAACAGGAATCGAGATCGATATGGGAATCAACATCGGAATCGTAATCGTAATTGGAACTGCTATAGGAAACGGGATGGGAATCGGAATCGGGATCGGAATCGAAATAGAGATAAGAATCGGAATCGGCATAGGAATCGGCATAGGAATCGGAATCGGAATCGGAATCGGAATCGGAAT
>KB673312.1:2202672-2372919 GCA_000349145.1 Anopheles dirus | reverse complement strand
GGAATCGGAATCGGAATCGGAATCGGAATCGGAATCGGAATAGGAATCGGAATCGGAATCGGATTCGGAATCGAAATCGGAATCGGAATAGGAATCGGTATCGGAATCGGATGCGGAATCGGAGTCGGAATCGAAATTGACTATTAACCTGGAACGCCGAAAGCAGGCGTTCCAGAGTCTTCTATTACAGTGCATGAAGAATTTTAGATGCTAGAATGTACTTGCGCTTGTAGTACTCAAGGCACAAGAGTTAAAAAAGAAGAATAGACTGTATTTGATGTCTTGTTTTGTCTTTCATCCATTGTTGTTGATCCTCCATTCAAGCTTGCAATAGCAAAACCTTAAAAACTAGCTCACTGCAGCTAACACGACTCACACTGGCCATTTCTTCCTGTGATTGGCAGCCACCTTGTTGCACACCTGCCCACCATCGCAACGCCCGCTTCGACTGTAATAATTTTAATTAAACCATCTCCAATCGCATCACCCGCCGGAGATCTCGCCGGAGCTTTAAGACGTCCCCCAGGACAGGAGTGCGCTCCCAACCGGTGGAAGCGTTGAAATTAATTTCCATCCCCGGTGCGTTCGGGTGGCGATTTTTCAATCACCACACGCCGGGTCCGCAACGAAAATCCGTCAAATCCGGAGTGCGCCGGTCCGGTGTCGAACCCGGTGCTGTCGTGTTCGTGGCCACCATCGCCATCTGTCCCGGCTTTTCACCTGACCGCCCGAAATGTGGGAATCACCGCTCGACGATAGAGTAACAGCAATGATTAATGATAGAATTGTATCAAACATGATTTATATTCAAATCTCAAAATGGACTTCGGGGCTGATTTGCTTTCCAGGGAGCAGCGGGAACGAAGCGAGCGGACCCCATTTTCGAACCACGGCTGCTCGATCGCATTATCTCTGCTCGTGTCACCATCGAACGACTTGTCCGGGCTGCTGCCCCGCGTTCGTCGGCGATGATGGCGCTGGTGATGATGATGATGATGATGCGAGCATATTTTTCTTATTTCGGAGGCGCGAGTACGCGCGCGTGTCTAGCCACCGGCACACGACGCTTTCGGACCGACGACGCGCTGGAACTATGTTTCAATTTATTTCACTTTTAAAGGTGCCCGTTCGGTACCGTGGGCTAAATAAATTGGTCGATCAAACGCCACCGGATCGGGGAGCCGAAAAGAAGTCATCATTCGGTGCTGCTCCTGGACGGGGGGTTGAAGGTTGGCGCGCAGCTTGGGGGATAAATTTTTCATTTTATGTTTCACGTTTTGTTTAGTTGCTCTCGATTCGATTCGATCAATCTGCTGCTACATCGACCCCGTGTGCGCCGGGACTCGGTTCGGCTCTAATCGCGGAGAGGCCCCATTTTTCAAACCCAGCACAGGACAGTGAAGAGTGCGCGAAGAAAACCCGACAAACGCCCGAGTGACTCTCGTCGGGACGCCCGTCTGCGTACCGTTTGAATGATCAAATTAAGTTATTATCCTCTACAAACGAGATTGTTAATGCGTTTTTCGATTCCCGGCCCGAATGGTGGCGGCAACAGGTCGTACAACTGTTTTTTCCACCTCTCGTCGAGAGGTGCCTTAGGTTAAGATTTTATTGACACACCCGATGGGGAGTGAGAGAAAGAGAGACACACTCCCCGCCGGGAAGGATTTGGTGTGCAACAGTGTCAGGATAACTGTCCGGGCTATAAAATTCATTTATCAAGAGCGTTAATAAAGCTACCAGCTAAGACAAAAACACATGTCGCCGCAACGGGACCACTAACCGACCACTAACCGACTCTTGTTTGACGTTTCGGGAGTGTTTTCGGAGGGGGTGACGTTTGACATTTTCGATTACTCACTGCTCCATGCTGTCTCCCGTGTGTGCGTTCCCCGGTGTGTTTTATGTCTGTGTACATCCCGGGCAGGAAATTAATTGTTTCACACGCTCGTAACCATTTCGTGCGGCTCGGCTCTCCTTCGACTTGCGCTCTCCTCCGTGTGGGGCGTAGCCACAAGCAAGGAGAGTGCCTCCGACACCATTACCATAAACATGTTGCGCTACGTTACTGCGGATACGCGTCCTAGACGCAGCACGCTCGCGATTGACTGAAGAAGCCACCCTAGGCGCTTAATTATCAACCTGCGCGATTCGATGCCCCAATCACGCAAAGGAAGCATAAACAATCGAAACCGACCCGGTGGCGGCCGGCCACTGGGTGGCCGTCATGTTTTTCCGTTCGTTTGTCCGTTCGGTTGGCTGGGACAGTGGGAAATTTACGAGTGGGAAAAATCGATTGCAACCACCGAGATGAGCTTCGAAGGTTTTTTTCTTTTTTTTTGTCGTTGAGAGGGAAGAAATTTATGGACCTCAAGTCTGTTGCTCTCCTTGCGCGCTAGCGCGGAGGATCTAAAAATGAAGATTTATTTGGCCCCGACTCATTTGGACGTTCGGGCCATCGGTCGTTTATCAGCGGCGCTTTTTTCGGGCACCGAAGATAACCTCGTTTTTTGCCAAATTGATTTCGGCGATTTGTTTGTGTGTGCGTTGTTCTTTTTTTCGTTCGATTTCCTCTCCACCCGACGGCTTTTTTGGTTGTTGTTGAAAGCCGCTATCGCGTAACAAACTGGCCCTTCAAAGATCGGGATTAAAAATGCGATCGCCGAAATTATGACTAATGTGTGGGAAGATGGCACAAGCTTACACGACGGGCACGAACACCGAGCCTGATATTCGCACCGAACCGGTCCAGTGTGGTGGAGCGAAATTGATTTTACAATTAATTTCCACCTAAACATGCCATTTCCCGTTCCCGGACGGTGCGAGTGGGTTTTCGGGTCTTTCTCAAAGGATGGCAGGAAATTTTGACCTATTTTGGCTATTTTGTTAGGATTATACGAGTGTTTTTGTGGGCAACAAAACGGATATAATGGTGTGTGAACTCAGTTCGAAAGAAGTAAATAAACATAACAAACAACAAAGCAAAAGTGCCAGATGGGGACTTTTAAATTTTCCACCAGATGGCGCTTCTGTGAGATAGTTAACTTCCAAGCGTTTCTTTAAGTACAATGGCTGAAGCGTTTTTTCACTGTTTTACTCACGGTATTCGAGTATTTACAGGAAAACGAATATTTTACAACATTTCAAAGGATTTCCAATATTGTAAACGACCTAAACCATATCTTAGTCTAGACCTTTTCTCTACAGAAGAAGCTTAAATATTTTATTTATTGTTTTTCAAGCGTTTTTCCACGTTTTCCTTCTAAAAATGAGCTTCAAGATCAGTTTAAAATAAACAATAAATGGTAAAAGCTGTACACGTCTCTTACTATATTGAAATACTTATTCAGCACACCTGACGCAACTCGCCAACTCGCTCGAGGAATGTTATCACAATCGCGCTACACCAAAACGCTCTTTACCCCAAGACACAAAACAATAAATCTGATCGAACATCAAACCGAACCATCAATCCAGCGTCAACCCACGCAACACTTACACCAAATTACCCGTGCCTTCCATCACCCCCGGCCGGCTTATCTTTGACAATTTATCGATCGTTTGGCTGCATAGCAGCACGGTGAAGCGTTTCGGGGCGCTTCGCTAAACGACGGCACGAAACAATGATGAAAATTAATGTTACGCTCGCTTGTTTCTCGTTGCCCACTGGACAGGATGACCTCGCCCGGCCCGAACGGTAGGGTCGCCCGTGCGTGCCGTCTTATCTGGCAGCTCCATAACCTCACAAAGCGTGCCTTAGTTTTGGGAGCGTTGCATATGATGGACGCGTTTTATTTTTATTTTTTGCGCGCGCTCGCGAAGCGGGTGGATTAGATCTTGTGTTTTATTTACCTACGTTCAAAGCAGGGCTCGAGAGAAACAAACTATCTAACCGCTTCCCTAAAAGCTCCAAAACGATCCCCGCACGGTGATAGTGGGAGTGGGGGCCTCCGACTTCCACCCCAACGCAGCTCCCATTTCGCGCCCCGTTATCGCGATCCGTTCGATCTCGGCCGCTCGACCCTCTCGCGATCGGTCGCATTTTTCACTCACCAGCAAGCGAACAAAAAAAAACAAAATCGAGGGAAAATTTATTGGTCATCATCCAACAAAATACCACCTCCGTTCGGTCGCTGTGGAAGTCGTGTGTCTTCTAAACAGCTTCCGAAACTCGAGCGGTGAAGGTGAAACACACATTCCACCCGAAATGATGCTCTTATCTCGCTGCTAGCTGGCGAGCGTGTGAGCGAGTGTGTTTAAAATTGTCTTTAAATTACAGCCCAATCGCCTAGCGCGCGTGGTTTTGGGGGAAACCGGGCCAGCTGCCGTAAAAAAGCTACTACAAAAGCCTCTTTTTATTGAACGCGGTGTAATCCATCATTTTAATGGCCTTCCATCCCGGTGCTCCACCATGGGCCGTGTACGGGTGATAGATCCTGCCGATTTCTGCCGATTTTTATGTGCACAAACTGTGGGCGAATGAGGCCACCAGAGAGAGAGAGAGAGAGAGAGAGAGAGCGAGAGAAGAGGCGCTCTAGCTGTGGCTCGTCGAAAACGGGTTGAAACGGGCTAAACGAAAGCAAATCGGGTGCTTATCGGGTCGATCTAAATAGTCCTGCCAGTGGAAGGTGGCAGTGTCCTTAACACCCGTTTACAAGCGCACCCACACCTGAAACCCACGCCGTGCAGCTCATTTTTCAATCAAAGAAAGCACGTAGCAAAAACGCCACATAAAGCAACGGTTCCTCGGAATTCCGCCGTGGACACCGTCATCGGTGGGTAAATAAATAACAAACGTGTGTGTATGGGTGTTTCTTAAAAAAAGAAAACTAGACACAAGTTGTATGGTCGTTATCACCGCCGAAACCTGTGCACGTCGTCCGGTGGAGCAGAATAGAAGGACATTATTCATCGCTCAAAGGGATTCAAACTCTCCCGCGCCCGTCTTCCGGTGAGACGCCCGGCTCGGTTCGCTCCTCTTTGCTTCCGTCCAGCAGGAAATGACACTGTACTTGGGTGGAAAGCAGCACGAGCGCAACCGGAAGCGATACCGAGATGTCGACACAATGTCACCGAAAAGGCGACACCTTTCGCTGCTGCTTGGAAACATTTATTCTTACATCCGTTACTGCAACGGTAAGAGAAGCCGTCTTAGCTGTTTCGGCAGCTATTAGGCAGCTTTAGTTTAAATCGTTGTATGTACATATGATTTTACTTCCGTTACAAGTACATTCAAAACTCATTCACAACTCTTTAAGCAGCTCTTTAGCAGCTTCAGTTTTAATTGATTTTTGGTCTTAAAATCTTACAAAATGAACCTTTATTCAATTCTAACTGAAAGGAGAACATTTATCCTTACTTTCGTTATAGCTACGGTAAGAAAATCAAGCGTAGTCTATTAAGCAGCTCTTAAGCAGCTCGTTGTTCAATTATACAACCTTTTAAATGCACCCACAATACTTACACACGTGAAGCAAAACATTTGATCTTGCTTCCTTTACAGAGGTGTTAAAAAATTAGTCTAACCCCCCCTTAGCAGCTCTTAAGCAGCTTCCATTTTAATTGTTTTTTTTTAATTATAAATCCTTCTAAAATAAGCCCGCATTACATTTTTACTAGAATGAGATGATCTTTACTAGATGATCCTTACCTTCGCTATCGTGACGGTCATAAATAAAACCGTAGCCTCTTAAGCAGCCCTTAAGCAGCTCGTTGTTTAATTATGATGCCTTTTAAAAATATTCCCGAATTAAATTCTCACTACAAGCAGAACATTTCAAACATGAAACCCATGTAACAACATATGCTGAATTGCTTCTCTTTCTCTTTCTTCTCTTTCTAATTCCAGACACTCACACCGTCCCTACAATCACAGCTGGTAATTGAATTAATTAGTTCCGTTTTTTTCTTTCTTGTTTTCTGTTGTAATTCCACCCCTTTTCATCCTTCGACGCGTACTCTCCGCCACCGGTTTCCCGCCTGGCCCGGCTTCGCGCCGAGACCGTGATGGAAGGCGCAACCATTTTTGATCGCATGCTACTTATGCCCGCACTCCGCTGCCTGCTTTGATCGATCCCTTTCGTCGGTTTCCCTCCGGCTGGCGCGCTTCATCTCGCTCACGCTCGCTTTGTTTACCAACTGTCATTTTCATCAAGTACAACTAACACACACACACACACACTCGGCGTATGGCACGCTATAGTCTTGCACGTCTTGCTTTACGCTAAAAGTAGTTTCCTGCTTCGCTTTTCGTCCCTGTTTTCGCCACGCTCTCAACTATCCTCAAAGCCGCTGATGCTGAAGCTGCTTGCACAAGCGCAGGAAAGGACGGAATGAAAACAACGGGGTAACCCTCCCGCCTGAAGGTTGCACTCGCAGGGTGCAGCACCGTCAGGACCACCTTTCCGGCTTAGGCTCCTCCTCCTATCCGCCGCAAAAATTTTGTGACCGACCTGCAAATGCTGCACCGGGAAGCACACAGAGCTCGCCCGAATTCCCGACTGGCCCCGAGGGCCAAAACCGGCAGCGGGCAATCGAGGTGAACACTTTTCCATTTTCCCTCCCAGGGATTGTGTAAGCGGCAGCGAGCCGGTTCTGGTTCTGGCTCGAATCGCCGGACAGATGTTCGGCATTGATTTGCGCTTAAGTGATGATATAACGTCGTCATTATTCAATCGACTCGTCGAAAGCCATTTTCCAGTGCGATCGCATTGTATTGAAGGCTTGCAGGAGATTGTTTAGGCGTTGGAGCTCTTAGGCAGCTCGAAATGCGCTTTGAGGCTGCTTAAAGGCTCCCTATAGGAATAAAGTGATTTAGGTGTAGTTTTAGTTTGTTTTTGAATCTGCTCGTTCCAACCGGAAGTGAGGCACAATAAAAAGAACATGCTTTCTACCCCGTTACAAAACCATTTCCAGTATTGCGCTCCCTAGCGCCCAGTTCTGTGTCACGCAGGCAGTTATCTAACGCTTTCACCGTCTTCCCTGCTTCGCTCCCAGCCCGATAGCAGGCGCATGCATAACAGACGGCTCCCCGCAGCAGCTCATTATCGCACCCGGGGCGGACTTCCAAAAGCACAAACACACACACACACACGGACCGTCGGGGCGTCGTGTCTGGCGGTGAAAAATGAGCCCCGGTACACCGAGGGGTCAACCGCAGCGCGCGAATACTCCTCCATTAACCCACAATTATATTCGCATTCATCAGGCCCCATTCCCGTTCCGCACAAAACGCAATTAAACACCGGCCCACCGGTCGGCGCGGAAAACGAACGAACCTGGCGGGATTTTTCGGGTCGGTCCGGCCCCGGGTTGGATTTGCCGTGTTTGCTGTTCGTGCCACGGTCCCAACGCAGCAGGTTTTCGTGGAGGTGGGCCCGGGTCACCTGTTTTGCCGTTGTTACGGGCGCCAAGATGCACCCGTGCACGAACTTTCCCTTCAAAAGTGAAGAAAGATCGATCGATCGTTGGTTTGTGGCCGAAAGTGCTGCCTGAATGTGTTCCGAAATACAATTGGCAATCAATCGTAGAGTGAATCGCATAGTTCGACTTCAAAATGTTGACCAAATATTGATTATCACACAGCAATTATATGGTGGGACCACATAGATGTTGTTCACTATGAGCTGCTTAAAGAATAGAACTCGTAGTTCAACCAAATGTTATCTTTTTCTCCATTTGTTGACAAGCAATAATAAATATTCAAATCAATTTAAGTTTATTTTGACTTACGTCGTTCGGTGGGACTAATTTGATGTCATTGACTATGAGCTATTGCTGCAATGTTTTTTTTTATTTAATTTTTGAGCATAGAATAAATATTTATTGGATTGTTTTCTTACCAATATTTTGATGGAACAGAACGTTTAACAAGCTTATAAATACAGTTATTTTGACCGTTGGGACTAATTTAAAGTAGTTTACTACGAGCAGAGAATGTTCTTCCATTAAATTTGACTAATTGTCATAAAAAAGCGATACTTGTCTCTACAAAAGCACGTTAAACAAGGTTAGAAACATTTCTTTAATGATCAGGAACATTGCCATTTATGCCAACCAATAAAAGAAAGAAAAATAGAAGATTAACTTGTGACTCTTCTAGGCTCCCCTTGCCCAACTCCAGCCCACATTCGTCAAACCGCTCAAGCCATAAACCATCCATACCGATCGTGCGTGCGTCATAAATCTGCTAGAACTTGATCATTATTAATTGGTAAATTATGCCCAACATTCCTAACATACCACGCGAAACGCATCCAGCCGTAGCCAAACATATTTTACGAGAAAAAACCTCAAGAATCGCACACGGTTGTCTTGAGTGAAACCCTAAGAAAAACAAAGAAGAAAAAAAACCTCCATCGCTGGAATGCAGTTCGTCTCATCAGCATAATTTCGGTGGCAGGTCTTTTTCCCCCCATCCGTTCCCAAGATGATGGAGCGCCCAGAAAGGATGCAGCGAGCCATGAATTAAAATGCCTACGTTTTTGCTTTTGTTTTTCCCGTTTTCTGCGTGTCCTTTTTGCTCCTCTCCTACCAGAAGAAAAGAGAGAGAAAGAGGGAGACAACACAGCATAATAAAGCCTGTATGGTTGTGTGTATGTATAAGCAACACGCAATTGCAACCCCGAAAGCAACCACCGGGAGGGAATTTGAAAATTTGCCACCCCGAAAACGCACACGCCCGGCGGCGCGAGCGAGACGGAGCGATTGGGAAAAACTGCACCGTTCTGGGAGAGGCAGGAAGAGTAGGAGAGAGAGAGAGAGAGAGAGCCACCACACCCAAGCGAACGAGAAGGAGGCAACATATTTTGAGCATAATTTAGTGAGAGCAGCATCGCAGCATAAACCGGGTGGGGTGTATACAGAGAGAGTGAGCGAAAGCGAGAAAGCGAGTAAAACCCGACAGCGAACGGCGACGACGACGACGACGCCCGGAAGGGAAAGACCCGGGCTGAAGAGATGCCAAACAAACGCGTCGCTACCGATTTTATGCTCAGTTTGCGTTAGATCCCCCGGCCGTTATGATTGATTGTGTGTGGGGAATGTCGTCCTCGTAAGGATGTGAAGCCCGCCGCACGGGGTTTGCGTCGCGATCGGTTGTCTCAGCGCTGCTGGTGGTGGTTTTTGTGCCTAGAAAATTCGGTTAGAAAAGTGAATGTTTGCGAAACTACGAAAAAATCACTTAAAAATCCGTGTTTGTGTGCGTGAAACGATCTCTTGAGGAAGAAAAATGGAGAGCAAAATAATCGTCCCCGATGATCCTTGTTTTTCGGTTGTGCTCGTTTCTTGACGTGTGCGTGCCCCGGGAATCGTGACCGGCTTAACCTACAACCTTAGCGCGATCAGCACGTGCACGGCCAGGTTCGTGTCCTGTGCCCACCGCTCACACTGCCTGTGCGTCCGTTTGAGTGTCCGTTTTGTGTCCGTCGAGTTGCGATTTGTTTTTTCTCTCTTCTTTTTAATGTTACGCTCCCTGAACCCCGTCGGTGTTTCGAGTGGTGCAATTCGCATTATCCACTTAGTGTAAACGCGAGCAGCGAGATCGCGTACGGCGTACCGACCGGGGAGAGTGTGCGCGCCGCCAATGATTGAGCATAATTGAAAAATAATTAGACGAAATAGACGGTGGCAATTATCGAATTTAGCATACACCGGGCGGAAAGAATTTCGGTCGTGTGCGAGTGGTGAACGGTTCGTTTTATGCTGCTACTGCGCAGGCTCAAGAACATCAACTTGAAGAAGCGTTAATTTCACCGAAAAACCCCCAACGAACGAATCGATAAAACGATAGATCACCTTCGCGAAAGCGTGGCTCAGCTCCTGGGCCGTGTTTGAGTGCGGTAGTTAATTGCTTCATTGCCATCCGCCAAGTAGCCAGCGGTGGACAGGCGTTTTGACACGTTAAACAGGGGCACCACGGCTGGCAAATAGGCCGGCGGGTGTTTGTAATTATTGCATCCCGCGTGCATCTATCCGTACGCCCTCCGGGTGAAAGTGTGTAATGCGGTGCCGGCCGCGTCGGTGGAACAAAACGCACACATACGGCACGTGGGTAACCACTTAATGTGCAGATTAATTCTATTGCCCTCCAATTTGGTTTAATTTCGTCGTCGTTGTAAGCGATTCCGGTGGATGTGTGTGTGTGTGTGTGTGTTGCGGCAAAATGTTATGCAAAATAAACGCGATCCGATCTTTTCCTCTAATTGCTTGTGGCGCTGATGTAACTGATGTTTAAAGTTGTACCGTTTAGGGTTTGTAAGATACTGATCGTTGCTGCAAATGGTTTAAAATTGTTCAAAAATATTAATTAAAACTCGTGAAGTCTGTACATTTGATTTTTGCTTGAACAAGCTCCTAACCTTAACAATGAAATTTCACAAAAAAATCCTTAATGTTATAGACGAAGTTCATTTTTCCAAATTCTTTTTATTGCGAAATGTATACATTTCTTGGTTTTCATTTTTTTCTCTTTTTGTAATTTTATGATTTTCGACAAATTTTACGAAAATTTTGACAAATTTTATGATTCCTAATATTTTTCTCGAAACTTGGATAAAATAGAGCAGCTTTTTTGCAATACGTTTCAAGTTGTGTTTTATCCTATAAATATTGCCGCCAAATGTTGTTGTTCAACTGAACTTTTTTTTTAAATCTAGTAATTATTTAACCATTAAGTCCTGTTGATAGATCGTAAATATTTTATTCACATTCATATATTTTTCTATCTAGTTTTATTAAAAACCTAAGGTCCAAGAACAAAATTGATACTATGTGTTCACAATGTGTAGCTAAGTGCAAAAAGTTTATGTAGTAGAAGAGATAATATGAATCAAACATAATTTTGTATGATATTTGATCGCATTATTCATCAATGTTTGGAAAACCCCAACATTTTTCAATCGATTTCGTTTTAATTCGAAACGTTTTACGACGGAAACTGGTATATTGTGTATAGAAATGGTTAAACTTCATGAATAAACGACTTGGAGATCAAATTTTGTGACAAAGACAGAATTTTTCATGAAATTTTCACTCCACAACTCTCCAAGACAAGAACTGCAGGAAACAAAGAATTGGACTAAAGTGCATTTTTGACATTTTTCCTTCAGTTGCTCCTGCTCAAGATATTAAAGGCATCAGTATTGAGTACGTCAAGTGCGATCCCTTTCAATAAAAACTTTCTTTACGCAGTGCTCAATCGTGATTTCTAGTGCTAGCAATGGAAACCAAAATACGCAGTGAAAATCCTCTCGCATTCTACTGTAAACCCACACTCTCCACGAACTTCTACCAGCGAAATCAATGCAGCTGAACGGTCACCTTCACTACCGTCGGGTGTATTAAGTGTGCCAACGCCTTTGCGCAAAAAACTCCTCAAAAAAGCGAAAAGAACGACCGATCGAAACCCAAAACGACCTGATCAAAGCAACAAGCGACGAACCTGCAAAAACCACCACCACCACCACCATCAAGATGGCTTTGGCGTACGTGGACATGTCATCCGTTATAGAAGTGCAGGTAATGTCCGTGGCGTTCGCTACTCCAACTCCTCAGCGCTTTTCCAAGTGGATGCATTTTTATCAGCGATAATTGTTTTAATTAAGCGCCGTTTGTGGTGAGCGCGCGAGAACAGGACTGACCGAGAGCTAACCTCATTTTTCGGTCCCTATCAAAGACAGTTTCCCGACGGTCGGTTGACCCCGCGTCCGAATTTATTGTACTACTGCCGATCGACATTTCACAAAACGGCGCGGGAACAGGATTTGCGTGTTCTGCTGTGGAGCCGCTTTCATTCCGGCAACACTTTCTTCCCAGGCCAAAGCAGAGGGTAGAGTGATATGCACACCGGCGGCCACCAAGAGTCGCGGAAATGACAATCTACACGGGTTTTGCGACCCGGCTATCTCCAGCACCTCTCTCAGCACCAGACAAAAAGAGCTGGTTACCCCCTCCCGGTGGCCAATTTGGGAGTTTGATTGCAATTTTTATGACCTCATGGGGTGGGGAACATGATCCACAAACAACAACACGAAGCACAAAAAAAAGGCAGACAGAATGAACGCTCCTATTCCTATTTCCTCTGGCAGCTCCAGCGTGGCCCGCCTGGTCCCGGTTTCGTGCGTTTCTGACGCGTCAATAAAACTGCTACTCCCCGGCGCTGCTAGCTTTCTCGATCATAGATTTCTCGATCAAACCGCGGGTGTAAAAATGCCCGAACGGAATGGACAGATTTTCGTCGGAAATGTGATAAAAGCGGGCGCTGTGTGTCAGGGGGGCCGATGGCGTTTCGATGGCGGTTAATCAAACAAACCACAGAGCGAGTCCGGCCGGAGAAATAAAGCATGTAAAAATAAACAAAACAGCGATTTGGGTTAACTGGGTGCTGGCGGGCGCTTTTCGCCAGAGCAATCTGTGTTAAATGCAACACGCGCGAAGGTGCTGCCGAGCAACGAAGGGAAGGAAACGATTTTTAATACGATTCCTAGCGTCGTTCGTTCGGTATTAATCGTTAATCGTTTTGTATCGTTTTTTTCGCTCATTTAGATAAGTTCTGTTTCAAATGTTTTATCTCCTAACGTTTTTTATTTAATTTACGGAAAATAGTTTGTCTGAATTTCATCTATTTCATCGAGCCATTTAATACAATTTAGTGTATTGGTTGAATTTTAATTTTAATTTTTAATCTTTTTTGTAATATGTACTATTTTTTATGTAATTAGTTTCTTTTCTTATTGTTTTCTTTTCTTGCAAACAATGTTCTCTTCACAAACTAATTTTCAAAAAAGCTTTATAATTATACTTCTATTTTCGATGTTTTTGTCATTGCTTTTTCAAGTTTTGTGGTCTTTTGTATTTCAGTCGTCCTATTTTTGTCGCTTTTGTCATTCTTTTCCCTCACTTCTTCTCTTCTTTTTTCACACTTTTCTCGCTTTCCACCTAAATATCGCTTTTCAAGTTTTTTGGTCATATTTTTATATTTCCACATCGCTTTCGTTTTCGACGTTGTTGTTTTATTACCTTTTCTTATTCATACTCTTCCAGCTCCGCCAATGTGTAGCATTTATTTACATCTTGCAGATTTTTTTAATACAAATTGTGCTAACATGCTTCCCCTAATTTCGTCCTCTTTCTCCCTGCACAGGAGCGGCTCACTAGTCATGGCGGCATAGGACTGTCGAGCGGAAGTCCTGCATACTCAGCGCACACCGGCGGACACACGGGGAGAAACGGCCCGGCGAGCGGACACAGCGGTAGCCACGGTGGTTCACACGGTCCCGGTCCCACTATGCATCACCAGACGCTTCAGTCCGACTTTCAGCCACCCTACTTCCCGCCACCCTTCCACCACACCACCCAAAGCCCACCGCAGCAGCAGGTACGTCCGTCGAGCCAGCGAGCGGGATTGGCGGGATCTCGGCCCACTAACCCAACCGACTCTCATCCGCAGAACCACGGGCTCGACTATCTGAGCACGGATCCGTACGGGCAGCCGCTGTCCTCGCTGCACCATGCGCCCCTCCACCACTACAACCAGCTGGCCGGGCTGAGACCGTCGCAGGAGCAGCTCGGGCTACATCGATCTCACCGCGAGTCCGAACTGCAGCAGCACGTGGTGAGTATCCCTCGAAGTGGGGAAGGAAAAAAATACAATCCAGGGCGCTCAATCAAACTCAACAGCATGAAGCCCTGGCTGAGGGCAATAAAACAAATCAACGTCCAACGTTCTCTCTCTCTCTCCCTAACACACACATACATGCCCCGATAAATGAGAAATGGAAACGAAATCGACAAAATGAGATCACACATTTTTGTTAATTAATTCTTATAAACTGCTGCCGAACTTTAACATCCTGGCTCTCTGTCTCTGATCTCTCCATTTCTAACCTCCCTTTGCACGGCTGGCATCCCCCAGCGGGGGATCAGCAGCTTCCACAACGGGTGCGATGATTAACTACGACTTTTTGATCGACTGTGAAGCGGTGAATTGAGTCATTTCGGAGCTCGGGAGGTGATTAGGCCGACTACCCGTAAAGAGAGGACGCTCGCGCGCACGCTCTCAGCGCTGTTGAAGGAGCAAATGTCGGGAGTCTTTCTTTTTATTGCTAACATCATTATTCCTCCAACCGGGGCGGAACGCGGAACCCCACCTAACGGGTGCATCGGTAGCTGCGGCTCGATCGAGAATCGATCGACGCGCCCGAGCCGTGGTCAAACTGTCGCTTTCTCCAAAAACTTCCCCCCCTACTGGCACGCAGAATTATGAAAGTCATGTTGGGCTTGTTAGGTCGAATTAATTTCTTTTCTTCTCCAAAACAACACAATCACGAGCAGGCGGTTTCGGCGCAAGAAACCCGGTTCGTCCATAAATATAAATGTACGACCGCTTCTTGTGCAGCTGAGGTTTTAAAGCAAAGTCCACAGTTCCCCCAGAACTTCGCATCGGCGAAACATTCCACCGGTGTGCGAAGACAGGAGCGACGGGAAAAAAATATCAGCCAAGAAAATAAACTTCCCGTCAAACTATTTCAGCTCCCGCAAGAAACCTTTAACCTCCTTTTCCCGGCCAAACCCAGCCGAATCTTCAAAATATTCATCCTCAAGAAGTACCTTCGCCAGGAAGAAGCACAAAAAACACGCGCACACAGACAGGAAGAAGCTGCGAGATTTGAAGGATGAAATAGCTGCGTGTCCCTTTTTTTACGCTGCTTCCCCCGCAAGCGTCCTTCGAAATACCTTCCCGCCAACTTTCGCCCCGGCCAACTTTCGCCAGGGGAAAATTCACTCACATACTTCCGCTTTTCCGCGCAGTGCGCCGGGCCGGCGAAAGGGGGTTTCCGCGCAGGGCCAGGGAAGGCAGGAAGAGTATGTCAACAATTTCGGTATCATAAACGATGAAATATTTATCAACTACATGCTCCCTGGCTTGGTGGGTGGGTTCTGGGCGGGAAGGCTACGATGTACGTACACACTGCAAGTAACAGCAAACAGCAACAAAAAAAACCCTCCGATCGATTACGCAGCCGGCCCGGCCGTACCAGGCTCTTAGGAAGGCAATTTAATAAAGTCGATTAGCACGCGGTGGTTTCGGTGCTGTTTGCAGCACTGTGTTTCTCTCTCTCTCTCTCTCTCTCTCTCTCTCTCTCTCTATTTCTCATCTCCCCCTTTCTCAACCGATCGCCGGAAGGAATTTTCATAAATTTCCGATTGACGTCTTCGGATCGATATCGAAACGAGGGGTGGGGGAGTATTGTGTGAGGGGAGTGAGGAGCGTTAGATAAGCGGAACAATGGCTGCACAACAGCTTCACTAGCACACGAGCTCTTGAAATTACCCTTTGGATAGAGTAATAAATCAGCAGTCGAGAGTGCATTTAATCGGAATGGAACAAGATATTAGGTTACTAGAATGCTTTAACACGCTGTTTCAGGGCTAATAGAGCGCTTATAAAGGGTTGATGTGATGCAAATTGCATACTTTTAGGTATATGTTATTTAAGTTCAGCCAGCAAGTATACAATTTGCATGACACTTTGGACAAGAAATAATAACGCCTTGAAAAACAGTTGATCGTGAAGCATGCCTGCTTTACGATGCAACTACACTTTGTAAGCCGTAAAGTATGCAAGCCGCACGACTACTTGGCATACTACTACTCCGTTTTTCATTTCACACAATCGGTTTTTTTTTGTAAGTACTGAGCAAATAATGCGTTGGTAAATCGTTTGTTTTACAGATTGCATACTTTAGGGCTGCTTAAACAAATTTACGCCACCATTATGCAATGATCGCAACACAAACGCCTTATTTGCACTTTACTAGCACTTGATTCTTCAATTTATTGGTTTAGCTATTAAAGTTTGATGTACACTGGATAGTTTTCTGTTTGTATGACTTTAGACCTTCACCAATATATCGAGAGATAGTTTTTTGGGTAATGAATCTTTGCTGCTCAAAGATAGGATATACAATAGTTACTGGTATCTTAATTCCCAATCAACTTGTATAAGGCAGAACAGATAGTCAAAATTAGACATTCAATTTCGCCATCAATCAGAATTCCTTAAATCAATCAGAATTCCTCGAAATGATCTACAAACTTCGCAAATTGATGTCGATAATCTCCACTTCCTGTTATTGTTGCCCCGCGCGAAGATGATCTTCTGCCTAACGCGCAACAACATTAACCTATCTCTACTGCGCCCGGTTTTCTATAACAAGCTTCCTCCCAAAGTTCGCATCCCAAGATAACGCATCTAAATCTCATTTCCAGACGCAACTGTCGCACGGCTTTCCGTACTCCGACCGGCGCAGCGACTACAGCGGCTCGATCGGTTCCGGTGCTGGTGCGACCCGGCTCGGCGCACACGAACACGACCCGCTCGCGCTGCACCAGGCCCTCCAGAGTGCGGTCGACGACGGCCAGAACCCGGTGATAGACGAGAACGCCGGCTTCATGAGCGATCTGCCGCTGCTGAAAAGTAAGTAGCCCGGCCACCGGGAGCTAGTAATTAGCCACCGGTCGGGGCGTAATGTAGCGTCATAGAACACCGATCCCTGTCGCCCCTGCTCCGAACACGACCCGCAACGACCCGCAACGACACCGAAGGTGTTGGAAGGTGGTGTAGTGTTGCAAGGCTGTGTGTTCCCGCAAACAAAAACATCCACCCGAATCTGACACCGTCCGAGCCCGTGTGCTCAGTGGGAAGCATCAGCGCAACTTCATGGCCTACTGTGGAGCCACTCATGTTACCGGTACGAGAGCGAGAGAGCGATAGTGAGTGAGAGAGAGAGCGAGAGAGAATACCGGATAATTCCTCTTGGGTGAACCTTTATTTTGTGATGCCCCTCAGCTTAGGATGTGATGGGCTCTTTAGCTTTATTAGGCCCTCTCAGGGAGTCCCTCTCTGTCTCGACGGTTTTTGAGGCGGTGGTAATAACACAATTACAATAATAGTCTCATATCGACGTTGGAAGGTGCTGTTTCGCAAACTTGGGCTTTCGCGCTGTGCGCCAATTTCCTGCCCTGTTCGGGGAATCGTTGATGTCTAAATTGAGGTGGCTTGCAGTGCGAGTTTTTCAGAAGGCAAAGATGCGTCCCCAGCCCTAACAACCTCAGCTAGTTGCGGTAATTAATGTTCGATTTGACTCATTCGGTACGAGTTCAAAGCTCGTGTGTTAATGGCCTGTGTGCTACAAGCCGTTAGCTGTTACTTCTTCTCTTGCTCACAGCTACTCCCAGCTATCGCACCGAGTGATCTGAGTGATCTGGCTCTTCCGATGCTCTTCCGCCGGCCGGATCGAGCGTGAGGCTGCTTTTTTGTGTGTGAGTGCTGGAGAGGAAGTGTCCATTCGATCGAGATATCGGCAGCGAGATACGGCGCAGCTCCAGAGACTCCGTTGACACCCATCGTTGACAATATTAGTATGCTAATGAGTCTCCCGGAGCTCCAGTTTCGGTTTCCACTGCCCAGCTGTCCCACACGGCGACGGCGGGAGATTCTGGCCGCGATAGGAGGGTTGAGGTTGCGCTGTCGTTTTCCTAAACCGGAGCCATATATAAGCCCGGCCCCGGTAGTCACTGTCACTGGACACTGGCTCGCGCCTTTTACCCATTCATGATTCATCCCCATGTTGGGCTGTGGGCCATTTCTTCGGGGATGCAATTCCCTCCGGGCGGATTGCCGTCCATTCAACAGAGCGCAACCACCTTCGGGAACAGCGCGCACAACCACCGCACTGGAACTACGGATTCCTAGACGATATTTATGGACGCGCTCATGGTGGTGACGCACTCATTAGCATTTTTTGTCTCGACTCGGTTCTGAAATGGGTTGCGGAATGCGTGATGCGTTTTCGGTAGTCCGGAATGTACGGCTCGGTGGTGTGGCTCGGACCAATAAATCCACCTTTGGGTTCGCAAAAGACCAGACCGCCACCTTAGGGCGAGCGCTTATCCAGGTGAGCGAGCGCGCGCGCGAAAGATAGTGAGCGATAGCTCAATCGAGGTGACGTGGTTCCTCGTTCTACACCGACCACTCAGTAATGACACTTTTATGACCAAATTCCAGGAGGACCAACGGGCAATCCCGATAGCTGACGTTAGAGCGTAATAAGATCTCACTCACCGATGTTCCAGAGAGTTCCATACGCGCTTTCCTGGAATGCATCATCTTTATCTCCTATCACGTTCGCCACATCTGGCCAGTCTAGGCTGGGAGAGTTGAAAAGAGGTAGAAGATATGATCAAGACGCCGCTCGAAGAACACGGTTCGCAATGAGAAAGATTTGCGTGTATATCATTGCCCCAGACGCACCCGGTCGGGTGTATGTCGCAAAATCGAATAAATGGACACACACGTACTCCCAGGAGCCCGCGCTAAGGAGACACCGTTTTTTTGAGACAAAGAGTCCAAGCGACCCATTCTCGCTTCCTGGCGAAGGCGAAGCTATAGCCACACTCCGCCAAACCCGTGGTGCGTCAGGTCAGGTCTCCCATCTGGTGAAATAATCTCACCGGAGCGTTTAAATTAAAAGTGCACGATAAGATCTTGCGTATATCTCTGGCCTAGGGTGGGCCCGTTTTTTGCTCTCCTCTCCGCTGGCTAGAATTGGCTAATCGCCGTGCCGCCGTTGGAAGCCGTTTAATGTCTTCGCCCTCCCTTCTCACCGTCTCTCTCTCTCTCTCGGGCGCGCTATCTCGGTATGGTAGCTGGTAGATCTGGAGTGGGCAGCCAAATTGGCAACCGATTCAGGTACGGGCGAGAATGAAAACAAAACCAGAAAAAAAAGTCCAACCGCCAAATGAAGTATGTGTGTGTCTGGAAGGTATAAATGGACGGTTGTTTTCTTCTTCGCCTTCTTCTTCAGCTCGGTTTGGTGCGCAGAAAGCACAATTGCTCCACGGGACCGTGTGGAGAGGGTGCAGACTGGTGGCAGGCCGACTCCATTTCGGATATACAAACTAACAAACTTACCGCGCACCGCCAGCAACGACGTACCTGAAGGCTTTCGAAAGCCTTTCCAGGTCAAGTCCAGCTGCGAAACTGTCATTACGGGCAAGCGGCACCAGCCGGGCTTAGATTTGTCGTTTATTTAATCTTCGCTTTAATCGCACTCCAATCGGGATGGGTTGGATGTGTCGAAGTGATGTGATGACTTGTGACGGGGGTTTGTGTTTAGGTTGTTTTATCTTCTCCGTGTGGCCGGCCTGGTGGAGGTTATATTACTTGCGGGAGGGAGCGTGCTGCTGCCTCCCTTATTTGGGAGTAGTTTTTGGCACGCTGGGCACAATTTGCAAAAAGGTCATAGTAGCCTGGATCGTTTGGTTTGTTGATAGTGATGAGTTTTAGTGCTTCGCATTAAGCGTGATGTCAAGATGTACTATTTTTGACAAGGTTTTGGCATGCCAACGATAGTTTTATGCTTTGTTCATAGCTGTTTTGTAGCCAAAATACAGCACAACGCTAGATTTGTACCTAGAGAAGCAAATAAGTAATAGAGACGATAAGTGCTAATAGCACATATTCTAAAACGGCCAAACAGACATGTTCATCTTGTTTGTAAAACAGAAAGGAGGACTAAAACCATTCCTATTCCGTGAGTTTTAGTATTAATTTTAGTACCAATCTACCTCAACCTTTAAATACATTACTTTATACATTTGGATCTGCTGAACTACTTCAAACTGTGCTTGCGTTCCATTTACCTGTGTAAATCAGATAGCTCTGGTACTTATGGCGGGTCATCCAAATGCAAAAGGTTAACTCTTTGACCTGCCGTGTGAACAAATGTAATATCAAACAGATTTCCCCGGCTGTGTGAGTTTCGGAGCGTTTCAGTCAGTCATAAACCAAACAAACCCGCGAGCTTCCCAGAACTAGGTCACTTTGAAATCGCAACCGGTACGAATCTGGAATGGCACCGGCGAACGCTTCCCAACGCAGCTCCCGGAATGCCCTACCTGAAATAACTCCGCCGAATATTCTCGACCGAAAAATGTTTCGCATCTCCCCTACCGTACATCCCGAACGCGCCCCGAATGGTGGTCGGTGTTCGAGTTCAATGTCACTCGCTTTAATCGCTCGAAGCTAAATTCCCCGCGTGATGTCCCTCTCCTTTGCAGACTTCCCCATCACCGACATCAAAAAGGACAGCAGCCAAATCAACCTCGGTTCGCCGAGCGACGTGTTCTGCTCCGTACCGGGGCGGCTCAGTCTCCTCTCGAGCACCTCAAAATACAAAGTAACCGTGGCGGAAGTGCAGCGCCGACTGTCACCACCGGAGTGTCTGAATGCGTCCCTGCTAGGCGGCGTCCTGAGACGGTAAGCATCGCGAGATTTGCTGTTTGACCTGGGTGTCTGTGTGTGTGTGGGCAAACTGTTGCTGTAGTGCGTTTCGCTGGGTGTGAATAAAACGGCGAGTAATTAAAATCCTTGGCAAACACGCAGCACGCCCGTCGAGGAGTGTAATTAATCCATCGCTAATGATATCACACTCTTCGTACGCAAGTTTAAATCAATGAGCGTTTTCTCACGTATCTCTTATGAATCTTTCTTTTCTTTCTTCTTCTTTTTTGTGCTATAAACACCCCACAGAGCGAAAAGTAAAAACGGCGGACGGTTGCTGCGGGAAAAGTTGGAGAAGATTGGTCTCAACCTGCCGGCCGGTCGGCGTAAGGCGGCGAACGTCACGCTCCTGACGTCGCTGGTCGAGGGCGAAGCGATCCACCTGGCGCGCGACTTTGGGTACGTGTGCGAAACGGAGTTTCCGGCCCGCCAGGTGGCGGAGTATCTGTCGCGTCAGTACTCGGAACCGCAGGAGTCGTACCGGCGGAAGGAGCTACTGCTCAACACGAAACAGGTGCGTTGGTAGAGGCGACTTCGGTGGAGGCGATCTGTGCGGGACGAAATTTTGACATCGCAATGCTCGCCCTTTCTTGCAGGTCACGAAGGAACTGATGGACCTGCTGAACCAGGATCGATCGCCACTCTGCAACACCAGACCGCAGCACATCCTGGACCCGTCGATACAGCGACATCTGACGCATTTTTCGCTGATCTCACATGGCTTCGGTTCGCCGGCCATCGTTGCCGCACTGACAGCAATTCAGGTAAGCGTATGCTTAGAAAGGGTGCGTAAGCACAAAGAGAGAGTTGGAAGTAGTATATCAATGGAATCAGTAGTATTAGCAATGAGAATGATGGCTCTTCTAGTGAAACAACTCAGTTTTATCACTCAGTCATTCGAGAGTCATATCAAATTAGATTCGAATCAGCAGTTTCCCATTGAGTTCCGTTCCAAACCTTGAGAGTTGTTGCCTCTAATGACTCTCGGATAGATTATAGATTCATCCTCACCAAGGTCTATATACTAATCTTACTGCTAAAAATGTAAATTTTGACAGATCGATATTTGCCTCTAGGGATGTTATTTCTGTTCTTTCTGTTCTTGGATAGTCAAAGCCACACTACAGTGAAATCTCTCAAAGATAGCCGATCCCATAGATCCCACTCTAAGATGCACATTTTGACAGTACCTTCAATTTCAATATAATTTTTATATCCCATATTTGGAAAGTCTCCCAAAAATGGACCAAAGATGGTCTCCAAAGTCGACATTACTGTCAGTTTTGTTCTGTTCTTTAGTAGACAACGCCTACTATAGCCACTATTGACACGTTGTGCTAACTATTTCAAAGACCTAAGCATTCAGGCATGTTTGGAGCATTTCATCCAGATGAACTGGTTCTATTGTGATGTTTGAATTCATTCGCTTCAATGTACATCCGCATACAATACATTGCAGTCGGTCATCCAACATCTTATACACAAAATTTATCGAATTCCAATAGACATTGTTCAGTTTTCACTTCTAGAACAAGCAATAATGGACGTTTTAAACATTCTCTTCCGACAGTCACATGCCTATATATCCCTAGCCGCTGAACTTCGTTGTACTAATCTACCTGTGTTCGCTTGCCTTCTTCCAGAACTATCTGAACGAGTCGATCAAACACCTGGACAAGATGTACCCGGGCAACGGCGGCAGCATGGTCACCTCCTCGCTAGACAAGAACAAAATGGAGAGCGACAAGAAATGACAGTTATAAAATTATCTGTTCACTAAAATTGACCGATTTTAGTGCCGTACCGTGGGAGCCCGGAACCGAACCGAACCGAACCGAGCGATGCAGTGATGAACGGGAGCGGCAGGAGCGTGGTGTGCCAAGTGTATCATTAGTAGCGTAAGACGAAACTCACTCCAGAAACATACAGACACATCTGCCCACACACATACACGCGCACCTTCGTTGTACATTAGCCACTCTGAGTATCACAGGATTTATGGACGGGATTTTTGACGCGTTTTGCATGTTTTCGTTAAGTTAAGCGAAAAGACTTTGGCTGACACACACTCAAAATGCGATGCAGATGTAGCGAAAAGAGAAAAAACACAAAAAACAAAAGTGCGAGAGAGATTTCACGAACACGCTCACGACCACACTCGGAACGCTAGATGTAAGGCAGTGGCAGGAAAAGAAGGGAACATGTAAAGAAAACGTACAGTTAAGGCGCAGCTAGCTAAACGGTTAAGTGTGAAGGTGTACCGGAAGTGTTGCTCATGGTGGTACTCATGGTTGTTTTAGTTGTTTTTTCTCCCTTATTTTACACGGCGCGTACATATCCGGGCCCTTGGTTCCTGGCTCCTTCCCTTTGGTTCCCCGCCCTGCGAGTTATACGAGTTATACGAACATAAGCAATAGCCTGTAAGCCACACGAACGAGTATTACTTAGTTTTCCATGTTTTTTTTTTCTTTATAACGTACGTTCCAATAGTGTCGTTGAATAGTGCTTGTCTCTACTCCTTGTGATAAAGGTATTATTTAACTAATGTATCATAGCTCATAGCGGAAAGTGCTCGGAGCGACGCGGGTGAAGCCCGATGACCAGGAAGCGTGTTGCGGCGCACCGAACACACTCATCAACCAAAATGGCACCGATCGGCAGGATTGCGTACACCGTTTCCCGATTAGCTCTCGCATGGATCGTAATTTATTCTTAGTACTAGCTACTCCAACTCGAACGTTCCGCTCCGGACAGTAAACAAAACGTGCCAAAATTGATGCTTTCGGTCTCTGCTGCACCATCTACACTTTTTATAACTCCACGCAAATCTGCGCCATAAGAGAGCAAAAAATGCATCAAAATCGCTTGTGCCAAAATTGTCCCACCCGACTCTTCCGATGGGTAGCGTTCCTAGTACTGTGTGTGTGTTTTAGTATCACCTGGGCTCGTAGGGTTTTGAAGCATTGCCAACAACAGTCGAGAAGTGCCATCGCTGCCCGAAGCGTCCTTTCCTTTGTTTTAAAACGTGTCCCTGTAGCGTGGCGATTGCATCCCGGACCATAACTCTTTGCCATAAGAACCTTCGGGACGACGTCTGTACGCCTCCCTCCACAAGCATGCCAAACCAGACGCTGCGCATATCTTCCATAACATCTCTCCATCCCCTCCCCACCGGCTGTGGGACGGGCGGTGGGGAGGGGCGGGCCTGAGTTTAGATAATTAATCAAACAAACCACAAAACTCAAAGCCTCCCCCCACGGTCGTACCAAACTGTAGCTGTACATTTTGAACGAAGCCGGAACGGAGCCGTATAACACTTTGTATAACACTTTCGGCGGTGGAAGCTCTCACCGCCACCATCGCCAACCGGCGGCAGTCGGATGCATCTGTACAAAGGCAAATAGAATCAAATAATGTAACTCTAGCTCTAGCTAAAAATTGCGACCGCTGTACAGCACGGTGAAACGAAGCAGGAAGGCCTGCTCGTTTCATTTTCATCGAGAAGAAAAAAGACAGGGGCAAGATATTATAAAATTGTACGATTGTCAGCACAGAGGGCAGCTCTCAACGGACTAAATTTGAATCGAATCGTTTTCAAATTTCACATCATTCCATTTTACGGCATATCTCCTTAGTAAGATACTTACCAGCACCTGCATATATCCGAGCGTGTGTGGCAGCGAACATAAGGGAGACACGATCAGCCACCATCACCACCAGGAAATGGTGATTCAAATGATTTATAATGTTGTATAAGAATAGTAAAGCAAACAAAAAGAAAGCAAAAACACAAACACAAACTCACACAAAGTCGATCAATCTCACATGTCCATAAGCGCACCAATTATCAACAACAACACTCAAGTAAACTGAACTCAATGTCGCAGCACCGAAACCGAAACCGAACGATAGTTCTAACGCAGCGCAGTTGCAACAGATGCTAATAGGTGTAGGGCGAACAGTGTAAAAAAAAGGTGAACAACATTCCAAAACGACCAGACGGGGAGGATCATAAAGAGCTGAAAAGAAATACAAAAAGGACACCCGCACACGCAGTCTCTTACCTACACGGAGCTACGAGAAATAAAGCAAAATGTTTACGAAGTACATTTCTGAACTATTGAAAATTTAAATTAAATAAAATATATATTTTAAACTCAAACCTGGCGCGGGGTGGCACTGTTCGTAATGGAATCCGAAACACAAGTAATTGGGACTTGGACCAGCAAATAAGGCTGTACTCGAAAGCGCTATGAGCCGTTTATGACGCGCGTTTGAACCGTTTATCAACGCGCGCTTCGTATAACAGATCGCCGTTGATATAACAGTTATTCCTCACACATCTCAGGCTGTTCCATTAGGAAGTGGCCAACATTTAAGCAGATGTTTAGTCATTTAATTTTGTAATGAACAAAAGGCTGGAACAGTCATAACGAATATTTTGAGCTTTGTGTAATTCAACATTTTCAGTTTTACTAGCGTAGTATCGAATATCTCTGAAATATTTCGAACGTTTCGATTGTAACGGAAAAATATCAAATTAAACGTAGACCAATTCAACCGGATAATCCGAACCGCGTGCAATTCGAGTGGTTGCCGGATAATCCAGTTGTCAAATTCGACAGCGAGCTTTGACAGCTTTGCTTTTCTGTTTGTTGCTGTTCTTCTTCTTCTTCTTCTAAAAAAAAGGAAAAAGAGGTCGTGTTTGTGCTGCTGCTACTGCTGGAGTTTTGGTTGTTTTAAAATATAGTGGCGTTATCCTGCGGAATTTGCTTTGCCCCTAGCGCGTCCGCCACACTCTCCTTCCCGTTTGCTGCGCGTGAGGCAAGCCGTGTGCAGGAGGAGGAGGAGGAGGTGGACCTTGGCAGCAACAACACGACGACACCACGGGAAGTAGGTCTCCTCCGTCTGGTGTTGTGTCTATCTTGCTGTCCTGGGTGCGCACTGGCCGCCTCATCGCCACCAGGAAGAGCCTCCACCCGCTGAGGGAATCACGCAACCGCGGCGAATGAAGGCGCCTGGCATCAACAGCAACAGCATCCGTGGTAGGCGTTGCAGGCAGCTACGCAGCTCCCAGTAGAGCACAACCACCACCACCATTACAACAACAGCAACAACTATAACAACGAGCGGAACAGCAACGCGCTGGCAGCAATGTTTAACAACTACGGCAACACGATGGCGTCGGATCCGTTCCGGAAGGTGGAACAGTACTCGCCTAAATCGTCGCCCCGTGCCGGAGGGGCCGGTGGCCGTTCGCCCGTCGTCGCACGCCAGGATTCCTCCGGCACGCTGAAAACCACGATCCAGCTCGGCAAAAACCCCTCGATACTGCACAGTGGACCGTTTTACTTAATGAAGGAACCACCGGGTATGTGGGCGTGTGGGGGAGAGTGAAATGCCTCGCTGAGACATGCTGCGGACTCGCTAACCGGGGTCGTTCTTTGCAGGGGAAGGCGAGCTGACCGGAGCCACGAATCTGATGGCACACTATGGCTTGGAGCACTCGTATAGTAAATTTAGTGGTAAGAAAGTTAAGGAACAGCTATCATCATTTCTCCCGAATTTACCTGGCGTCATCGATGGACCGGGCCACCTCGTAAGTATTGTGCTTGTATGTTTGTGTGTCGATGGAGGAATGTTTCGAGTGAATAGGCCACGACCAATTTACGTTTTAATTGCAAGAAAGTGACGCGAGACATGCTGCTAGATTGATAAAAGAGTCCAACGCATGAATTTGCTATAAGGTAATGCCAGAAAACATGCATGCATTTGCCATGAAGATTGTGCTCTTGCCATAAATTGCCGTCCTTGCTTATGCCATTTCTGAAGATAAACAAGAAAATTATAATATTCCGTTCGAGATGTGTTCGACAAGCAATTGTGAAGAAGACACAACTATCAACTTTCAAGTAGAATACAAACAAGTTCAGGTGGTACTTCGGATCATCTTCTAACCCCAGGAATGCACCTGAGTGAGAGACTACTATATACATATTTATAATAAGATATTCCTCAAAATGTTCTGTACAGTGAATGCTGCTAACTGATCATAGTAAACATTGGTGAACCTGCTCTTGCCCAATAATTGTGGAATCCAGCAACTTTTCAAGCAAAACATTGACTTTGAAACATCTCTTATGCTTACCTTTTACAGGATAATAGTTCCCTTCGGAGTGTGATCGAAAAACCACCGATCGTGGGCAAAGAACTGCTTCCACTCTCCAGCGTACAGCTGGCCGGATTCCGTCTGCATCCCGGACCGGTAAGTGCCACCCATTTTACTACTTCCGTCCGCTGTTCTAAACCTAACTCGTTCGTTCCGTTCCTTATTCCACTCGCGCGCAGCTTCCGGAGCAGTACAAACACTTAAAAACCGCACCAACTAGAAAGCATAAGAATAAGCATAAGAAACACAAACACAAGGACGGCGTGGCGCCGCCCGAGCAGTCCGCGCTCGAGGCGTCCGGGCTCGACACGCACGAGAAGAAGCACAAAAAGCAGAAAAGACACGAGGACGACAAGGAGCGCAAGAAGCGGAAAAAGGAGAAAAAGCGCAAAAAGCAGCGCCACAGCCCCGAGCATCCGGCGGGCGGCGGGGGTGGCGCGACCTCGATACCACCCCAGGCGCAGGTCTATTAGGTGGTGAAGGAAGCGGTGCGAGATGATCCGGGGAGCACATCCTTCTGGAACAGATACACATACAAACACACACACACGCACTGGAAAAGCATCCCGAAACCCGATATAACTGTATAGATATTATGTGGGTCTTTAAATTTTGGACCAGAAAGGAGGGTCAGGACTGCTTCCGGTCGGATGCCAAGATTGCCTTGGTTTTTAGGTTGATTTTTCTAAACATATTGCCTTCCCGCTCCCAGAAACAAGGTAAAAACCGTCGCGCGGCGTCCATGCGGTAAGTGCAGGTGTATTGGGCTGGGAAGGTACGTGGCATATACGTGCCGGGCAAAAAATGCGTTTTTATTGCAGATACTGATTGGCTGCATAACAAACATGAACAGCGTAAAAGTATGCATTTTACACGACAAAAAACCTTTATTAAAGCATCTAGGTGATTATCGTGGCAATGCCAAGAGCCAAGGTAAGGCCCACTTCACTGAACACGAAACATGGCGCCGGCAATGGAAAAATAAACAAAAACACAACCGCCTACCAAATAGGGAGACGATCCTCAAAGCCTACAGCTGTCTGTCGGGAACAGTGCGTGCGCGGCGTGGCCGTTACGCACTCATCATCGCACACTTCGCGAGCGCTTGGCTCCTCACGCGATTTTCGATTAAGCTCACTCATGATATACATATAGTGCCACTTCCGTGTACAGAGAGGATATCATATTAGAAAAACCTAGCAACCTCTTGCTGTCCTGTTTTTTTTAGATCGGAGCTATTTTTTTGGATCTGAAGAAGGATGAAGGGTGAAGAGGAAAACGAGTTCAAGTTCGAAAGCCTTTCATCTTCCACTTGCCCACGCTTGGATGCCCAACCGAAGGGTGAGGCAAACGTAAAGGAAACCCCTTCTCTTCATTACCGTTCAGGCTTTAGCTACCCAAACCCACATCAGCTGATAGGGACGATCATGTTTTGTTTTGTTTTGTTTTGTTGTGTATGCATAGTATTCCCCCTACGATTTGGCCACCCAACAACCCTTTCTCGTCACTCCGGTTCCATTTTGCTGCTATGATAGGTACTTTCGTTTTGGGGATCATGCCCTGTATATTATAATGCGTTATACGCCGAAGCTACCAGGAAGAGGGGAGCAGCGTGGCATGTGTATTAGAGTAGTGGTGTGAGCGAAGACGGGATGTAGAGATCTGCCAGAGGGATATGAATTAGCGAACGATTCTCGATCGAAGTTGGGACATGTGCGGTTGCAATATCAGGTGCCTGGACGGGTTGGAGCATGCGTGTATAAAGTACCAGAGAGAAGATAGGGAAGACCGAGTGGAAAGGAAACCGATGGTGAAGCTTCTCCAATTCAGAGCGAGTGAGGAAGAAAACAATACAAACAAACATGCAGAAAATGCAAACAAAAAACCAGAAAACCAATGTTACAAACAAAAAAATGGAACGCGTAGGGAATCTTACTTCTAGAGGAGCAAGTAGGCGGACAGGAGGGAGAGCAACACGGGGAGGGATATCGCTTTAGGTGCGAGGTTGGTTTTTTGGCGCACTCACAACAAATTATTCATCTTCTTTGCGTGATTTCGATCATTTCTGGACCAAGTTGGAGCATCTCAGAAGACAAGCTCAGCCTAATCGTAACTGCAGTTGCGGCATCCATATTGATGTTCACAGGTCGTTCAGAAGAAATTGGGAGACGTTGTTCACATTTGAGGTCCTTAGTGATGGAGAAATTGAGGTTACAGTTATAGAGCCTGTCTAAATTGAAAGAGTTGTTGCAATTACATCAAAAGATACCTCTGAGGACGTTGGAATGATAATGATGTTTATGACCTATTCAACTCCATTTCTTCGTGGTGCGGGGACGAATGTGCGATATGTGATTAATGCTCCATTATTATTGATCTAGAGGCAACAGCAGCAGGTCGTTCTGGTGACACTCCATATAGGCCTTCCATGTTTTGACTGAGAGTGAATCCCCGAAAGCGATCGCCACGAGAACGCTCTCTAAGCTTGTGGACGTGTTGCTACCAATCAAGCTGTTCGTTTGGGCCTCCTCTTTTTTCGTAAGCTCCTGAAGAAGGGAGTTAATTGAGAACATTCAATCGACCAAGGAAGTGTTGGCGTTCTCCCCAGTTAACTGCAACGGCTATAAGTCACGTCTTAGTGCTGCAGAACAGAAAGCAGATCAGTTCTTGCGAACAGAGAACACGAACAAGCTGTGGGCTTTGCGGGGGAAACAGTTTGAAGGTAAACAAAATCTCCGAAACCCCTAAAAACCCGCCCTCCTCGGTGTCTGTCTCTCCCGTTTGTATTTATAATCATACTGTGGAGTTATTTAACTTTTATTTCCTATATTTTAGCAATAAAAAAGTAAGAGACAACTGAAATGATTGACGACACGTGAATGAGGACGAAAAGGATGAGATTAACTCTAAAGTCGAGGGCGTCAGAGACAAACTGCATCCGAATTTCGAAGTGATTTGATAGATTCCAGCTGCAGGTCGTTAAAGTACGAGAATGGTTTGGAACATTTGGGATGAATGAGAAACATCGTTTGCTGCTGTTTCGTTTTTCGAAGTTCAATCTTTCATTACTTATTTTGCGACATTTTTTCAACTAGCTTATTAATCATTGATGTATACTTCACTGACATGTTTGCGACTACGACTCGCAGCATGTGACTCGCACAAAACCAATTAGTAGGGATTCCACAGAAAAAATACAGGAAAGAAACATCCCCTGACTCGATTTGTCTCTTTTGGCACATCACCCATCATGGTCCCAACATGGCAAGTGATCCTTAAAGAGTACGATTCCAATCTTCTCTTTTTCACCCGTTGCTCTAATTTCGGATATAATTTCCCTCGAATCAGTGCACCGCTTTTCATTTTCCTTCATTTTTTTTTTGTTGCTTTATTTTCATCCAGAGAACACTTTGTGCATCTTCTTAAAAAAAAAAGGAAACAGAGCGCAGCTTATGTTGCTGCGATCTCACAATCTCCAAACGTTCAAAGTAAAATGTTAAGCTGCTTGTAAGTGTAGGCCCTGACTGACTGAACTGATCGTAGCAGAGAATCATGTACGCAAGTGGATTAGATTGGATTGGAAGAAAATGTGAGAGGAAGTGTTCTCACCAGCAAAAAGGGTGGCGAATTGTGTTTAAGCGAAGGTTCTGCCCGTCTGCTTCGCTGAGATCGATCTTTAGTCGACGAAAGCGGACGCGTTCTTTTTATGCATCCTATGAAAATAGCTTCATATCATCTCCTGCACTGTGTTGTTTCCTGAGTATATGGCGGAAGCAGTGATCGCTCGATAATCTTGATAGCCGGCGGTAAAAGGAAAGCTCCCTCGAACAAAATGTCATGCTATACCACAGCACACTGCTATACCACTGACACGATATTTCGTTGAGTCGATTTCTTTCTTTATTTCCGTTTTACGTTTCCTGCGTGTATATTTCTGCTCTATCTTCTACTTCGCCACTTTCCGGTTCTTTTACTCTTACATTTCCGGTAACATTTCCTAGGTGTAAATTTTTCAAAAAACAAAAGAAATAAACTAACATTTGAACACAAAAAAAAAAACACTAGAAAATATGACAATTGGGAGAGGGAGAAAAAAGGCCGACTATAGAAACACACTGTAAACACACAAACGTTTTAGACATTTTAAAATGCGCTTGCCACTCACAATGGCCATTCTCGACTATACAAAAAAACGCGCGCGCTCTACTACCTTGGCTGACTGATTCTTGATTATAGCGTTTCACTATGCACTAGTCATTTTGCTTGCTTTGCTTGGACGCTCTTTCCTCCTCACGCCCGCTATTGCTAATGTTCTCTGGAGTTTTGTTTTCTTTTCACTTACTTTGCTTACCATTCTTCTTTCCACTGTTCGCTAATATGTAACTTTCTCGTTTCGTTTTGCTTTTGTTTTTTTTTGTGTGTTTTTGCTGCACTCTATTCTATCGACAATTTGAATGTATAAGTTGTAGAAGTTGTAGTTTAGGTTAGATATTGTTTCCATTCTCGTTTTGTTGTTGTTGTTTTGCTTGCATGCTTGCTTTCCTTAATTTTATAACTCTTTTAAGCGATCGTTTTTCATACTTTGCTTCTATTACCTTCCGTTCGTGTTTTTTTTCTTCGATTTTTGTTGTTTCATTTCTTCGAGAAGAAATTCGAGCAAGCCCGAACAGAGGCGAGAAACACACCAGAATGGAATGGGAGGGGAGCTAATCGTTTTTTTTCTTATACGCCAGGCAGATGCTGCTGCTGCTGCTGCTGCTGCTGCTGTTGCAGCTGATTGGAACGATTGCTCTGGAGGAAATCTTGGAACGCTTCCCTTACTTCGGGATCCTGTTCGTCCAGCCCGAATTCGTCATCGTCGCTGTCGCTGTGGAAAAGCACACGAGGCACGTTAGAATATATATCAAGCACTCCTCAATTACGCCACAACAAACAGGCGCTTGAACGTACTCGAAACCGCTGTTGGCCGGATACTCGAACCCGTTCGTCTCGAGGAAGGAGCTTTCCTCCTCGGTCAACACCTGGCCGTCGGGCCCGTAAAAGACGGGACTATCGTGAAAGCCAGGCCCCATACCCATGCCGGCTGGCAGGTGTTGATGCATGCCGGGGACGGTGGTGGCCGGCATCGGTGGCGGTGGTGCAGCGACGGCAGCGACGGCGGCGTTGCTATTCGTGAGCTCTTCGCTGCGGCCCCAAGAGATGTTTCGCAAATCGAGCACGGAGTGGATCATCGCCTGGGCCGATGACTGTACCTTGAGCTGCTCGAGCGTTTTCAGGATCGATTCCACCTTATCTGGGCAGTCCTGTTCCAGCTCGAAACCGCACAACTGTGGGAGTAGATGGTAGAGGGACAAATCTTAGACAAAGAGGTGAATGGGGCTCGCTGCGCTGCGCAAGGCAGAGAGTACAAAAGAAAAGTGTATGAATGCTAGATGGCCTTTTATGTTGTAACTAAAAAAGCTGTTATGTTCTTTTTGTTGCCTAGGTCACGTCGGTTGACGGTTGACGTTAATCGGTGCTCGAAGTAGACGCAGTATACAAGTAGACTTAGTGAGTCAACCGTGAGATGAGGAGTTTGATGGGTGCAAACAACTTATGGGAAACAGCCCCCGTACCTTTAAGCACTGACAAACACACTTGATGTTTTCAGGACTCTCCTTTTGCAGCAGCATATTGATCGCGCTTATGATGTGCTCCGAAATCACTTTTCCGAACGTTTGCTACAAAAGATAAAGAGAAGGAATGATTGAGATTTCATTCGTCAAACGTCAAACTTCCGCCCGCACGCACTTACCGCCGAGTTTCGCAGCTGCATGTACAGCTCAGCAAGGAAGAGCGTGGCACCGCGCACCTTCAAATGCTCCTGCTTCATGTACTCCGGCAGCGCAACTCTTTCCAGATCATCCAGCTTCAGGTGCAGCAGGTGGCGCACGAGCGAATCCAGCCCCTGGTCCAAACTGTCCAGCAGTTGGCACAGCCGTGCGCCCATGTAGCGGAAGTTCGATTCCTGTATTGACTGCGATTGAACGAACGAAAATTGGCAGTGTCACTAAAGGCGCACCAATCTCTCCCGCAGCGCTTGACCTGTGGCTTCCTACCTGTTCGAAGATCATCTCAATCGCACTACTCAGCACGAACTGATCGTGCACCAGGTCGCCCAGCTCATTTGGCAGCTTCTTCTTCACCTCGTCGAACATGCCGGGATTGTCAAACAGCTCGGCAATCACCGCGGTCAGATAGTCCAGCGCTTCGGACTTTCTGTGCTGGGGTGCGAAACGAGAAAGGAAACATGGCGACATGGTTTAGCATCATCTTATGGATCATCGTACGGCCAAGTCACGAGTGGAGTGTGGAAGGCACCACATTCCCAACATGACAGAAACTCCGCCCGTCCACGGTTTTCGCGTGGCACGACGCGCGATAGCATTTCAAGCGTGTGTGGAAAGAAATATTAAAGCGAAAGCGAAAGCTGCTGGAAAAGAATGAAATAGTTAATGTAACCGATAAACAACCCAAACAAAAACCAATATGAAAAAAGTACATTCACGCTGTGGTAGGTAGGTATTAGTAATAGTAGAGGCGAACATAAAGCAAATATATTGACATGAAAAAACAAAGACAACAAAACATATAATGTAGAAAAAGAAAGGCAGAAAGAACACCAACACAGGCAGACTGACACAGTGTCTTGCATTTGATTCCGATGCACCAGGGTGGACGAATGAGTACGGATCTACCTCAATCAGTGAACAGTAATGGTAGAGAGTCCCGTAAGATCCCCGCACCAATTACAACGCTTTTGCCTGTAATACGGACGTTTTGCAGGGTTCGTCTGCTCACGTTTTTAGTATCGCTGGTACATTTCGATAGCCTTAATTATGAGTAAATGGTTTCTACGTCGAAAAAACAAGTGCAGAAGTATAATCGAAGCCATCATGTGACTCTGCCAAATTAATTACTGTCTGTTAATGGTACAACATGGCCTATATACCATTTGTACACATGAAATGCCCCTAATCAAATGCAACGCACTGTTCAGCAGAATAAAAGCAGTAGGAGTTGACACCGAACTCGGCGACATCCGAGTTTTGCAAGTCGCGAAATGAGAAGTTTCAGTTTTGCCAGATGATATTTCTTCCGTTCGGTTCCAGGACGATGATACCGTCGGGGCGAGGGGTGGGATTGTGGTTGGGTGGTAATGGGATGTAATGGCTGGGGGAGAGGGGTGATTTGCACACGCTTTCTTCGAGTGGTTGATGAGGGTTCTTCACACATCCCGCCCGCATCGCTTCTCCATCCTACCTGTTCGAAACCGTCTTGACCACCCATCGGACCCCAGTTGGATCCCATCGCATTGTATCCGCCGCCGCCGCCACCCATCGAGTCGTGGTGATGGGAACCACCGTACTGGTGCGGCTGATGCTGCTGCTGTTGCTGCTGATGGTGGTGGTGGTGCTGGTGATGCTGCCCCTGGTGCTGATAGTGGTGGTGTTGGCCGCGACCTCCCCGATGGTGATGCTGCTGCTGGTGCTGGCCACCGCCATTGTTGTACTTTCGGTGCTCACCGCCGGGCATACCGCCTCCTCCGTGGTGCTGCACCTGGTGGTTGCCCAGATGGTGGTGGTTGTTGCCGTAGGTTCCGATCCCGTACGCGTACGACTGATGCTGCTGCTGCTGCTGGTGATATCCACCATGGTGACCACCACCGGGATGCTGCTGACCACGGTGCTGCTGCTGGTGATGATGATGCATTGGCTGTTGGTGATGCTGATGATGATTGAACTGTTTGAGGGGGTGTGTGTGTGAGAGAGAGTGTGCGCGCACGCCAATAAGGAGCATTCCATTCAGTGGCATTCGGTGCATTCGGTTAGGAAGAACCAGATAGATATGTACACATATTGGAACACGGAGGAGTACAGGGGACACAGGGCGAGTTACGTTCATCCAAAGTTATGGAATATAAAGAAAAAGACAGAGAGGGAGAGAAGGATAAAAGCCACGGTGCGCATTTTACAAGGACCGAATATAATAAAAAAAATGTATATTAGTATATCATGTGTTCGTTTGGTAGTGTTTTTGTACATTTATTCACACGACCAAGAGGATCGTACGATCATTTCAGTGCGATACGCATACATATATTCATATTGAGCACATTCCCCAGAAAAGTACGTTAATGTGGTGGAAGAATTGCATTCGATCAGTGCAATTGCATTGCAAGTATGATAAGGTAGTTCATATCGATAGAGAAAAAAGTAGAGAAGGAAAGAAATAGAGAAGAAGATATTAAGAGAAAGAAACTGAATAGAGCCCATTGAAGAAGTAAGAAAAGAGTTTTTCGGCAACGGATAAAAAGATAATTTAACCGCAAATATTAAAATATCATAATTATTGTGTCGAATCCTTCATGAATAGATCTCAACAGGAAACCCTGTGTGATCAGTAAGGAAAATTGTTCGACAATTTGTGCTTGGTCATGAATTTCAAACATCACATGATTGTCGCACATCAAAGCATTGACTCAGCCAATACCTGACGGTCATGTCACGAGATGGACACCGAACAGCCAGACACAGAAGCGGGTTTGCGATCGATATATCTGAAAAAACGCCTACTCTGATATTTCGAATAATTCAAATAATAGTGATTGAATAAATGTTATTTTGATTCATTCATTCCACAAGATAGCAAATTTTGGCGATTTCACGATCGAAACCTCATTGCGATCGGTGCTGAGTAGGTATAATTGAAGTATGGCATGAATAGTTATCAATCCCTTCCTCAGGATATTTATAACTCAAGTTCACGTTTTGTGAACAAAGAAGAATCTTCCAACCAACTCACCTCCTTGGCGCCGTCACCTTCGCCGATCTGCATATTGCTCAGCCGGTTCTGTAGCGCCGACACCCCGTTCGCCATCGGACCGGCGCCACCGCCGCCGCCGTGCGCCATCTGCGCTGCGTAATCGTACCCGCCACCACCGCCATCGCCATCCCCACCGCCCGGTTCCACGCCACCCTGCGCCATCGCAAAGCGTTGGTGCACGTGCGACGCCATCTGCGGCTGGCACTGTTGGTAGTGGTGCTGCTGCTGCTCCTTCGGCGTGATGCTCTTCGGCACGAAGATCGCTGCGTCCACCGACAGGACGGACGCAATGGTCGCTGGAAGTGAAAGAAGAAACAAAGTGAGTGAGGTGTAGCGGCAGTGCTGTTACTGGAACGGGGTGTGCCTGTCCGCGGAGATCGGGTTAAAGTGAAAGCAACCCGGGGGTGGTGCGCGATGTGACAACCGTGCCGTAATGATAGAAAGCGTACGGTTGAGCGATTCCGCAACAAAAGCCGGACATAGAGGACGGATGCGTGCGTGGTATGTTCTAAAAAGCTTCAGCTTAGATCCGCCTTGACTTCGAAAATGCGAGGCAGATCGGACACGGAAAAGATGTTCTGGAAACGTCTGGAGGAGTAGAATATATATCCGTATATCCGGATTGATGATCCAGTCGAATTGATACATTTTTATCTCAATTTAACTAGAATAGTGTATGAAATTTGAGTACCAGCGATAGGCAGTGTGATCGGTAGATCATTGATAGTTAATAAGCTACAGCTAATTAGGGTTCCATGTATAAGCTTCTATTTAGGTCCTTTTTCGATTGATATTCCCGAACTGAACTGATTTTTTCGTGTATGATTCTTTAGCCAGATATTGTAGAAATCTTCCAATCTTCAGATCATTTGTATGCCCCTCACGGTCGTTGTTTACAGAACTCACCCAAATATTCCCTTGCAGACCTTTTCTGCAATATGTGCACACAAAAAAACACTTGCACTGTATCGCCCCGGTATCGGAACCGAAACTGAAGCAAACAATCGCAATCCGCACTTTCTTTGCGATGTGTTGTGTGTGTGTGAATGTTTTTTTGTGCTGAGTCTATGGTAGAAGGGGGAATGGGGAAAACTGCACCACACCATGCAGGTCACAACGTGCCTCCCTCTACCCGGTACGGGGATGCATGTGCGTGTGTTAGTGACTGTACTGACGGTCGTGCGGAAAACACACAACACAACCGCGAACAAGCGCACCATGGCAATGACCGCCACCCAAACACCGCCGCCTTTGCATTGGGCGGGCAGCCCCGTGAGGAGGGGAAGGAAAGTGCAATTTCATCCACCACGTACCCCCGATTTTCACACTGCGCTCGCAGAAGACGCCGTCTTGGTGAGGTTATGCTTTCGTTACGCCCGTTCCTTCCGAAACCTGTTTTTCTTCCAGTGACTTGTGACTTTTTGCGAGAATATCGGCACATTTCTAACCAAATTCGTTCGCTTACTGGGTAAAACTCGCCGAATGATCCGATTCCAAAATATTCTCTATGGGCAAGACTTTCTCTTGCACACCATAACAAACACACACACTCATCAGCTGTGTTTTGCGGGGGGTCGACCCAGTCGGTCCCCCTGGTAGAGCGGTTTCTATTTCAAGAAATATTTTGGCACAAACAATAGTTATGGGGAAGCAAATTTGTCTATGGGGCGTCCCGCATCGAAGCCAGGAAGCAGACTTCATTCATGGCCGATGAATCACGGGCCGGCAGTGAATGAGCAATTCAATCCATATAGAACGAACGGACCCGGCTTAATGTACGCATTCCAAGCACATCCGTCCGTTTGGATACGCCGCAGTAGTGTTCGAATGGTGGCGAAATCTTTGTCGATCGTATTAAAAGGAAAGCACTGTTTCAGGGCAGCTGTGTTTACATAAAACGCATATGCCGAACGTAAAGCTTCGAATCCAAAGCTCGAATCCGTGTATATTCATAAACCCATGCATCATTACGGATTATTATTCTCAAAGACAACAATCTTGAATATGTCTGGAAGTTCGTATCGCATCGCTTCAAGAAGAGACCAGAAACGAAAGGATCTTCGAGGCGAAATTCGGCTCGCTGCCTGTGTTTCTCCTACAAAGATAGATGAAGGTCAGGGAAAAACTGTCAGAAAATGCATTACCCGGTAGGCGCATAGAAAAACAAGTTTTTTCACCAGTATAACTTCATATTAGGCACGCGGAAGCGGTAGAATTGTACTGCAGTAATCGAACCAAAACACAAACATCGAGCGTAAAGTATGACGTCACGACGGATCAAATCAGCTCTAGCTGCACATTCCACTACGAGAAGAAGGAAACCGATGCTTGCTACGATGGAATTCAGTGCAAGCATACACAGCATACACCTGCTGTCTCCCCGTTTCGTATCGGGTTGAGGTGAAAGGCCTTTATTGTTGTTGCCCCGTTCTGTCTGCCTTCAATTCCGTCGATGCGTGTGTGGCAATGCATGCAGCCAAGCCCACCATTTTCGTTCCGGCGACCATCTTTCTTTTCCCGTCCGTTATCCCTGCGGTGCAACCGGAGCCTTGGTGCATAAAGACACGATGACCATCTCGATAAGGGTAACAAAAAGAATTATACTCACATTTCGGAGCCCGGAGCGGAGGATACTCGTTCCGCTGGTCCATGGTGGGAACGGTGCGACTTACGATGGGAGCAGAAAAGGGATCGCCTTCCTCGGGAAGTGATGTTTATTTGCTGCTGATGCTGGTGGTTGTGGATGTACTAGGCCTCCGTGATTGACCTTCGATTTCCGTGACACGAGATGGCTTGTCCTGCTTACTACGTCGTTTCTCACTCACGGCAAAACAGCCTCGTGCGTGTGTCTGTGTGCGGAGCGAGCGCTGATGAAAAAGATCCCGAACTGTGAACTGGAACATGAATTCACACTATCAATTCCTCTGATGTACGAAGAAGAAGAAGAAGAAGAGGCAAAAAACAACACCAGGAAGGAGAATGAAAAAAGCACCCTTTCCCTACCGAGGACGAGAGGAGCTTCACACACTCGTACGTGTGTGTATATGTGCGTATTTGTGCGTATGCAAAGTGTGTTATTTATTCAACTGGCTACCAGTTTCCTTCACTTCCTCGTGAGCACACTCACAACCGGGTGTGTAAGGGGTTTGGGGTGGGAGGGCTTTGGGGTTGGCTGATGCACAGCTCTTCTTCTTGCCTTTTTCCCGTTCTTTCTCGTTCTACCCCGTTCAGCACTGCACCGCGTGGCGGAAGACGAGAGCACCCGGAACGAGAAACCGAGATCGGCACGGGATGGGGGATTGCTGCACGCGCACCCGCAAAAGAACGATGCACACGGACACGCACGTTCGTCACCAACCACGTCGCACTGCGTCGTCCCGGATGCGCTTTTCTTCTCTTTCACTAAATTGCACAATTTTCCTCCTGTGATCGACACTGCGTGCGTGCCTTGCTTTTTGCTGCCTTCTTCCCACACACACACACACACATATACGCGCGCACGATTTTCCTCGGAATTGTTTTACGCACGCACACCGCGGGTTCACCTACACAACGACACGCGCCGCGTTTGACGTTTGCTGGCGGGGCGAGCAATAGGGAAATCGTTTACAGTGGTGAGTTGACACTTCCACCCGATGGTACGTGTGTCTGCCAGCAGTGGAATCAGTGGGATCGAGTTCTGTGTCGACGCAAATTGTGTTTAGAAAAGACATACCAACATGACAACCACGCAATTGTGCGAACCGAGGAGTTTGTCGCGCCGGGCGAGATTTATGTTATTCCAATGCTTTAAAATTGTCGTTATTTATTTGGAAACGTCCAAGTATACCCACAGAATGCCACGGTACAATCTGAAACTTTATTTTTGGATATTCTTCACCGTGCTTGTAATCTTCTATGGTTCAACTTTGTATCCTAGCATTCTAGCACAGGATATAGATAGGATATCGACATCGGTGAGTAGGAAATGATTTGGGGGCTGTTCTGCAACTCTCCATACTATTATGTATAACGTAACGGTTTTTGGATCAAAATTATAAACCCTCTAGACTCTAGATAGTATTATAAATTAGCCAAGAGACGTACTTCAGGAGTTCGACTCTTGGTAAATTCTTCCTCCCTGAAGGAAATCTCTTCTTAACATCACATAACTCTACAATATATTTCGACACTTTTAGAAACCCCGCAGAGCATCCCCAGCGTAAAAACACAGGGCACCGGAAAGGAAAAAAACACAATTATTAGCTAATAAATAATGTTGCTTTCGGGTTTCATTTTATTTGCTTTCCTCGGTTTTGATACTGCACAACTGTCTCAGGAGCAGAACGCAAACACAGACTAATCCAATAGGTCCAGATTCAAAAACACGCTACACATGCCTCTCCTCGACACTATCCTTCCCTTTTAGGCCTATTACACATGGTGTTTTTGGATGGAATATAGACGGAATTTTCTGTCAGATTGGTTTGACACATTTTACCACGGCACGAAAAAATGAATTTGGCTCGACCTATTCATAATCTGTCACCGTGTGGTAAAATCTGTCATTGATTATGAAAGACAGATTAAGAATAAATCGTGCCAAACGCATTTTTTCGTGCCGTGGTAAAATGTGTCAAACCAATCTGACAGAAAATTCCGTCTATATTCCATCCAAAAACACCATGTGTAATAGGCCTATTTCAGTTCACTCCCATTCGCTTCGTACAGGAGCAAAGAGCGGGTGGTGGCTTGATGGCATTCAATGATAATTTACCTTGCTCGCTTTTAATCCCCGCATCGCACAACGGGGTGGGCGATGTTGTGATGATCGTTTCCCCCGTTTCGTTCGCTTGGAGACGTGTAAACTCGAATCCATATCCTCTGACTCACCAAACGGAGAGAGGACCTTTTAACAGTGCCGCCTTTAAGCCGACACACGGACACACACAGCTTTTGCTATATCAAATAAAGCAAACTTGTCCTATCCCTCCGTCTCGTAGCAAGGTGAGATGTACATGCGACAAAAATAAAAATACGACACGGCAGAGATGGTGGTGGTGGTGGTGGTAGTGGTTGAGTTTTGCTTTCTAAAAATTAAAAGTTAATCGGTTTGCCGAAGCTGGCAGCTGTGTGGGCCTCCCGGAGGGCTTCGGCGCAGGTCGGGTGAGCGTGGCAGACGCGGGCAACATCCTCCGCGGACGCACCGTACTCCATGGCGAGAACGGACTCGTTGATCAGTTCACCAGCGGCCTAGGAAGGGAGGTAGTTTTTAGTTCTGGGACAGGAAACGTCTCCGTCGTTGCTGAAAGGCTACTCACCGGTCCAATGATATGCACGCCGAGCACGCGGTCCGTCTGCTTGTCGGCCAGCACCTTCACGAAGCCGTCGGTATCGTTGTTGGTCTTGGCACGCGAGTTCGCCGCGAACGGGAACTTGCCGACGTTGAACGCGACGCCCTCCGCCTTCAGCTCCTCCTCGTTCTTGCCGACCCAGGCCACCTCCGGATGCGTGTACACCACGCTCGGCACGCAATTGTAGTCGATGTGGACGTGTCCCCCGAGCATACCCTCCACACACACGATGCCCTCATCTTCCGCCTTGTGTGCCAGCATCGGTCCGTGGATGCAGTCGCCGATCGCGAACACGCTCGGTACGATCGTCTGGAACTGGCTGTTGACCGGCACGCGGCCCCGATCGTCCTTCACGATGCCCACGTTCTCCAGGCCGAGTCCCTCCGTGTACGGGCGGCGACCAACGCACACCAGCAGCACATCGAACTCCAGGTTCTGCTGCGAGCCGTCCTTCACGTTCTCGACGGTGACGTTCACGCCGCCACCGGTCTTCGCCGCACTGATCACCTTCGTGCCGAGCATGAACTTCATGCCCTGCTTGGTGAGGATCTTCTGGAAGTTCTTCGACACCTCCTGATCGATGCCGACACCACCGATCGTGTTCAGGAACTCGATCGCGGTCACCTCCGCACCGAGCCGACCCCACACCGAACCCAGCTCCAGCCCGATCACACCAGCCCCGATCAGACCGAGCCGGCGGGGCACCTCCTTCAGCTTCAGTGCACCGGTCGACGAAACGATCGTCTCCTCGTCCACCTCGATGCCCGGGAACGGCGTGACCTCCGAGCCGGTGGCGATCATGATGTTCTTGGTGTTGATCGTCTCCTCGCCACCGTCCGCCTTCTTCGCGACGACCGTGTTCGGGCCGGTGATCGTGCCGAAACCGTTGATGTGCGTGATCTTGTTCTTCTTGAACAGCTGCGCGATACCGCCGGTGAGCGCTTTCACCGCCTTCGACTTCTGGCCCATCAGCGCTTCGAGGTCGAGCCGGACGTTGTCGACGAGGATGCCGCGCGCCGCCAGATCGCCCGAGTGCGCCATGTGGTAGTAGTGCGAGTTGTTCAACAGCGCCTTCGAGGGGATGCAGCCCACGTTCAGGCAGGTGCCGCCGAGCGTGTCATTCTTTTCGACGCACACGGTCTGTAAGGGATATGCGTTTGTCGTTCAAAGCAAAGAATGTGTTAGTTTATTCAGTTTTAGTTGACGGGAGATATGAACCCGGGCTCTGGTCCCGAGGATCTGCTAGAAGTCTCTGGACAAGAAATGCACCAACATGCATACAGTTTCAGAGGCAAAATAACAGCATACAGTCAATAAAAGTCAATAAATGACAATCCTAGACATACTGGCAGCTGTCCTCTGCAACAGCTCTGCCCATTTCCAGCAACGTTTCATTCGCTTCATGTTTCAGGATATGTTCAGCGCTGGAACCACATTGCTATAAGCCACCCGTAAAGACAACAACATCGTTCTGTTTCCTTTATACGCATCGGTTATTACGTAAATAAACCGGTCCTGTCGTCCGCATGGCGAATCACTTCCAAAATGGAAACGTTCTCCGAGCGTCACGACGGTGTATCACACAGCTGACCGAGTCAAGGTACGGGCTGTTTAATTATAGACCGCCACTATGGGACGCATCTGCGTGTCGCCACGCGTTGGATGACCCATAAGACCCCCTATTTTTATCCGGCAACGGAGTGATGGCCGATTGTGGCCACCCCACTTTCGCTTGTCTGTCCACAGTGCGGACAGCATGACCTTGGCAAGCATACACTCGCAGTGTACGCGCGTCATAAACACACCATCATCTCGTTCGCATCAACAGTCAGCCAGTGTTCAGGTCATGCCTCCGCACTTTATCACATGCGGATGATCATACGTATCAGCTTCTTATCAGCGCCCGTTGTCCATCCAGTAGTTCAGATCCCTCGAGCAGAGTTCTGATGTGCGCTGTTCGGGCCCGCTCGCTTTGCGCAACCAACTCCTTACCTTCATGCCCAGCTGAGCCGCTTTGATGGAGGCGACGTATCCGCCCGGACCGGAACCGATGACCACCAGGTCGGCATCGTGTGTCGTCGAGTAGCAGCGTCCGTACAAGCCTCCCAGGACTGCGCCGTGGTTGCGTAGGCTAGCATTGCCCTGTGGAAAGAGAGAACGCGAACCGCCGTGTTACCGGAATGACGTATGCCTGCGAACCGGCGCAAGCGATGATTGCGGTGGTGGCGGCGATGATTGTTTTCGTGGGGCCCGATTTTCATAATATTGTAAACATTTTCCATCCCCCAGCTGGGCGCATTTCCCCGTCCTGGTATGGGCAATGTTTTCGCGCAGCAAAATAATGCCACCCATACGGCGGTGGCAACGATCGGGTAAGGGATTGCATAATCGGTCCCTTCTTTCTTCCACCATTTAGCGACCGTGTGAGTACGAACAGAAAAAAACCACCACATACACTCGCCGCCGCCCACCGCAACACACCCCCTCGAGCCCCTACTAACCTTGACGGCAACATTAACCAAATATCGAATGTTCGACTGCATGGTGGTGTAATGCAGGACAGCTGGCAGGACCTTCCGTTTTCCCTGGGCGCAACGCAACACACACAGCACGGGTTTTAGCGGGCGGAAAGCTTTTCTCTGGCCTCCTGCTCGGTCGTGCGAATGGGTTCCTCCTTTCCGCGGGTCCCTTTCAAAAAACGTTTCGTGTGCGGCAAAAAAGTTGACCACTGCTTTTTTTTATTTCGCGAATTTGTGCAAACGTCAACGGTTTGACGTTTCGCCGCCTGAAGCGGGCTTTACACGTCTGTATAACGACCTGAGAACCAACTGGACAGCTGTCAAAGTTCTCACTTGGCCGTTCTCGCTTCGATCGTGCATTTTTTATGTTTTTGTGTACTGTATATTTTACAAGCTTCACTAATTATTCCACTACGTGTTTTAGCTAAATAAACATTATTTCTCGCTGAGTGACGTTGTCGAGCCGGAAAATGAAGACTCCGTGCTACATCTGAAGCACATGTGCAGCCGACCGGGTGCATTTTTTACACATATTTTTAGTGCACAAATCGTTCTCTATACGACATTTAGCTCTTTGCGGTAGTAGCAACGAACTGCCGCTATTTCGGATTAGAGAACACCATATTCTCAACAGTTATTTATTTATTGTTTACAGTTTTAGTGAAGCTTTACTACATAGTGAACGTGATGCGTCGAAAAAAAGCAGTCCACGTACATGCCTTCGCAGATCTCTCTCCAGGTTTCAGTGCCCTGCGGTATTGTCAGTAGAATGACGCCAGACGATCTAGCCCGTGAAGTACTGTTAGGTTGTCCACTAGGACAAAAGTGGCGTGTTAGCTTCACACTGAGCTTAGTGAGTGATTTCAGGACCATCTGCAGCAATCGAAAGTCGGAAAGCAGGCCTACAAGTATGTATTTTTTTCTGTTCTGGCTTCTGTTTTAGGCTATATCGTCCAGCTGGTTATGGTTGTTTACTATCTATTGGCAAATCACAACAGCATCATTACATCTGGTGTACTCTAGCCCGCACCTTTATAAACCACAACAAATTGTAAATATTTCTCCTCTATCTTACCCCGGGGATACACTCTCAGTACGTGCTTTTCTTTCGTATATTTCACCCGATATTGAAGACACACCAAAGTCTCAAAATGAACAGTGTGCTTTACTCTTTATTTTTACATGATTTTCATCGCTCAAGTTTAGTTTGCTAGCCATTTCTTCTATCGAGTCCAACAGGGGACATCCTTGGACGGGGAGCGAAGGTTTCAAATAGGGACGGAGATAGAGCATAGATTGTGTGTGTGGATTGAAAGAAGCTACTTGCTACTTGACGAGCATAGGGGAAGAATCTTTTGTATTTACGCTGCTGTAACCTTGTCTGTAATAATAGTAACTAGTTCATGCAACGTAGTTTGCCTTGCCTATTCTCTAGGGGGGAAGGAAGAACATAAAAATCTATAACTTACAAAAAAAATGGTGAAAGTATAATATGGAAAGAGAAGGGGTATACGTCAAAGGTATTCCATTTCGTCTGTACAGCTACACATCTTCATCATCAACACGTCGCCCATCGTGGAGCGGGGCAATTTCACCCACAGCAAAATTAAATTAAAAATAGCGCGTTGGAAAACATTACATTAAATTAGCTAGTCAAAATAGACAATCCAAGAACTGCGCTACGTGGACGGAGAGAGGGAGAGAGTTCTGTCCAAAAATGATTCACTTTGAGGCGATTGTACGTGCTGCACGTGGCTTAATTGGTACAAAGGGAGAAAACAGGGTAGAGAAGGGCATGAGTATTTTGCTTTTACAACATTGACAAATATTTACAAGCGCCACTAGAACCACGCACACACCGAGGCCGCTTAGGTACTCTCCTGGTAGTATGCCTACATGAATCGAGGAACGAGCAGAATGTAGCGCTTCCGGCGCGATCGTGCTTTCATAGCCAACGAGGAACGTCTGGTTCTGGTGCGCTGACGCGGCACGTCCAGGTAGAACGGATCGCTCAGTACGTCGCTCTCCTTGTACTCGTCGTACCCCCGGACGGTACTCGGCGACGATGGCGCTTTGGGACGCGCCGTGGTGCTGCCGGCGGGGTTGGCCGTACTGGAGATGGAGCCGCCATTGCTGGTGATCGAGTAGTTGATCGTGCGACCGTGATTATCCCGGATGGAGGTACTGGTCGTGACGATCACCTTGGGCAGACTTGGTGGCACGGGCGAAACACCGACACCACGAGCCGACGGTTGGACGCGCGGTGGCGAGCTGCTGGTGTGGCTCTTGTGGTGTTCGTTGTTGATGATAAACCTACTAGTGTTGCTGGTGGTGCCACCCGCGCCATTATTGCCACTGGAAAGTTTCTTAGGACTACGATCGTTACTACTACTAACACTACCACTATTACTGCTGCCATTGCTGCTACTACTTCTACTACTGCTAGAACTACTTGCGCTAGGATTAGTATTAGTTCTACCGCTATCACTTCTAGCCTGGCCGGCGGGCTGCTCCTTCGGGAAGCGCTCATCACCCGCCGTCTTGCCGGGCGATGTGTTCTTGGCGATAACAAATTCACTATTGGTGTTAGACTTAACGCTATCTAGGTTAGGATTGCCCGTTTCCGCATCCTCCCCCTCGGAACTGTAGTCCTCGTCGTACTCGTACTCCACCACCGGGTCCTGATCGCTCGCCGCGGCGTCTGCGACCAGCGATGACTGCCCCCCGTCCTTGCGATCACCTGCCGCTACCTGCTGGTGCTGCTGTTGCTCCTTCGAGCTGGCCGCCGGACTCTTGCCCTGATGGTGGAACGGTGGATCAGACCGTTTTAGCTCCTTGTGCTGCGGTATCTGCGTCAGGTCCTCCACGTCCGGATCGAACTGCAGCGAGATGTCCTTCTGGTTGCGCAAATGTTGCTCGAAGGGTAGATGCAGCGGTACCTGAAAACGAACCGGATACTGTCCGGGGTCAGAAACCGCGAAGGGGACGTAAAGAGTGGGGCCGTGTGCGAAAGGTGCGAGCGTAGGTGCGTTAATGTCGCTATTCCGTAGGGTATGTGGACATTCGATGACTACTGAACACCAGGCAGTAAGCTTGAGTTGTGCAGATTTCGTGGTGTGCAGCAAATGTGCTCTACCATACCCCGTAGCCAAGGCTGTACAGAAGCTATTCTGCTCTTAATCTGCTCAGAAGTAGTTTCAAAGCCAATTAAGAGCAGGACATTAGCTCCGTGTCCAGCTGCGCCAACGTAATCGACTGTTACTCACCTGAGGCGGTGGTTGTCTTCGGTAGCCTTCGAAGCGTTCTTCCGGGTGATGATGCTGCTGCTGCTGCTGCTGCTGTTGACGGAGGATATCCTGCCGCTGCTGGGGTGACATTTGAGGAGCCACCGACGGGGGTAGCTTGAAACCCTGAGCCCTCAAGCGGAACGGTGTCAGCGGTGAGGCAGGCGAAGGCAATGGTGGCGATGAGGCAAGCAGCGGTATTCTCTTTGGTGCTTGTGTTTGCTGCTGCTGCTGCTGCTGACTTGTACCGAATCCGCTTGCACCGGTTGAAAATGGTGCACGCTGGGTGGGCGGAGGGGCCGCTGACGAAGGCACATTCTTCTGCTGCTGCCGTTGGATCTTCTGCGTGTGCAGCAGTAGCAGTGCCTGATGATTCTTGATCTCAGCTTCGTGCTGCTGGACCTGTTTCTGCTGCTGCTGCAGTGCCTTCTGCTGCTGCTTGACGGCCGCTTCCTGTTGACGTTTCTGTAGCTCCTCGTGCTGTTTGGTAATGGCTTGCTGCTGGAGCAGTTGCTCCTGCTGCTGACGACGTTGGTGCTCCACCTGTTGCTTCTGCTTGTGCGTCAAGGGTGGCTGAGATGGTTGAGTTTTCGGTTTCATGCCGGCAGCGGGTGCTGTTCCCACACTCCCACTGCCCGTGGGCACGGTGCCGCTGGTATGCGTGGTGACGGTCACGTGCGAGTTGGTGACTGTAAGCGTGCCACCATTCTGGAAGTGTTGCTGCTGGAACGATACAGCTGGCTTCGCGCCTCCACCGGCCTTGGTCGGTGGTTCCGTTTTTGGTTGACTACCCTGCTGCTGCTGCTGCTGCTGATGGAGTGTGAACTGCTGGGGCGAGAAGTTACCGCCCTCTTCCAGCGCGGGCACTACAACCGAGCCCTGATCGGCGGGCTTCTCGTCGGCGTACTCCTCGTCCTCGTACTCGTAGTCTTCCTCCTCGGATGGCGGTTTGCCGGAAGTGCTGGAGAACGCGTGCGTCGGTGTTGCGATGGTTGAGGAAGAGATTGGTTGAGTGAAGCCTTTGTTGCCGTTGTTGAACACGAACCTTCTGGAGGGGGTTGTAGTCGCCGGCGGCTTGGCAGTCGTCGTTGTCGTCGTAGTAGTGGTCGTAGTCGTTGTGCTGGTGGTTGATGACGAATCACCACCTTCGCCGCCTTCCTCTTCCGAGCTGCCATCTGTGGGATGGTATTGAAATATGAAGTAAGCCGTATTTTTTCCACCTGCTACTACTGCACAACTCTGCTTACCATCCGGCGATGGAATGATTGTGTTGCCGTACAGCTCCAGGTTCAGGTAGTAGAACTTTTCCGACTTGGAGCAGTCGACCTCATCGACACGCTCGCAAACACGCGTCTCCTGGTCGAACACGGTCCCGTTCAGGCACAGGAACTTTATGTCCATCGGCTCATCGCCCTGCCCGATGGTACACACGTGGAACATCTGACACGAAGCCTCCAGATCGGCATAGTATCCACCGATCACCTTCCCGGCACATGTGAAGTTCGTCTCCGGAAGGTTGTCAAAGTCGAGGTACTGGAGGGCAATATGAAGAAACAAGTTTGAAATGGTGAATGAAATTGGTACACTTGGACTTTAGACTCTATGAAATAGCAAACACCTACCCCTGGTTCGCCCATACAATCCACGCCGAAGAAAAGCAGCAAAAACGCAATGAACGTCCCTGTGAAGAAAACAAACGTGTAAACGTTAGCTATCAAAGCGAAGTACTCCCAATCGAGTGTTCCATGAAGTTCGCTACGTACCTTGCGAAAAGGACTGCAGTATCTTTAGAACCTTCATTCTGGATCGTCGTCGCATCTGCAACACAACGGAAGCGAAAGCAAAATTAAATAACAATCAACACATAAATAGGAGAAAATGAGAATTCCACTGTAATTAACATGAAGTGTGTCTTATGGGGAATTTGGCCGTTTTTTGTGTTTTAGCTTTGAGAAATCAATACAGGTGCTGAAGATTCCGATTGCGCCGCTGGTATTCCATTCCGATCGCGGTACCACACAAAACCCGAATCGAATCTCGTTAGCCGGCTCCACCTCATTAAACGTATTGCACCTGCTTTCCAGAGCCCGGGATCTATCGCCGAGTTTGCAAGTGACCGTGCAAGTCGTTCTTTAATTGAAACCCACAGCTCCGCCGAAGGGAACGATACATGAATGGAGGAGTACTACAATTGGTTGCGGTTTGTGAGTTTTTTTTTTGTTCTCGCTTTACTCTCCGGTCCCTCTCCCTGGCACCAGTAGTCCAGTTGTGACTCTCGGCCGTACGAATCTTTGGCCATTCTTTACTGGAGGTATTTTTCATGTTATAAGCACAAAACAAAAAAAGCGCACTGGGAAACCCCAACCCAGACCAAATTTGCGTTTCCCACTGGATGGTGGACCACGAGAAAGAGACAGATAAATATCGCCGGTTTGGCTTCCTGTTCTGCGGTGTGGGATTACCGTGAGCTGATACGGCTTTATTCCCAGCCCCCAGCTCTGGACCGAACCCGGTGGGATAAAGTAAGTTGTCACTGGCCTTCTCTCCCAGGTGCGCGGAGGCTCCGTGAAGGTGTTGGAAGTCGCCACTAATGCGACGGAAACGCAACGCAACGGTTGTGCTCGATCTGCATTCATAATCGATTGGATTCTGTGGTTTGTCAGCGGCCGCCTATGATCCGCCCAAGAGGCCACCTGGACGCCGGGGCCACTTTTTCCCGACTCCAATTGGTTCTCCGCTACGACGTTTCCGATTTGGAATAACCTTTTTTTATTGTATCTCCGTGCGTCTTTAGTCCCTCAGTTCTTGTACCAGTTGTGTCGCTCTTTACGTTTTCATCGCAGCGCAAGCGAACAGGTGTCGCTAACCTACCGTAACTTCCTGCCCGGACACACACGGGTAAAGTGCGGGAGCGCCATGACGGGCCGGTGTACATGAGGCAACAAGGTCTCTCCGACGGCCGGCCTCTGTGTGGGACTGGGAAAGTGCGACTTCTGCAAAAGGAAAACCGCGAAAAACTGTCTGCCCAAAGTGTAATCGATACCCCACGGGTACGATCGGTTCGTCCCTTTTGGGTATCGTTTCTTCCCATTCCGTTTTGCGCACACCTTCAGGGAGCATCCACTCGCCAGACAGACACCTCGTGGGTATGGGCAGAGATTACACACGATCGAGCAGAAGTTATGAATGAACTTCACCGCCTTCCGCCGCACACGCCACAGCCAACGCTCTCCACCTGCAGCTTAAGGGCGGCGCACGATCGTACTTTAAATCTTTAAACATTTCGAACGCACGTTTGACCGGGCGGCTTTCTTCTTCGGAACTGTCTCACACACACACATGTTCCGGTTGTGTACCATTGTTTGCACTGGGTTAGCTTTATTCGCACGTGCTGCCATGCACACAATATGCAAAACTCGTGCCTATTGTCTCCACCGTGCGTTCGGTCGCATGATAAACGAGCGCAAAACTTCAGGACCTTCTTAAGGAGAGATGAGCACGGATTCTGGTGTTTTGCTGGTAGCACGTGCCACAAGTAGGCGCCTTTGGTAAACGCCTCTCACCGATCGTTTCGCTGCGCTTTCGGTACAATTTATGAACGGTTGGGTTTCTGATAATAGGATAGCCTTCTCGAACGTACGGCGTGGACCATTGCCGTGCTGTTTAGCGGAAGTACATAAGATATTTCTGGGTCGGGCACCGTTTCTATCCCATTCTTACGTTCCCGAGTTGTACTTGGGTCACAGTGCCACCTGTCGGCTCTAAGGGGACGCTATAATTTGTAAACAATTGAATAGCAACACGACTGCAGGCGGCGTTCCAAAGCGTTACGGTGTGGTGAGAGTGTAGTGTGGAAACAGTGCATACTTTAAGAGGAGCTGCTCCTTTTTCGAATGAGTCTTTTACATATGTAGAACATTAGTGGCTGTTTGATATTTCGTGCAATGTTTCGAGAAAATATTGGGTCTTCAAGTAGGTTTCCAGAGTATTGCCAAAGATAGCGCAACCAGTACATAGCGGATAAGAATTCTATCGAAAAAGGTGTTAAAGGTATTGAAGAAAAAGTCATCATATGAGAAAACCCAACATTTGAACAACAGTCAATTGATGAACTTCGAGAGCCCTATTGTGCTCACTATGCAATACAATAATTACGTTTTAATATTGAGATATACTACTAGCTAAAGCGTGATTACTTCTTTATACACCTCCTTTTTGTATACCACTTTACATTCACGTCAGGCATACGCTCTCAGTATGTTAACCTCCCTTCTAATCGAAATTAATTCAACCAAAAATGCTCCATTTTTTATTCCTCCGTATATTAATTCAACCGTCGTTGCCATTGCCCTCACCGGCGCAACGATCGAGGAAAACTGATCGACAAGGCCGATAGCACGGAACAGGGCCGCGGCACCATAAGGGAAAAGGACTCGCGAAGGATATTCTCGAGGGTCATGATGCAAACGTCTTTTTTGTTCATTCTCACCCGCTTCCATTTCTCCCTTTACGTGCGGGAAAAGGGGTTAAAACCCGGCGACGATCGCGCCAAACTTTGGAGGGAACGCTGGAGTTGCGACCCCTTCCGTGTAAAACCAACTCGTTCCCGGCAGCACTTTCTCCTGCACTTGTTGCTGCACCCGGCACGGTGTGTTTCTGTTCTTTAACGGCAGGTATCATCCACCCTGTGTCCAGCGAGTCGCGTTTGGTCCACAAGTGGGGGAGAGATCAGTAAATAACGCTTCCAACGCCGGCAGACGCAGTGTCGCGTCGCCACACTGGGCCGCACAACAATGAAAATGGCTCGGTGATCTTCCTCTCGCCCCCTGTCACACTTTTCCAACTGCTGGTGGTTCGTTTTTTTTTTTTGTTAAACCCCGCAGCAGTCGCTTCTTCTCGCACCACTGCACAGCCGGGGTACGGCGGTTCGAATCGAACCGTTGCACTCGAAACGATCGGTGGGGGAAAAGCCAAAGCTCTTAGCTAACGCTAGCGAAGCATGCCGCTCGGCTGTACAAGAGCGACCGGGCGCCGGTCGCAGCGGATTGCAATAGACAAAATGTAAGATCATTCCTTTCGACTTCGATCGGCCGCGGTAATCGGGTCCGATCGAATAGAACACGGAACGAAGATTACAAAAAACCCATTTTTTAGAAGCCTTTCCCAACAGTGAATTTAATTTCCTCGGTGAAAGGGTACAAACTATTACAAAAACAAAACTAAAACTCATCCGAAAGATTAGTTATAAGCAAAGAAAAAAACATATAAAGTGTGTCGTTATCATAAACGTGTGCAAAGGTGTTAAAAAAAGTTTAAAATCAATCAGGATCTATACTCATTTTGTATTTAAACGATTCAAACTTGATAAAAGTGGCCTTAGTGCAAATAAGATTTCAGGAAAAGCTACTGTGCATGTGCTTGTTTTGACTTTTACATTATTCGATTATTATAGTAAATATTAGTTTTTTTGATAATTGTTGATGAATTTTGTTGTTTTGTTTGTTTATTTTTATCCAAACTAAGGAAAACTTGGAAGTGCTTAGGACGAAAATGTCGAATAGAAATCCTAGCTTCTTGTTTAGCTTTCAAGTTAAGCTTTTCCACAACTTTCCCATATTTTATCGTTGCCAACCAAACACCTAAAAAGACAACTTTATTTTAGGACATTAAAAATAGTTAATATTTTGCATAGAAATGTTCATTTGTCTATAATAATATTATAAATTGTCTAAAAACTTATATTCCATCCATATAAAATTAGTTTTGCGTTTGAAATAACTACAGCCATAAATGAAAATGAGCTTAAACTAGAATTTTAAATAATAAGTTTGGTTCATTTCGCAATAGAAAAATAGTTTTTTAGAATGATATTTGATGATATTTTAATTTGAGCGCGTACGCTTGTAGTAAGCACATTAAAAAATGAATAATTTCTAGATCTCTCACAAAAAACTTCTCCTGACTTTGTTCATAGAAGCTACTTTTATACCGGAAGTGAGCGGAGGCGTGTTGTTGGAACGTACACACATTAAACTGCATTGTTCGGGGCACGTTCTCAGCGAGCAGCGAACTATCCGTTTAGACTTTTGGACGAGCCAACCCCAAATTGAACGACATTGGCCTTCATGGTCGGGTGCGTCCGGTGCTGATAGCCGTACCGGGTGGGAAACGGTGGGAAAAACGCTTTCCGATTGTTTGCAAACGCCACGACTGGCAGTGCGAAAGAATTCCAGTTCGATTGACTCGATGCGCCCGTCAAGGAGCGGACATTTTTGTTTCAAATCCGGTACGACAAAGCCGGTGAGGATGAAGAAACCGCCAACGGTTGGTTACGTTGAGCGAATCGAAGCATAACGAGATTCAGTGCCACACTACCGGACACCACCCGGGGGTTGGGTCGGAAAAATCAAGCACACAGTTCTGCTTCTTTTTTTTGTTTGTGGGTGGTGGTTGACTGAGCCTCGTGTGTGCCGGGAAGAAACTTCGTTCCGGCTCGCGTGCTACTGCTGCCCGGGTTTGCACATAGACGGACGGCGCGCGCAGCCACGCGTGGCGGGAACCGAAATTCAAATCCGTTCACCGACCGAAACGCGAAAACATTTGTACGGTTCCGCGGCCGATCACGCAGCGTGCGCAGACGAGGGTGAAGGGCGAAACACAGAATGCGCTGAAATTTCCAGCCGGTGCGCCTCTCCGGCCTCTCGAAACGGGCGAAGCTCATCATCATCAACACTTGTCCCGATGTGGGTTCGAGGCGGATGAGTGTGAAATGAAAGAGAACATCCAAAAACATTGCATCCACCTAGAGGGATAGCACAGACGATGTGAACGTTTTGAACGTTACTATTATTGTATTGATTTTTGTAATGGAATCAATGGAATCTTTAATTAATACACGTTTCTTAACAATATTTATTTATTTTATTTCATTGAATGTTATTTTACAAAGTTCGAATGTTGAACATATGTCTTTTATGTTTCTTGAGAGTTTTTTTAACTGTTATTTCAACATTCTCTCAACGAATTTGATAACAAGCTAGTACTTTCTATGAATTTTATAACAATCTTATACTTTCTATGACCCAGCGAACCAAATAGGTTACTTAAGATACAATTTTAATTATTTCTGGCATTTGAAGGAAAACTGATCAAAATTGACATGTTTCTGTTCTAACCATTGTTTGAGACATTTATAAAAGCTTTGTGTGGCTTCTTATTGGATATAATTTGGTTCAAGAATAGTTTTCACGAATAGGAATACCCTTTAGAGTGAGATTCAATATCAATACTTTTCTTCTCGAAAAATTCTCTCTAGAATTCTTCACATACGTCTAGGCTCCGTCGCATTAATTTGACCTCGCAGCAGCAGGTCACCGGTGGCTCGGCAGTAGCAGCAGGTGAAAGACCCAAGAACCCCAGAGAAATGCCACCCGCTCCCGTCAGGAGCGAATCCTTTAATTGTTCTGGCGCGGCCGAATCCTAGCCGCACCGCGCACGGAGCAGCGGAGCTATCAAAAGGAGCCCGAAAAAAGGACATCACACACGCACACGCACTTGCGATTGGACGTAATCATAATTATCGACGCGTACTGTGTCGATGTCCTTTCGCTCGGATAGCGGCTGTGTTGCGCCGAGTGCGTGTCCTTGTTTTCTTTTTTTCTTCCTTTCGTTAACATTACGCAGCTCGTCGCTATCTTGTCCTACATCGTTAGGGTTGAACGAACAGCTGCTGGCTCCCTGTTCGGTCGCTATTCTTCAGCGTTGACGCGTTCAGAGGATGTAGCGGAGAGCGCCCAGACTCTCCGGAAGGAAGCGAACAGGTCCTTTTCGAGAGGGAGGAATTTCACTTCCACCGGAATAGCTGTCTGCGGCGATGTTCGAAAGAGGGTCGAAAGTGCAATGTACGCACACGTACACACATGCACAACCGTACGCTAAGGATCCTGTGGGTCAGGATTCTCTCCTCCGCGTCATATGTTTTGCCAGGACCAGAGCAGCAGCAACAAAAAAACAGGACTCCCGTCATTATCCTTTCGAGTTGTTCTGTTCTTCCCGGGCGCATAAATTACACCGCGTTTATGATCAACGGTATTTAACGTCAAGTATTTCTTCGTCCCTTTTCTTCGGCGCTTTCGGCCTTTGGGCCGCGGGTCTAGTTTTTGCTTTTCCTCTTCTGTGGCTCACGTTAAAGGTTGTGTTTGGTTTAGCGCGTGCGCGGTGCATTTCACCTGTTGCACTTGCGCGTCGTCAGCCGGTCCGGTGGTGCGGAGGGTTGCTTTAATACCCGATTAAGCACGCCTGTTGCCGATCCAACCATGTAATGGGGTTTTGTCAGGTATTCCCCTCCTGCTTGAACGGTGCTACAACCGTCGAAGAGCGTCAGTGATGCCGGTCAGGTGCTTGAGGCGAAACAATTGTAAGGTTTCGCGTTGCGATGGCGCAGAGCTTTCAAAGTTTCGAAGTTTCGAAGTTTCTTTGTGCTTTGAAAGCTCCCTAATTGGAATTGACGACTTCAAGCGCATAGAGAGCTTTTAGAGCTTTTGGTCGATGTTCGTTCGCAACGTGAATGATCGTATTTTGGACATTTTGATCTGAATGCAAGTGATTATAGTGATTTTTTTAGATGAACTCTTCAACCTCCTCTTGGAAAATTTTGAGATCAAAGCTCCAAACACCCTCTTAACTCTATCTGACACGAACTTCTCATTGATTTTCTAAATCAGCTTTTTAAAAACAAATTATTAAATCACCACGATCACGATCGCCACCATTACGAACGGGTCCAAAGCAGGCAGTGTGAACTGCAGGGCATCAGCACCACCGGCAAGCAAAAACTCTGCCAGAAAGCTCATCAACTTAATGAGTTAATTCATTGCCGCTGGATCGTTAGCCTACAATCAACGATTTAGCGGCACGTTTGGACGCTCCGCTACTGTAACACGATTGGAGAAGATTAGCGGCCCATTACATGCTCACACACACACACACACACACACACACACACACACACACACGCAAACGTCGACTTTATCGAGGAGTTGCAACATCTCGGAGGAGATTGTAGTCATGGTGCGAGAGTGTTAATGGCGACACTAAATCGACAGAAATCAGTGGCAGATATAGCAGGTACGAGACCTTTGCGGTCAAATAAAGAAAAAAGCTCATGGCGCGATGAACCGCTTCCGATTCTTCAACGGATTCGCTATCCTTAAACTTCTATTTACTCAACTACGCAAAGTGCCCAGTATTGCTATGCCCACTTTAAGCCAACGTGGACGATGTCTTTTGAGTTTCCCATTTCAAAACGATCCAGTTGAAACAAGCTCCCCAAGATGAGCACGTCTTAAACAACACCCTGAACTCTGGAGCACTCCGTGCGGGCTTATCGCGTTCTCAGCGGACAACTTTCGAAACGCTCGGATCCTTTTAAGGTAACGAGATCAACTAGCCAGTTTGTGATGAACAATTAATCCAACAGCTGGCTGTACCTGTAGACAATGTCCCCCGTCTATGGGAGAACGACACATCGGTCCGGTTCGGGAGTGCGCTGATTGAATTTATTTTGTACCCTGCTCTCCTTACAAGGCAGGTATGATATTTAGGCCAGGTGCGTTATGCTTCCACGGGTGCGTGATAATATATCTCATTTTATTCGTTGATATTAAACCAAAAGACGCGTTAAGGGAGACCTCCAACGAACCGGCAGACATCGACATTCCAGAATAAATGTCGGTGTTCATGCCGACACGGCAAGCGGTGTGGACATAAATAACTAAGCTGCGGTTGTGTTAAATTGTTTGCGCACCACCGTGTCGGCCCAAGAACTTGGAAACGGGGAGGATCGCTATCAAAATAATTGCCAGTTGGAACGCCGCTGCACGGTCCATTAGAAGAGAGTCCTCCCGGAGTGTCGTTTGCGCTCCTACAGCTGGAGGAGCTTTTGAACAAGAATTTCCCAATTACGCGATGTAATCCGAACCGACAGTCCGTCCGTGTTGGACATCTTCGTGTAGAGCACCACACCGCCAATCGGAAAGCAAGAGGGGGGGAGACCGGGAGGAAATTCTTCGGTACGACCAACGGTTGCCTCGCGGCGGTACTCTAACCTAGTCCGGAGAGGATCGCCGCGTCTACCCTTGCGCGGGTTGTGGTATGTACGTACCACGCTCGTTTGAGCAACCGAAAACACAGACTGCCAGGTATTTCTGTAATGAATGCTAATGATACTTGTCGCTCTATGTATTTGTGTGTGCGAGTGTCGGTATCCACAACTGCATTGCGCATTTGCTCCGAGGTGTACATTTTTGTGTTTAATTTCATGTTTTTTCGCGGTCCACCAGATCGTTTCCGACTGCTGCTCAAACTCATGCCCGCCCGGGTGTCTTTTTCAACCGGTGTGGCCACTGACGACGGCTGTCTTCTTCTTGGCAAGGGAAAGACGCTTCGCCGCGCAAGCGTAAGATTTATGTGGGAAGCGGATCGGAGCGTCGGTCGGCGAGAAGTTATCTAAGGTCCGCGTTGCGAAAGTACCCGTGCCCGCGCGGCCACCTACGCCGCCTTGCGCTTGGTGCAGGATATGGTCATAATGAGATATTCATTGGACGCTTCGTCTGAGGTTGGTATTTAACGTTCTAGTCGCCTGCGAAAGCGAGACCGAGGAGGATTAGTCGCCGCGGTCACCTTTTAACCTTCCTCGTCGGGGTACGTTCGTTTCATCAGTCATAATCAACCGGTGGGGGTTGATGGTTGGAATGTTCGTCTTCATATGACCTGCCGGCGCTAAATGTCAGATGACCCAATGACTCGGTGCTGAGTGCCAATCAGAATCCAATCAGGATTCGGAGTCACCCCTTTCCGCCGGGTGTGTGTGTATATTGATTTTGGGCATGTTTTCTCCCGCATACGGTTGGTCCTCATTAGACCGTTCCAAATGAGTTGATACGCATCATTAGCGTGTGTGTTTTTTTTAATCTTCTCAAATGTTTCGGTGTTATCAACGCGCCAAAGGTCAGAAGGTATTGGTGTTCTCTCGGAGGAAGCTTACGTAATGGTTGAGTCCACCTCTCGAGCTTGTCAGATGGTTGGTCTAATCGTGAGGGATTCCATATCCAATCTTCTCGAGTCGCAATTTTTTATCTCTCTCTCTCTCTTCTTCTCTTTTTCAACGTCTTCTGATTTGATTTGATCCAGACAATCTCGACTCCGTTTAAGGGCAGCCAAGATTTATGTTACCTGTATCGCTTCTGGGAAGCGTTCAATTAAGTTTATTATTATGAAACCGGTGCGGTGAGGGAGGCTTCACAATCGCAACGCGCCGAGTGCAACAATGATGTGCCGGCGTTGACCTTTCTCCACATTTCCAGTGGTGGCGCAGTGCTGCTTCCATTGGTGGCTTTGATTTGGATTTGAAGAAAACACTTACTACGATGCGACGAAAAGACATCGACAAGACCGCGATCATGATTAATCAAACTGGTATCTTCAGTAGGTTAGTAGGCAACCGTGCCTGACACAGCTGATCTTCAGACTGAGCATCAGACTGAGCAAAGCATTCACTTGTTTCAATAATAAATGGATGGAAGGTGTGTCATCTCCATATTGGACTTGATTTGCAGCCTTTAAAACAGCTGTCTGTGAGTCATGTTTGCAGTGCAATGTCCTTTACATATTCCCAAACGAGTCATCTCACCTTGATACACGGACTCCACATGATTCGATCGTGTTGATGATCTCCACCTATCAGCAGAAAGATCATCACTTCAGATAGCGAAAGATATCTAGTCACATCTGCTATGCCTAATAACTCAGTCAGGAGCTAATGACTCAGTTATCAAGATCGTTATCAATATGTCACCCCAACGGTCATGGCACTAACAACATGATCGTTTTCTCGTAGCGGGCTGCTCGATTGTCGATAAATGTTTTATCGTTGAACTGAATGAAAGCAGTCAGGAACGGGGGTTCACCGACATTATCACACAAACATGCACATACGAGTAACACAGGCAAGTAAACACTGGCCACGGAAAGTGCAATTTTTTGTACGATCCGAAAAAGATGAATCGTACACTGTTTAAACATCGACAGCGGTGGTTGTTTCACAACCGCCCTCAAACAACACGGCACGTGAAGAAAGTGGAGTGGTGTGGAGTGGCGTTGGTGGTATCTTCTTTTCTTTCCAGGGAAACTGCGAACGAAACACAAAGTAAAGAACCGACTGATAAGATACGCGACGCGTTTCTTATAAACAGAACGCCAAACGTCCCACAAGCGGTAGTGTACGCTGCGAGGTGCTTCCCGATCGTCTGTGTTCCCAGCTGTGGTAGCCGTGTGTCTCCGAAAAAGCGCTCAAGTTCTAGCACACCCGAGATGAAATTCGCCACCGCCTTTGTTGTGCTGGCTGCCGTGCTCGGTAGCTGCTACCTGGTGAGCGCCCAGTCGCACAACTACTTCTTCGGTGCCCGCGTGCCGTACGACACGCTCGTCAACCAGACCACCGTGATCCAGACGGGAGCGTTCCTGCGCGTCCGGTCGCAGGAAGTGATCTACCCGCTGAAGGGGCAGCGTGGCCGCAACATCACCGCGATCTACGTGTACGATCGGCTCGGTGGCGGTCGGGGCGGCTTCGCCTCCATCACGAGCGGTGGCATCGGCAAGAACTTCACCCGGATCTATCTGAAGTCGCAGCGCGGCAACGGCATGAACTTCCAGGTGGAAGTGTACGGTCGATAGTGTGAGGGAGTGGGAGCGATCGCTTAAAATGATGATGTACAACGGGCAAAATTTGGAAAAAATAATAGAAAACATGAACACAATCAAGAGTGTTGCCGTCGTTTGATGTGATGCAGTGTCAACAAGATGGCGTGAGAAAGATGAGTGGTGCGGCGTTATCAATTTGCCTTCCTTCGCGGTCGTTTGTTGGTTAATTAAAACAGTAAGTCTGAGCGTCTCCGCTGTGATGATTCACATCTATTTTTCGCCCGGTTGTCAGCGACCGTGACCGCGGTGTGACAGGCAGGCAGATAAACTTTGGTCGTTCGCCATTAGGAAGCGCAAACAAGTGGAGTGCTTTAAAGGCAATGAATAAACAGCAGGTGCAGCAGTAGCAGCTTGAAATGTGTGGGTGTGCGTGTTCAAAGCTAAAGAAGAGGAAGAGTTGGGACGAGTTGGCGTCTTGGTACATTTCTTCCACGTGAGAGGTTCCACTGCGAGGGGAGGTCAAACGGAACGATCGCAGATTGGAGGCGGTGAAGACGCTCCTTGTCACTGTAGTCTGTCGTCGCCGCCTCTGCTCATGACCTCTTCTGTTCACTTCAAAGGCTGCGAAAGAAGCGCTGATGCTTTTGTTTCACGTACAAACCTTGCTCTTTGCAGCAGGAGTAGCACCACAAACAAGAGGAAAAGGTCGCCCAAGCTGACACGCTCCTAACATACACGGGCACACACACACACACTGGTGGCTTTAATTGCTTTTATGGAAATCTCGGCCCGATTCTACCGAAAACCTTTAGCGCTGCGATGCAATCAAATGTCAGATCTGCTCTTCTGACTCTGTTCGGGTTATAGACACCGTTGATGTGCCACCGTTTGCTACGGACTTGCTTTGCGCGCACCGCGTTGAGGAGGAGTCTTCATCAGCCTTTGGATTAGGATCAGTTCCAGCTGTAGTTGTTACGATGTGTACACCGAATGTGTAATTGTAACGTGTCGAGCTTAAGTCACGGGCCATGCAGATTTACCACCGCTGCTCGACTTTTATAACATTAGTAACCGGACTCAAGCGATCAAATGGCTGGTGGAGTACACTAATTAGTTCGTGCGAGAGATTGGACCAAAGGTGGACCGAGTGGCCAACACAGCAGCACAGGTGTTTATGCCCCTGACCGGTAGTACAGTAGGAGCAGCTGTTGCATCACCCCCGTTCCTGCAACGCAACATTGTCTAATTATTGGACGGTTTGGCTGATGTCTAAATCCATCCTACAAATAAGCGTACCGCGAATCTGGCTAAGACTAACCTCAAATCAGATTAATTATCCACCACGTCTAATGTTGTTGTTAACGCTGGACGTGGGGTGCTGCTGACCATATGGTGCACACGGGTGTGCGTGTGCTAACTATAAAATGCGAGCCAATCTAGCACGGAAGCACGCTCTTCAGCGCAACTCTCCGAGTTCCGAGCGTTCCGAGTGTTGTGGCTAGGTTCGCTGGGATAATTGAGACGTCCAAGACGCGTCTTGTGCTGCTGCCGGTCTTCGGCTGTGCGGATCGATTTGTTCGAAGGCCTTCAAAGGGTGTGAGTGACGGCCGGACAGGTGACGGTGAAGAGGAGCTACCAACGCTAGACATAGTAGCGCCAACTACCGCTCCAGTGCCGCGTACAACGTCAACTTTGATTGTCCGGCCCGAAAAAAAAAACAACATCGTAAAGCACCGACCGTTGTGCCGGACGACGACGACGACGACGACGGTCGCCGGACATTAAAGGTCGCCCGTAACGACCATGTATGCGCCCGCCGACATGTGTTTATTTGACGGATTGTTGTTGGTGTGGCTGGTGGTAGGAAAATTTATTAGAATCTTTATGTCCACCGAGCTGACCCGTAGCGGAGAGGGCGACGAGGGAGGGAACTCATTTCCAATTCGCTACGCCTGGTAAAGGAGGTTGTTGGCGATGGGTTAAACCACGACGAAGGTGCTCTCTAACTAGCGGGCTTAAATATCAATTTCGCATGTGTTTTTGTTTCGCATGCGTCTAACGTGTGCACCTCAACGTGTGGCTCAATGTCACGCAGCTGTCAGTTGCATACAGCAAACCCCCACGGTGTACCAGGGTCAGTTGCAAAAGAAACTGACGTGCGCCGGTGTGTTTGGCAGGAAGAATTTGCACAAAAACCTCCCTTAAATACCCATTCTTTCGGTGAAAACGCCTTGTTTCGAACGTGCCAAAAAACGTTTCGGTTTGCAAAGCGCGCAAGTTGGAAGCCCTGCATTGCGCAGGCGGCGTGCGTCTGCCTTGGACGTGCTGGGGCGGATTTGGTCGGTAATTATCATTCGTAACGCTCATTAGACACTGGCTCGATCGATCGAAATTGAATACGCGCGGCCCAGCGGTTGGCAGCAGCCAATTTTCAATTATGCGCCCAACACCTTGCTTTGGCGCCCAACCCTCTCCAGGGGGGCGAAGAAAGGGCGGCTCACTCCCCCCCTCGGATAGGCAAATAACATAAATCATCGCCTCTCGTGACGGAAACGATGTGCCTGAATTGGGATCGGATTTTCTACGGCACACAACGTCGCGCGAGGCAAGGAACTTGACGTTCGTCTGACAATCAATCATCGTTAGGAGGACGACTGGGTGCTACACCTGATTTGTGTGCCGAAGAATGTGCCACACATACACACACACATGTACCCAGAAAGTAGTGGATTATTGTCATTATGTGCAGTTGCATCATCGTTTTGCTTCTTCGATTAAACACGCCCAACGAGGGGGCCTAGGCAGAGGTCGGTCTATGAGGAGACTAACAGGAGCGGATTGCGCGAGTTTCAATGCTGGTTGAAACGAAAAAAGAAACAGCTTCAGCAACCCTCCATTTTGCCCGGCACGGCACATTGATTTATTTGCCGAACCCCAACCCCATTAGTGTGCCTTATCCGACCTCAAACCGTCGAAAAGGAGGACATCTTCCGAATGGAGAACCACCCTCGTCATCAGCGTGAGCCCAACGACCTGAACCTGACCCACTCCGTTTACTCCGCTTTGTGCGCCGCAAAAAAGAGAGTCATCTGGGAAGAAACCGAAACAAACGACGCTGCGGTAGGCTTGTTTGCGGTTGAAGATAGCCGAACATCGCACGCACGCGCGGTTGGATCATCCCGCACACGGAGAAGGTCCAAGGTCGTCGGTACCTGTCAGTATATTGGTGCGGGAAGATCGAATACTAAAGCGACGCAGCGGCGCCCTCTGTCGGTGGATGGGAAAACAAAACTTCCCTGTCAAGCGAACACACTTTCACGACCACAGGCAGACGGGAGAAATTGCAGGGGTTGCGTCGGTGTGAGTGTGAGGGCTGTTGTAAAATATCTCACCGCGTGTCGTGCCGTCACACCAGCAGCCTCCGTCTCCCGCTTCCATCACATTATGTAAAAGTTGATCGAGAAACAGAAAGCTACTTGTCGGGTTAATCACGCGCTCGCACCGCCGCCACCAACCTGCTGTGCAGTCCGGGTCGAGCTGCTGCCGGAGACAAAACCACAGACCGCAAAATCCGTTTGTCAACTAGTTTTGCTTAACTTCTTCTTCTTCTGCTGGTGCTGCTGCTTCTGTCACTCCGTTCGGTGAGTGCTTTCGCTCTGACCAGGCTGCTTAGTGGCTGCGGTTGCCGCGTGCCGTTTTGTGTTTCTCAATTGAAATTACCAATCATTGAACTGGTGCCGTCATCGGTGGGGGGCCCGTGTCTACGCAGGGCAAAACATTCGGCGACCACCACCACCGCCACGACCGTCAAACGGTCAAACCGGTCCAAGCAACGAAGCTAGCCGTGTAAACAGAAACGTCAAACGATGGGTCGAGAGTAGGGAAACCCGTCCTTACCCGTCCACACCCGACACCGGGGGAACTTGGCGGAGCTGGTATCCATCGTCTCGGACGCGGTTTAGCATCATCGCGGTTCCATCAATCGGGATAAAATCAAAACCCCAACCAATCAACGTGTCGTGTCCGATGCGTGTAAATCGTTGCATAAAAGGCGGGGTAATTAAATTGGGCTTAATCATCGGCGCGCGCGCGCGCACTGATCGGCGTGTGCGTGTGGGTGGAACAATCGGATTGTTCGGTAATTTTGCTTTCCCGTGTCCCGTGTCCTGTCGGGGGAAACAGACCACCACTCACCGGTTGATCGATTGTCAACAGCAGCGTTATGGCGAGCGTTATCACGGAGGGTTTTTTTTCGGGCTCGATTAAATAAGTGTTACTAATGCGCTTACTAGCAGCGGTGTGTCCATTAGTCCCGTCCCGATCTGATACAAACTTTCTGCGCTACTTCCAGCCACCAACGCGTTACGCAAGCGCACGAAATGCGCACCCGCGCGTACGCTTCTCCCCACCGGCGACCGGCGTTTCAATTTGTAAACAAAATTATAACACATTTTTAATGGGTGCCGTACTTTACGCGGAGCGCGTGCGAGCGCCGCCTCCATGCAAATTCGCCCTAACGATGAGGTTTTGTTGCAGCCATCGCATCGCGCGCGCGCGCTCGCGCCTCTCGACAGCGCACGTCGGTGCATAGCGGGGCGGCAAACCCTTTCGACCTCGATTGTCGCCCGGCGGAGGAGAGGCGCACGGAACGCGCTGTCACTTGTTTGGCACAATTAATTTAGCCCGGCCTCGGGTTGCCCGGGCACTTAAAGGTGCGACAGGTTGCGACCTCCTCGTGGTGCCGGAGAAGACACACACACACATAGGGTCACACACGCACACCAGCATGCGAGCGGGTCGTCGCGTCGCAAGTTCCGCCCGGATTCGTTGCAGTGTTGTGCGCGGTGATCCTGATCGTTTGATGTGTCGATCGTACTCTGATGGCTGCGGCGGAGGGAAGACAATTTGTGATGACCTTCTGCGGTCGTTCGAGAACGTCAGTCAGGGGTTTGCAAACCACTTAGGTGCGCGTGCTCCGTGCCGCGTCGGTTCGATCGGAGATAGTGTCAAAGATACGGTAGAAGATGGGGGTGCATCTGATCGGATGTTAGATGTTACGATTTATTTATGGATCATTAGTAGTTTCTCTGCCGTACTTGGAAGGACACACAGTCATGGTCTTACGAGATGGATCCGTCCGTCAAGTAGGTCGGTGAGGAACAAGAATAATGCATACTATGTTCGGAGAACATCTTTCGTCTTCGCAAATGCCCTCATAGATACTCTGCCTAGATGAGAAGATTCTTCAAGAAATTTCCTATTCGCGATCCATCAAACAGTTTCCTTTAATTCTAAATAATGCTATCATGTATCTTCAACTACTTCTTCTCCATTCTAGCGAGATTGGATTCCGTCTTTTTCGATTTGCAAACATGAGATATGCTTAAATCGCATTCAGTGACTTATATAGCCTTATATTATACTTATATGTAACAATATGCCTGCTTACTGCACTAAGCTATGGTAAATAGTGGTTTATCTAACCCCGAAACAGACAAATGTATATGATCCGGAAGCGAACTCTCAAGGAATTAAGTGGAATTGAAGTCTTTTTAATCGGAACTATGGTTTTCGTTGAAACATATTGCATTTCTGTCCAAAATAGGGATAACGCATTGAAAATTTTGAGAGAACTTTGCAGATTTTTAACAGAAAAAAGAGAGATTTGGTCCTTCGAACCGGATTTGTTCTTCGTCTTCTAGAAGTAGCACTAGACTTACCCATAACTGAATAGCTATCAAGACCAAGAAGTCTTGACTAAATCAAAAACTTTTTTCCCTTGTTATTTACAAATTTCGTACGATGGAGCATCCAGCTGCCACTGTTGCAGACTTCCTCAAACGTGGTGACGGTGATCGATGGACGCGTGTGGAAAATCCTCCATTCCATCCCTTACACCGCCATTGCGGGGTCTGTGCCCGGACACCACCCGGCCAAATGCTAATGCATCCCCATTCATCTTCATCCCCGGCACGTGTGATGGCGTGATTGTGTCATATTTTACCGATCCGATACGATCCGAATCGAACAGGCGGTGAGGCCGACACCACACGCCATCCGGGCGGAAGGTGCAGTGCATTACTAACGCGCAGGAGGCGGCGATGAAACAGGCGGCACTGGCTCATGCACAGCAGGGTGACAATTTCACAAGTCGTAAGCAGCATCGTTCGCGGAAAAAAGAAACCCAAAGCGACGGTGTGTGTTTAAAAACGGTGTGAAGAGCACATTCATCATTGGTACCCCTCGTGCGCTAGTATCCTTGCCCATCCACTGCTCATTGCGCACTGTCACGAAACGGAAGTGTATCGTGAGCGGCACACCAACCCCACACGGAGCTCCACTCAGCGGGTGGAATGAAAACGGGTCGAGGACGTGGCTGTGTGAGTGTGTCTGTAACTGGCCAATAGGCAAATGCGTTACTTTCACGGGTTGAAGAATTTATCGCCCCGGCGGTGGCGGCGGCTGCTGGTTGGGATGTTTCGCTTTCCCGGCTGCACGCGCGCCCGCGCGGGGGCTAATTGAGCATACAAACTAGCCAGGGATGCCAGATGGGAGGCTTATGAATATGCTTCATTTGTGTATGGCCCACCACATCGGCGTTCGCGGAAGAGGAAAGTGGCCGGTTCGCATTTTTATTACGATTCCGTGTGTGTGTGGGAAAAACAAACGGAGTCAATTTAATATCGTTTGCATCAGTGCATGGACGGCCGGTGCGTTTTCCAACACGATTCTACGGCCACCGAACGCACCGGTGCCGGATATGGCACTAATGGACACGCTTCGCTTTCGAAACGTTAGCTTCCAACAAATTAAAACTGTCAAACTTACATATTGGAGCTCGTTTTTCCGATCGTACGGCCCCCACAGACAGATTAATTTCGATGATATCTTTCTCCCGTCGCGCAGTAGCTCGTTTGGGCCGGCATTATTCAGACTAGTCGCCAACGCAGACGCATCGATCCTCGTTAATAGTTACCTGAAAGTGGAGCGAAGAAAATGATAAAATTAATTTCGATATCAATTAGCCGTGGTATTTTATTGGCGTTTAATTGCCACGAAAGGGACGTCCATCATGGAAGAAACGATCCGCCTTTTAATTATGGGCTGTGGGCTGCATTAATATGCATGCAAAATCGAACGAGACACGGAACTCTTGCCGATGGCACATGTCACCAAGGTCCTTAATAAAATAATAAAAAACACACTAGCTCCTTCCAATGTCATTGTATGAACTTTAGACCTGCAAAACAATCAAGAGGGTTTGCGATGTTTTTGAAATTCCAAAAAAGCTAATAACCAATATCTCTGCGGACTCCGCGGCGTCCTGGCGGCGTTCCAATAAAGCACCGCAAAACGGTTGACATTCCATGGGTCCGCCCCGTTGCCCGGGCGGCGTTGCATAATGTGGTATTTCACACACATGACGTACTTTGCCCGGCTCACCGCCAAACCTGGCGCCACTGGAAGGCATTCGACATAAATTTGCCACCACTTGCCACCGCTGCGCTGATAGGGATAGCAAAAATGGAACAAAAGGCGCTCCAGAGCACCGAGAGGAGCGTGCAGACACACACACACAAACTGCCTGGAGATCGTGTTGATGGTAGTCGACTGCGGAAAAAAAGCTAATTTATGCATTTCTGGATGAGTGAGTGAATGGAGGAGAAAAACCGAACAGCAAGGAGCTTTCCGTGGAATGGTGGTTAGTCTGTGACTTCCCGCCAGTGCAGCGCACCGGAGAGTTGCCGTTCAGAGTTCAGAGTTCAGTTTGGGCAGCTTTGTAGCGGGGCCAACTCGGTTGGCGCTCGGTTGGTGCCCGTGAAGCCTGAGAACTGCATGCATGTCAAGACACCGGAAAGGTCGAGGTTACATATGCAGCACGGAGAGCCCGTTGACCTTTTTGGCGGCCCGCTGCGAGGGAATTAATGTGTCCATTCCTACGTGATCGGTTAATGGCGACACAGCGAGCCAAGGGTCCATGTTGATCTAGTTAAGGAGCAATAGAAACGATGGGGCCGTTTTGGGTACTGTGGCAGCCTGTGGTGCCTGATTGTTTCCTAATGTTCGTGGTCATAAATAGGTGTTTAATGGGGCTATTTTTATGAAACATTCACCCGAAACAAGATAATGCAATAGTCGCTTACAAGGTTCACGGTTGGGACACTTGGATCTGGCCAGAGTTTTGAATCTTAGGAGTATCTATGATCTACTAGTATCTACTAGTAGTCAAATGAATCTGATAGGGTATAAGTACATCTGATAAGTGAGTAAGTAAACACCAAGATATCATTTTGCATGGACCACGTTTGGGATGTCTAGCTCAGATCAGAACCAGAGTAGATCTAAACTGTCTTGCGCTTGAATCTGTTACGAATTAGAAGTTGTTTGTGATAAACCAATTTCATCTTACGAAAGCCTTTAAGTCTTAAAACGTTATATATCCAAGATTTGTATGAGCTCTTTTGTAAAGATAATCCAAATTTATTGAAACTGTCTTCATATTTTGATTTGTGTTTGGAGTATTTAGTTTCTGAAAGTACTGTTTGATAGACGATGTACTGGAAGCCTAGATTCAGTTGCCTCAACTCTTTTTCTTGCATGTATGGTATATTCATCACAAAACCAGGATTTCAAGTTTGGAAAGTCACATACATCCCATGTCTATGTCCAGTGTCATGTCTATGGTTATATCTTGAAAGCTCAACAATTGGAATCAAATAGCCTATTGATTTGATAAGATATCTTCGATAGCATGAGATATGATGCAATAATGTTTCGTACCGACGGCCTTAAATTGTAGTCTATTGCAAAACTCATTATCAGCAGTTGCAGTCCCAAGATGTCGCCTGCTGCTGCTGCCAAACGGCAATATTTAATCGACCTTCCACGGTTAGCCACATAACAAAAAAACGTCAAAATAGCGTAGAACCTGGCCGGAGAGAACAAAGCCACAGCCAGCACCAGCCCTGCACACATCCAAGGCCAAGGGGAGGCTTTACGCGAACGTGAAAACTCCTTTCGCATCCGTCCGCTGGGTGGTTCGGGCATCGGATCGTGCCGTGGCAGCCCAAGGTGAAATTCCTGCACACATACAAACACGCACGCACGCTCCGGCCAATTCCTTCAATTTCCAGCTGACCCGCGCGATCGATCGGATCGGCTCATCGAATCGTCCGCAAGTGATTCAACACCGAACCGTTCGCCAAAGCGTACTACCCGCTCGGAATCGAACACAATGGGCCCTAGCGCCCGCTGCGTGTACTAAGAGTGCAACGCAACAGCACGCGAGCGTGCACGTACCACGACCAAACCCCGCACCGTATAGGGGTGGGCACGAGAATGTTGCCCAGCCCGACAAAGGAAACATTCACCTGCGCACCACCGACAAACTGGACCAGAAGCGTGCGCGTGCCAGCAGCCCCTCCCGCGCCGTGGGTTCGGGGGAATTATTTATTTTACTTCTGCACCTCCAGCGGGGGCAACGCGGAATTGGAATGGCAGCACACAGCGACGAACGCAACCAGCAGAGCACACGGCCCGGTCTGGCACCACACATCATTAAGCCCGGCACACCGGGTACCAGATCACACCAGCCGTTCTCGCGATTCGATGTCCATTGATGGCAAAACAAACCGTTTCATAATTAAAGCGCCCGGGTGCCCCGCCGTCGGTCTAATTGAATCATAACAGGAGATTATTGGTCCATGCGCGAGGGAGTGGGGGCAACTTGAGGTGGCAGGCGGGCCGAGACGCGAGAGCGTTAACCCACCGCTGTCGGGTGTAGTTGAGCGGGCCCTTAAACCCTCCGCTAAAGAATGGTGCGCGCCAATCAGTGCCCAACCGTGGCTAATGAATTTTGTTCTACTCGATCATCGTGTTTGGCTTAACACGGAGCACACGGTTCAGAATAATGGATCACCGCAATTTCGATCCTCATAAATGTATGTTCGAAATTAAATTAAATTTCAATTTACTGCTAGCGAGAGCCGCGAACGGTTTTGTTTACGAGCGCAATAAAAGTTGTAGATTGTCCAATGGGCTTTAAGCTAAGTGTCTTATAAATTTAAATCGGTTCCTGCATTGAGAAGCTCACTTATGCCTATCGTTTGCCCATTGTAAAGCGTCTGTTATATCTGTTATACAATGACAGCACTAGAACAACCATTAGATTAGTGTACGGGCAAATTCCACTAGCGACCGCCAGGTGGCGCTCAACGAGAATATGCTTTATTGCAAGCGTCTGATCTTGCGTCACTTTTGAGCTCGCTTACTAATCGCATCCATCAAGCCGTCATGTCCGTGAAACGCACTTATCTGAAGTACCTAATAAAACCACGGATCAGCCGGCTTGCGAAACGTATCCGATATGGTCCGAACCTCCACTCGCAGACAAACACACCCTCCCGAGAGAGACAGAGAGACAAATGGATCCGTTTTAAATGATCGGCTTACGCTCCGGTCCGGTCACCCGCGTATCTCGTATCGCCACCCAGAGACCCGGAGACCATAATGTACACCCCCGGACGGTCATTTCGACGGGGACGCGTTCGAGGACAAACGCCACCGACCAGTTGCCCGAGATTGGCGTCCACGCGGCGTAAGTCCGCGGCGTAAATCACCGTCTCACAAATGATAATGATTGCGCCGGTGTGTTGTGACCTATGTTTGGCTATCGGCGCACAGGAAACGGGCGACTTGGGCCGACTTGCCGAGCGATCCTGGGGTACGGTCAGTAGGTCATTGGCGCGATCGGAATGCTGTGTGGGGCATTGAGATTTTTGCAGTCACACTTGTGTGGCGTGTGACCTTCGCCGGCCGGTGTGACGGGCGTGGGTGGACCACTTTGGAACCTAATGGTCAGCCGATTGTGATCTGGTGCAGATTTGATCTACCCACGTCAAGGTGAGGCCAGGTGAGTCATGCCGAGGACATTAGCGGCGTGGGAAGTTATTGTATGTCTTGTGAGGTTGAACCACATCCTTTTGGAGGTGTTATCAAGATAAGTGATGCCTCCAAATATAACTGAATGTACTCGTGACCGCACAAAACCGCAGCGTTATAACGATCTTCCATTAAATGTATTCAATCGAGATCGTTTTCGTTGTTTTTTTTTTTGTGTGTGCCTCGAGTCCATACCCCTACGGGCGCGCCCCTGGTCGAATGTCAAGATCTTCAGATTGTGCAAACCGCTGCTACCGTTTAACTTTTCTTTGTTGTGCTTTCTCTCTCTCTCTCCCAGCCGACGACCACCGTCCAAACTGGATCCGCGACCGGTGACGACCGGCAACGGCCAACGGCCTCTTTGGGCCATCGGAAAGCGAGCGCGCGAAACACAATAAGGAAGCCACGAAACCGAACCGGAGCCGGGGCGTCAATGTCGCGCGAGCGCGTGCTGGACGCCGTGAACCGAAACCGAGCGCGCGCGCGCTCTCGTTGGAACCTGTCGGCCGAGTCGGTCTGTGTCCGCAAAGTCCGTCAACTCTTACCTTGACACCGGCGGGTGACGTCCCCACCCGAACGAGGAAACGCGAGCGGCCAGTTTTCCCTTTCCCACCCCGGAGGGAGCTGTGTTTTAATTGCACAAACGCAGCACAGCAAGATGCACCCGAAGTCCGTCCATGCCCAACCGTGCTCCGGCAAACCCGATGCAGCGATGCGATACGCCAACGTGATTATTTGCGCAGAGGCGCAGAGTTGCTGCTGCTGGTCCGGTGTGGACGGTAATTTTTCGAGTGCGTGGCGATTAACGGCTGGACCACGGCGCACCAGCGTCGTGGCAATTGTACGGTTCATTACGCGCCTTCCTGCCTTACCACGAGCCCGCCACGAGTTCCACGAGTGTCGATGCGGAATTCCGTAATTGAGTGCGGCGGGAAGAGAGAGAGAGAAAGAGAGAGAGAGAGAGCGATCCACGCACAGGTTGAACGTGCGACCGTTCAGGTCAGTTTAAGTGGCAATTTTTGTCGGTTTCGGGTGTCTACATCCTGGTCCGGCTGATGCGGTGATCGGTGACGGGGTTTTAATCGATTTATTCAGCGGTGCGGACAGTTATTTGCAGCTTGGCAATAAATGGAAACTGTTATACCTCGTTAGTCAATACAATGTTGAATGTTTGTAGTATGTTGTTGTGCTCAATGTCTGTAAAAAGCTAGAGTTTAACGTACAATCGATGTATACTTAAAGCTCTATTCACGATACACATGTGTACAATGTATAACAGTTGTATACATAGACGTCTATTTAAATAGCTTATAACAGTTGCATACTTCGAGTTCTGTTCATGATGCATAATGATGAGAACTCAATATTGCATTCTAAGGAACTTGTATTATTGGATGAAAAACTAGAACTCAAATAATGTATAACAGTTGTATACTAAGAAGAGTAGATAGACATTCCATGCACAAATTCCTTTTCGTTTCATACATTTTTTGTAATCGAGTTAACCAAGAGTATGTGTTCCCAAGCTAACCAAGCTCTCCAACTCCATTGACGTGACGCACCATCACTCCTACTGGTTTCTATTCCTTGAACTTTCATATTACATCAGTATTTGCTTGCGTTCGCAGAAAGAATTCTACTCTGCGCTGTAACGGACCGGCACAGGCATGTCTCCGATTCTTTCGTCACTAGCAGCCATCGATCGATTAGTTGACGCCTCTCCTAGTGCGCGGTTCCACTATTGCGCGAATGCATTCCACCCGGGAGGGGAGGTTCGGGCTCGGCCAATGATTCACCAGGCGGCACGGTGGTGCGTACGGTACCGGCATCAAGGTTAACGAAGCACACCCTGGTGTACACTTTCGGGGCCAACTATTAGCTTCCATTACCGGTCGAACCCGGCCCGACAGCGGCCCCATTCGCGCCCGGGTGCACGCTACTTAATATTCCGAAAACGTCACCCAACCCGACCGTAAGGTTCCACGAGTTCGTTCCCGCCACCGGGACAGGGAAACCACCCTTTGAGGAAACGGTTCTCGGTGCGACACGGCAAGCTTTTACCAACCCGGTTTCCGCCCTTAAAATATTCGGCATCTGGAGGGGTAGGGACACGCCGACATCCGCCATTGCTCAATGCACACCAGAACGCGCTAGATGCAACCGGAAACAGAACGCGCACCGGTCGTGGGCGCATTATGTATGATTAATACCTTCATTACGACGTTGGGGGTGCTAAGATAGCTACTAAGATAGGCCATTGCCATGCCCCGAGCATGATCCTCTTCGATGTTGTATGGCGTTGCTTTCGTCTGAGTTTTGCAGCAAGCAGAAATAAAAACTCGTTAGTAGCAGGGAAACTTCCGGTAGGTCTGGTACTCCGCGAACCTTCGATTAAACACGCCCGAAGGAGTCTCCTGCGAACATGCAAACTGACCGCCGCTCATAAGCGTTCACGTAGAGGAAAACGTAAGCGCTCTCGCGAGGCCTACGTGACGGCATTTTAAAGGGAGAGGCGGACAGCTAAGATTTACGATATGGATGTGGTGAGTGTAAGTTTACAAATTTGTATATTATGTCAACTTGCCGGTGAGAGTAGGAGGCGGACGTTGGACATTCGAACATGATCTCATTTGCCTGTGTCCTGCGTATGAAAGTGACGCAAAGTATAACAGTACGAGATGTGTCATGCGTGCATTGCTTTACGACATCCAGAAGGGCATCTGAAACTAAATTAATGTTGACAGTTGACACTTTAACAGTGGTTTCGAAGCGGTTTATACTCGACATTTTAAATTTTGACGTTCACTACTAACTGACATTACTTTGTTTACAACTAATTTGTGTTTGTTTACTATTTGACGTTTGACAGATGGTTATGGCAGTTCTCTCAAACGCAATTGTTTGGTTATGAAGATATCACAGACTTTACACAGGAAATCTACTAGTTCGCAGAACACTCCACGTTAGTACATTCCCTTAAGTCCGCCTGCACACACGATGCGATGATTCATCCAAATCAATCAAGTAACGCTCAGCTTAGCCGCCGACGGCCTCTAGCGCACTCACACGGCTACACACTTCACTTCGTCACACGTCAGATAAATTACGTTACGCATGCAGAAACTCGCGACAAGAATGCTAATCGTCCGGCCACGCAATCCGGCGCACAGCAAACCCGGCCATGGGAGTGCATCCTCCCGCGCGCTGCTGACGGGTTGGTTTCTTTTTTACTGTTATTACAGCACACTCGCGTTCCCGTTCGATTAGAATTCTGGTCACTCACGTACAGTACGGACACTGGCCGCGTGACGGTCGGGATATAGCGCGGCGGAACTAGACATGCGCTCGCACGACCTCACGAACAGCTGATTTGCAAGTGCCCGCGCCGCGAATCCTGAGGGCGTCGTCTCGCCTTCTACTGCTCGCGAGCAGCCGCCCTACCCAACTCGACTAGAAGTGAATGGTGAACACCAGGTCTCCCTGGTTTTCCAGTACTGTAGGGAGGGGCAGGATCGAATCGAAAGGATCTCAAGACACCGCGACACGCGCGAGCGCTCGTACGACTGTGTGTGTGTGTGCTGTATAGGTTTACAAATTTCCCTGCTAATTCGTTTACGGCACAAACCGGGAGAGGCTGCGATCGGAATGCGATGTACCCATTGGGGAGGCGATAACCGTGCACACGGAAAGCAACACCGCACGGGGGCCGTGTGTTGGTAATTGAATCATGTTGGTTCCATCGCAGCTCCTTTGAAGGAGTCCCGCGCCGAAAGTGACCGGTACCGGAACCTTCATCCGCCGCACGTAAGGTGCGAATTAGGTGCGAAAGCAAAATCCTTCTCCCCCGAGCAAGGTTACCGGAGGGTGCACCTGGGCAAAAAAGCGACGCCGACCGTGGCATACCGATCGGTCCATAATGCATACATGCTGCGCCACTTGATTGGCACCAATTTTCGGCATTGGTCGGTACGTTCCCTTAAACTGCATCGATCGATCACACCGGCCAGAGGTCAGGCAGACCGGAGTGTGAGCGATCATTTTCGGTAATGGGACATTCCTGTCCCATTCCCCAGTCGCGGTGAGTCACTTGCTCGGACGTGCACTAGGCGCTGGTAGCTTACCACACCCGCGTTCACGCGTGCCACGTGAAGGTGGAAATTAGTTCTTATTTATTTGGCCCCGTTTTTTTTTTGTAAACGAAATCTCGTGTTCGGTTGTGTTGTTCCACGAAAATGGAATCATTCATCTTAGGGCCCACGACACGGCCTAGAATATCCTTGGCGTCGTTTCAGTCGCAGCACCACGCTGGCCACGCTCACCGGCGTTTCTTTCTCTCGTGTCCGTTTCAGGGTCGCGTGTCGTTCTTAGACAAACATACCGTCCTACTGTCACCTCCCTGCGATCAAGTCATTACATCGGCCCGTACCGCTTGGAATGACACCGATCGCGGGGCGGCAGACTCAGGAACCTGGCGCGGTGGACTGTTAACAAAACAAATAATACACACTTTACATCTCAATTCCCCGTTTGCAGGGCACCTTCAGCTCAGCCGCGTGCGTGCGTGAGCTATGCGCGTGCGTTGATCGAATGTGGATATGATTGAACGGTGGCAACGGCCCACCCCGCATCGAAGCGAAGTGGTGTGAAATATTGGAGAACTCGCTTCAGGTGAGCGGTCGACTGCAGTGGAATAGGAATGTCCCGTCGTTGTCCGTGGCGTCCATGCCCCATGCGACGGCTTGATCGGACGCATAAGGGTGTTCGAGATAAGGGTCTTTAACGATCTGTTCGTTCGCTGGAAACTGGACCATGTTTCTGGTGTAGGTACCATAAATCCTTGACCTGCCGCTGCGCGCGTTGACAGAACAATTTGGGAACAGGGAATGTCTCCATCGCAGGCATCGGGAGATCTCTATCGATGTCAGTGGGTTCGTAAAGGAGATCGATCAAACTTTATTGGAATGGTTTAGGTTCTTAAACGACGGCTCCCTTCCGCTGTTGCCACCAATCAGAGGATCCAATCAGATTTCGCCACACAACAAGATTGACTCGGTGCTCAATTTTGCCTTAATGTCGCAACGTTGCGATCTCCTCCCCAGAGCGTTAGTTCCTTACCGAAGGACTTCCCGCCGCGATTATGACTCCCAAGTTCGGCATCTCTTGCACATGCACACGTAATTACCTGCTGCATTATCTGCCCACGCGTGCAGCACAAAAGGCCTCGGCAGCAGCACAAGCAGCCAAGAGGGTGGCGGTCTCATTTAATAGAGGAGAGAAGCAGACCCCGATTGGCTAATGTTTCCTAACCTCGCCGGCGCCCTTAGTTAATGTCTGCTGATCCCCGGCCATAATGATGCCTAAAACCGACAATTTCCTCGTTTTTTCCTCTTCTTAGTCTCACTCCCGAGGCTTAGTTCGGTACAAAAAAAACAGACCCTCCGCACACTGACATTTGGGGAGCTGGTAGAAGTATTTCGCAAACGCGCGTCAAACTTCCTCCTTTGCATATCGCACTCGAATCGGTAGTGTGGACCCCCCGAAGGCGGAGCAGTTCGGGCGCGCTAACCAACCGTATTTCTCATACACGACGCCCTATAACCTCGCGAAATCATCGGCATTATCGATTCGATTTGCATGCTTACAGAACGGTGAGCAACTTGCTACCAGTTGTTCTGTGGTGGCTCGCGGCACAGGAGAGAACTCGGGGTTAATTTGAGGTGTCGTATTTAGGCAACGCCGGGTGGACGGGGTTAAAACGGGGCCACGCGGCTGCTTGATCGGAACCGGCTATACAGAGCGCGCGCGCGGGGGCCAAATGATAGCCTAAGAGCATGATTGCCTCACATTGGCAGGGTGCCGATCGGAACAAGGAACGATCGCTTTCGCAATCGACCGCTTCGGTTGGGGAGGACGCTTTGTGAGGTCTTGTTTTTTTTTTGTTGTTCGGCTGGGGTCGTATCGCTTTGCGGTTAATTCGATATGATTACGGTGTGGTAGGAAGTGTGCCGGCTAATAGAGGACGGTACCGGCGGCCACCTGGATGTGGCAACGCGGCACAAGTGTTGTGTCTTTCAAGGGTCAGGTTTGAAATATGGAAATGAGGGTATAAATCATTCGCCGGGGCTCTTATTAAATTCCTGAGCGTTATCTGTTATTTTAATGGTTATTAGAGCAACTTGAGGAATGAATTAGTGTTGCGAAAAAATAACAGGTCGAATGAAGTCGTTGTTAGACCTGTAGTCTAGCTTTTAAGTAGGAGGTAGAAAGACACGATATAGAACTGTGTCAGTCTTAATCGATTATGCAGATTAGTATCAGTTCTGAGTAGACAATCAAAATGTTTCAAATAGTATTTGTTCATACGACCCCTTTTCGTAAGATAATAGGATCATCCTTAAAGCCGGTATATATTTATCAGTAGACAGGGCATATAAGACAGGTTGAATTTTTCAAATTTGGATCATAACGACTCCCAAAAGAATTATCAACCTATTCAAATTTCAACTAGAAAGAGTGGGAACTCTCTAACAAGAAAAATAGCATTGGTCTCTCTATAATGACTATAAACTTCAAAAGATCACTGCAGAACTCTAAGTGAGTCTTAGGAGTCAATATTAAGTTTATGATGTCCAGTTCATCCGGGATGTGCTCTGTGATTGGTTTGGTACTGGAAATCCATGGAGTCATAGAGGTCTTCCAATACCATAAGTTAAACATGCTATCTTATCCTGCATTGTGACTATCATTACCGCATAGGTCGTTTCGGCACTTAAGAAAAAGAAGACTATTCCCCCGGCTATCGACTACTTAGGAGCAAGATAGAAGTATACAATTATGTTATGTATCGAAAAGGAACATTTGAGCGATCTGGCTGCTGTAGTAAATCTAATGGCTTCAGTGATATTGCTACTGTCATTACAAACGCAGTCTTATCTATAAATCCCTTCAAAAATGAATGTCCCAGCCCAGAGCAAGTAGTTTTTATCTATTCTTTATCTACTTTGTCAACTGCAGCCCGTCATAACTGCCAGCGGACAGCTTCCAGCGCAATCGGAGCCACTAAGCGAATGCTTCTGGCGCTCGCATATGTTACACTCACCCAAGACCACCCGGTGGACCTCTGCGATCGGTTCTATGCGAACGCAACGTGGTCCTTTTTCCCATCGCTGCAGTGCATGCTCGCGCCGCGTAATAGTAATAATAAAACACATGTATCGTAATAGCGCATTTATGTAATGAGCACTCCACCCTTCGGCGTCCGCGGGATCTCTCGCCCGGGTTTTATCAAACCTCTTCCAAGTGGAGGCTCTTTTTGTCCTTCTGTCAACCGCGCTCCGCTGCGACGCGGTTCGAAATATAAATAATATAAACGTGATTGTCCATTTTTTTATTCGTTCGTTTGTGTGCGCTTGTCCCTTCGGACTCCCACCGGCCACCGTCAAACCGCCCCGCTGGCAGTCGTTAGCCGCTAGGGGAATCTAGTCATCCAATCGAACTCGGTGGTCTCGCTTCGTTCCACGGGCTGCCGCTTTTTGATATACAGTTAAAATGATGTTTTCTTTCGGTTCTCACCTCGCACGGACCCACGCGCTCGCTGGGAGGTTCGGTTTCCACTGACCCGCACAGGTACAGGTTTGCCATTTTCTTCATCCATTAACCGTACGCGCACTTGGTCCATTTCTGCGGCGGCCGCCAGGTGGCGGTGGTGGTGGCGCCATTAGAGGGATGCGGGTAGTATGTTTATTTTTTCGGTTTCCTCCTCAAGTGGGCTCACACACAGACACACACGCAGCACCTCCCACCGCCTCGCTCCCTCCCCCGAAGTCGGTCGTGAACGTGACAAACGGGGCCACATACACGCCGCCGCCATATCGTATCGGGTTTGGTCTGGTGTGGGCCAGTATTCGATCGCGCACGATATTTGCAATCGGACTAGTTTTGCGCCCGCTCGATGTGTCCTGCTTTCGATATCGATACACACATACACCGCACCGACCATGGCCAGCCTCAATGTGAGTGGCCAGTGAAGAGGAGGAGTAAGAAGAAGAAACGGTGAAGTCCACCACCCCGGCGTGGTTCGCACACGGTTAGATAATGGCCAGGCAAATGGGGGAGTTTGGAAACCCAATAAATCTGATCTCATTGTTTACCGAGGGGAAATTACTTCCGTGTTGGTCGACTTATTTGTTGCTTTGAAATATTTCACGTTTTTTTCGCATAGTTGAAACTTATTCTCCACTGTATAAATATCATAGTTGTCGCGGAACTGCGAAATGTTTGTTTGTGAGACTGGTATATATCTTCTACTAAGCTTCTTCAGCGCCATCTGCCGGATTATAATAGCAACCATCGCTGACGTTTCACATATCGATCGCTGTTTGCATTGTTAACTATTATGTGACTGAAGATGATAGATGTATGGATAAAGTAGTCTAAAATCGGAGAGCTTCTTCCACTTAAGCATGGATTTGTTTGCCTTTTAGTACCCTCCAGTCCCTCATTAGTAGCAGAAGCAGTTTTTAAACCATTTTATGGCCCACGAACGATCGTGAACGAGATATTAATACCGTCACATATTAACTCGTTCAGCTGGGGACACACTTCGCTGTGCACAATTCGCACATTCTCGCGTCGATAAATCACGCCCCGATGGCTGTCTCCATACTTCAGTAAACTCGAAGGACGGCTTGAGTTAACCTTTTTTTTCGTTCCGATCCAGAGTGGCGATCGGAGCAGGTTGCCCCGGCCAGACGGGGCACCGATAACGATCGTGCTCTCGGAGGAAAGCGATAAAGTGAAAATGAGCCATCAAACAGAACGGCAACGAAATAAAATGCCAATTTTAATGCGGTGCGATGCAGGCGATGGCTTGGGTGACCGGGTACGGTTTCAATCGCATTTAAATGGATACGGTCATGGTTGGATAGAATATCGTTCTCCATCCGGTGTTCGAATGTGGGGGGCATTTATGCATTTTTTGCTTAAAGTTCAATGTGTTCGCCTCGAGGTTAGGAACGTGATTATCGGCGAAGGAGTCACACAAATAAATCTAAAGGGGAAGTGTGCTAAAAGTCACATGGATTGGAAATGTCATCCCGAATGATGATAACGATTTCGCTTTCAAACATTCCCCGAAAGCTCGCCAGAACCGCGAAACTCGTTGATTCGTGCGTTGATATCGTGCACCGTATCTAGCTTTCACATTCGATTGCATCTTCGCGTTATACCGCACAAAAAATCACAAAAAAGCAACCAAACCCGATCGGTAAAGTGAAGTGAAATATCCCGATTACAGCCTGTTACGATCGACCGCTGTGATGATCATTGCCGTCTTCGCTGTCGCTGCCCGCCACCTTCAATGCGCGTGATGATGAATTGATTTTTATTTCATTCCAATATGTCCCTGCAAAAAAAAAAAACAAACCCGCCTGCTCCAGCTGCTCATTCGCTGCGCTAATCAAACACGCCACACCGGAATGGTCGGAGCGTTTTTGGCAAAACTCTCACGCGGCGCGCACGGAAAAGGTTTAAACATTTTGCACCGGTTATTTTTGTTGCTCCTTTTCTTTTCGATTGGTTTTGCTTCATTGTTTCTTTTTTGTGTGTGTGTGCGCACGTTTTTTTTTGCACAGCAACACCTTCTTTGCCCGCCACAGTTTGATCTGCACGATGAACGATTGTGATTATTGAATGATGATTTGCTTGCTCATTGCACACCGTTGTGTACACAGCGCGTGTGGAGAAAGTGAAAGTGATCCTCGGTAACCAAGAAGGGGGGGGGGAGGGTGTTTTGTGCAGAGAAAAGGAGTAAAACGGTGCAAAAGACTGTAAAGAAACCGAAGCGGATTGTGAAGTGAGTGTGAACTGAATCGTTTGCTAAAGAGTGGTTCATTTTGATGATGATGAGCTAATAGGTGGAGTATAACAGATCTCGGGGTATCGCTAAGAGATCTGGTATTGCAGAATGAAACGCTCAAAACTTTCGCTTAACAGACATGAATTAATCATGTTTGAAAAACTGGAGCAAAAACATCCAATTCAATTAGTCTACAAAAGCAAAATTAAACGAATCGAACGATTCTAGCTATGAAACAAACATTCTAAACACTCTTCACTAACAAACGTCAAAACTGTCATACACTACTATTTCCTTATATTCTAAAAACACAATGATAAAGTTTATTGCTTATGGTGGTTTAATTAATTTACCCTGCACTGTACACATCTAAATCTTAACGATAAGCAACTCAATTCAATAGGACTTAATATAAACAATTTCTAAAAAATCAACTTTTCAACTTTAAAAATTCATAATAAACAAATTGAAGTATCAAAGCCTCTGATTTGATACATTTGTGAGCTTGTTGTCGTTTTCATGGCTGTGAATCTAAAGACATAACCTAATCATGAGCTATGTGTGTAAACACATCTTCATATGTGTCAAATAGCGGTGTGACAGATAGTTGACATAAACATCATTTTTGTTGATTTGAGTATATTTTGATTGCTGGTATATTTTAAAGGCAGCTTGCTTTGACCATTGTCTACTGAGCATACATCTAAGCTACTACATCACTTAAAATTAATATTCCGATACAAAAAGAGGTACAAATATAATTGAGTGCTACAGGAACCGTCGATCGCGTTACGTCATAATGGATCTCATACGGGTCTACATTCTGCGTGCTACGATGATAAGAATCGACAATTATCTAACCGCGCAAACACACTAAAGGGCATGTGAAAGGAAGCAGGACGTAGCGAAAAACACACACCCCGCAGGCAAGCAAATACCCCAATACCTCGGCAACAATGCAGCAGGCGCCGCGGACTAGAATCACAAACAGATCACCAACATTTATCTCCGGTACCCAATTATTCTGCGCCCGGGTATCTCCCGATGCCGCGTGCTGTATGATTAGCGCCCCGCAGCGACAGCGATCCTAATGTTTCACCCGGCTCCGGATGGAATTTCCGGATGGTAATAGACGGCGGGTCCGCGCAATGCCGGCTATAGATCACTCACCGGCGCAGGAGTTTTGTGCTGTTGCGCCGTGTACTAGCGGCGGAGTATTTATGGGTTCGTCGGTACCCGGCATCGATCATTTTGCGGCGGTCTACTACGGGTCGGCCCGAAGTTCTGCATCTCCACACCGCGCCCTCCACGTGTCTTCGAGAGCATTTTGCCCAATAAACACACAATGACTCTAATCGTGGCCAATAAATCTCTATCCCTTTCCGCTCGCGTCACTGCACAACAGCGGGCCAACGAGCAGGCGCCAGCCAGAGTGTACGTGATACGTAGATTGAAATATATTGCTAATTGAATTGTACAGCGTTTGGCGGCAATTTTTCAGCACCGGCCGAGCACTTTTGATGATATAATAATGTTCTCCTATTCTTTTTTCGGGATTGGCAAAAGATCTATCGCGATTCGCGCAAGTGTCGTGACGCGCGGTTTTGTGACCGGCCCAGACTTTGGCGTGGCCTTTCCAAAGCCGCATTCTCGTGGTCTGGTGTGGTGTGGTCAGCTTTTCCGCCTTCTTTTCCACCACTCGGGGCGATAAAGCCGTCCCCGCGGTCGTGTTTCGTTTGCTGAAATTCATCGTTCAACGTAATTATCGTATCATAGCTGCGGCAGGACGGACTCGAACGAGCGTGAGGGGGAACCTTCTAATTGGCCATTGACCACAAGCGCGAGAGCGCCATTGACTAAACGGCCAGCGTGTGCTTGCTAAACACACGAAACCCGGCCCGTCGAATGGGTGGCGAACAAGATTAGTGAAAGTCTCCGCCCGCAGTCGCTCCGGCAGTCGCGGAGCGCGGAGACGCGGAGTACAGAAATTCGTGCCTTATGTCCAACGCCCAATTCCAGCGCTGGCGTATGTGTCGGTGTGGTTGAGGCGTGTGCACACACTAAGCAGTCCGAATTAGCCCATGGTCAGCGGCTAGAGCACGCGGTCCGCAGTGGTTGCTCCAGATCCACCGTGCGGTACGGAAATGGTTCTCTTACTTGCAACATAGAGAAAAAGCAACGACAGACTTCAGCAAGTGTGAAGGTGTAATGGGGTAGTACACGGCTGCATGAAGCTAGTGTCAATTAATACACACACGTGCAGCGTTACTCCATTGTAGCTCCAGCTCCTGCTCAATCGGATCCAATTACTTCTATTTGAACTAGCCGCAGCAACAAAAAAGAGAAACAAGAACACAAGGCATACCTCGGGCGTGAGTGGGAGACTTCTTGGAACATAATATCCATATGCGCTAAGTACATTCCCCGACTCTCCTGCAGCGAGCCCGCTTGTGTGTGGAGCGCGAGCTCGAAGGGTCACGCCTTGTATCATTCAAATGAGCTTATGCAATCGCCCTTCCGAAACGAGGAACTGGCGTGCGGGGTCTAAAGCTCGATTCTGAAAATCCGATCGACTGATCGCTTTTCACTACCGCTTCCACTACTTAGCGCGTGACGCCTTAAGCGGCGTTTAAGCCCACGGGTTCGCTTCTTGAAGAATGGGCCGCCCTCGCTGAAATTGGACTACAGGCGCCTTAAGTAGCGCAAGCGGGGCATTGTGAGCGACATGAGTGAGAGGCTAGGCGCAAGTAAATCCGGTAGTCGTCCGCCTATTAGCCGAGCACGAGCACCGGCTCAAGTGGGTAATTAAACCGATTCCGCAGCCGCATGCGCTGATGTCTTGATTCTCGGTTGCAAGAGCAAACCTTCGAGAGGAAGCATTAGGTCAGTTGGGCAGCGGTTGACAGACAGGTAGTGAAAAGTAAATACACCGTTCAACCCTCGTGCGGCTCTGCTCTCTCACTAGGTCAAAGGTGGAGTGAAGTGCTCACGAAAGGCTTCGAGCCAATCCGCGTCGAAGGGATGGACGCTGCAGTTGATTGATGTGATTTGTTCGACCCGATTGAACGGTGGCGGAGTTCGTCCGCGCCGAACGCGCACTTCAAGCGCATGCCACTAGAAAGAACGGGCGGAGACGCGAAACGGAGGCACCATAATTAGGAACGGTGCTGATGCGAGTGCGCGAAAACGAACACCACGGATATGCCATTTGAAGAACGGAGTCTGAACGGTGGTTTCGTCACTGTTTGCTTAGGGTAATATTATGAATGACAGTTTAAGGATAATTGTCAAGCTGAAAGGCAAAACGGTGCCTATTCATGTCATTGCGCTGTCAAGCGTTTGGGATTTCTGGGGTCTTAGCAATCGTGCTAGTAAATAGGCGTATTTTGAGTACGGGATGCTGAAATGTCAAAACTGTTATACGTTTTACAATACTATGAGACAAAGTGGCATACTATTATACAAGTTTTAGAGTTGGTCTAAACAATAAATGTTTCGTTTTAAACCGTCAAACTGTTATATGACAAACTGTTATACTGTTATACAGAGCACGTTTGAGGGAAAAAATCCAATTTCTTAAAAAAGCAGCATAATATCTTACTCCAAGTCTTCTAGTCTACAGTATTTACTAAAAAATACATTTTGTATGCACCTTCACAGCATTTATGTACTAAGAACTTGTAAAAGTTAGTTCTTTCTGTCCAATGCCTCCACCCACGAGTCGTGTTTACCCTTAGAGCCCTAAACACGCTCCAGTAGTATACGTGCAGGATCGAATGCTCTCGCCATCGGCGTCACACTTCCTCATAAAATCGTGCGACCCAACGACCCACCGAACCGAACCGACCTGCCCAACAGGAGACGGTGTCTCCCCAGCAAAAAGGGACGGCCTTGGTCGTTGCTGCTGCTACCTCGTCGATCCTCCTCCCCAAGCCCAACATTCCCAGCGAGGGCGGCAAGAAAACAAGCAAAAAAGCGTAAAAAAATGGATCGCCTTGAACACCCCAACCAGCGTTTGTGTTGCTAAGCTGCGTTCGCACTCGCTCCTCGCAACGGGGGGAGCGTTAATTCCTGTTCTTAATCTCAATCCCCGGGAGGAGGCCGGTCGGGCCCGAGGTTAACCCGCGGACGAAATAAAAAGGAAAAGTAATTCACCGCCACGGCCGCCGGTTCCGTGTGCACCCGATCGGGTCGCCATCGTGACGGCGACGAAAGGCGGCTCCCGCGACGATCGATTCCTATTCTTGACCGTCCGCAACGGGTGCGCCCCACCCGTGTAAGCCGCGTGAGATCGCAAAATCCGGCTGTATTATGTACGGTGCGGGGCGGCCGGTTGTAGCTAATGAGAATCTTGGAAATTTGGTGAAGGGAACATCGAGTCGCATGCTGGAACGAGAACGAGGCGTCCGAGGCGTACTGAAGGACACACTAACTACATAGAGCTGACATTGAGAAGGGGGAGGACAAACAACAAGGAAGCGGATTTGAGTATATTTTCGCGCAAAAAAACTACGTTCCAAATTGAACTGCTTTTTATTGCTCAATGACGATCGTTTCCAAAAATTGATGTAAAAAATAAGTGTCAAAAATGACAGCAAATGAGTCAGTTTTGTGAGGTTATGTGCTTGTTATTGTCGCATGAACGTACTACTATGTCGGTATTTATGGCAAAATGCATATGTTTACTTCAAATTCTAACAAAATATCGATATAACTTGGATCTCTTGACTAGTAATTCATAACAATTTATATTCGTGTTGTTTTATCAATAAAAATACCTAAACATAAAAGTATAAAAAATGGACGAGATAGCATGGCCCAGTTTCACGACATCGCCTTCATTCCGCCATGTGCTTAGTTACACAATAGAAACAAAGCAATAAAACAAGATAATAAACTCCCCACGTAGCAAAAAGCCTTTACACGATACAACCCCCTCTGGGGCCCCGTCTGGGGCTTCCCGCATTTCTGGGGTCATTATTTTACGAAATGAATTCCAAACGGGAGCCACTTTTAATGATGCAAAAAAAACGAAGCCGTCTGCCTCGGCTCGGTCAGCCCGGCGCATATGCAAAACAATGCAAACGGTCCGAAAATGGAAAGTAATTTCACTTCTGCACTTGAACATTGCCACACGGGGGCGATCACACGGTCGCGTTTGAAATCAATCGCACACACGCAGACACCTGCTGTGGAGTGGGAAACAGAAACATTGAAAAATCATCCATATCGCAAAACACAAGAAACATATATAGGCAAATATATGCGTCCGCGATCCTCCCCGTAACGTGCGTGCGTGCGTGCGCGCTCGGGTGAGCCCCGGCGCCAGGAGGAGCCACAACAAAAACACACACACACACATATGGACGCCAGACAACCAAAACACACTGTTTTCGGCGCACGGTTCAGCGGTGAAATTCGCATCACACAATATGGCAATAATAATGTGGCCTGCCACTGGTGGCTTCCAATCGGCCGCTGTCTATTAAAGCTCTGCCTGCGTTTCATATGCGAATGCTAATGTCACTCGAGGGGTATGCGTAAGATGCGGCTTTCGAGTCGGGTTCGTCGCTTGAAGTCTTTCGTTTTGACCGGCGCCAAAATGTGCGAAAACTTCACAAGTAGCCCCAGGTCAGGATATTATAGCATGCGTACGATTGTTGGTTCGATTAAGGATGCCGCATTTGCCTCTGTCTTTGAGGACAGAAAGAGAGACTTCGACGAGTGAGTAAGCGACGTACCGCGATTCGCTAAGATTGACTTTTGCACTGGAGAATATAATGTTGCCTTTGACACGGAGTACAACACAAAACACACACCGACCCATTGTTGAACTCCAGGCATGGTGTCGCTTGTGGGGTGTGTGATGGACAAGAAACAATATTCGTTCCATGGTCGGCTTTTGTTCGATCGGGGAGTTAGTTTTTTCCTTCTATCCGTTACGGTGGCAGGAAATTGTTAACGCCTAGTAGTAGCCGTATCCCGCCGGCCATAAACCCACCTGTGCGAGCAGTGTGTCAGTTGTTCACGGATCACGGTTGGCTTCGAAAGCAAAATCGAACAAGCACAATAAAGCGCTCCATCCTTTAACAAGAACATCGTCTGGTACACGACCGATCGAAGCGTGTGCCTTTCCTTATTGTCGTTCGTTAGCGTGCAAGGTGTGCAAGGATTAGGTACGCGGCTAGCCAGTGAGAACATACTGCACGCTCCTCTTACCCAACGCCGCTGAAGGTGCGCTTGTTATCGCATAGGTTTGTTAATCGAACGTATTTTTTTTTTCTTTCCTCTTCATAAGCACCCAACGTATGTTTCCGTCTCTCGCGTGTCTGATAGTAGAAGCACATGGCACTAACTAAACCCGCTTTCGATTTTAAAAATCCCTCTTAAAGGAGCACGAACTGCACTAACTCCAATCGAATCAGTGAACCGATTTTAATTGATGTTTTTTTCTGCAACCAGCTCGTACCATATCGTATCGGGTACGGGTACGCAGCGTGATGTACGGAATATGATATGAAGAGGCGTTACGACTCGACCGAACATTGTGCAACAGGAAATCTAGGAGTAGTACTGGTCAGTCTGTGTCTGTGTCTGTCTGTCTGTGGGTCGGTGCACACCGGGCTTGGAAACCGATCGTGCGGGGTGTTTTTCTCCATTTGCCTCTGCCTCTGATGCCTTCTGCAGACGAAGAAGCACGGTGTCTATGGGGTAGCCAGCGCCCGTCGAATTGACGGCACGTAATGGTACGCCGGCGATCGATGATTGGAAGGAAATGAGATTCAATTAGCTGATTCGATAGCGCTCAGTGTAATGTGGGGACAGATCGCGCTGTTTGAGGTGCGCGTGCGCGCACCCGCGTACACAGGAAATGATGCTCATTTACTAAGCTGTCAGCAGAAGGTTTTCGTGCGCAAGGAGCACCTTTCGTGAGATATGCAATCGCATTACGAGGTGTACACAAATCTGAATCTTCTACTGGAACATGAAAAATGTTCTGTTTTATGTCTGTGTGCTTCTATCAATCGTAAGAAAAACTGCAAGACTTCATCGATCCGTTGCCTTACGCACACATTCTTCCAGCCTTTGACATCTGTCCGACATGTCACCAAAAACCGATTGAAGTTGAAATTTGAGAACATCAGGGTGGTGGAAACATTAATGTGGATCGTACACATACAACAAAAGGGTAAGAAAGATATTTGCAAACTGACGCTGTGGATAGTGAATAATGGTCGTTAAGTCAAGACAAAGAGAAGAAGCAGATCGACCGAAGACAGCGATCAGTCAAGGCTAAAGCAAACAACCCCTTAGGATCCACAGGATTCTCGAGTGAGTGAGAATGAAACTGAGAAAGCAATTGCGAAGACATAGAAAAGTTAATCCAAATTTACGAAATTCTAATAAGATTTTGTTGGATAACCTATACTTTCGATAATGATAGATGTCCCTGCAAGAGCCCTTTCAAGGTTTAGCAAGAGATAAACTTTCAAGGTATACAATATCCCAGTCTTGAATTGAGTCATCTTGGCCAAGAACTATCTACCAACATATACAGTTAGGTTTCAATTTGGTATACGATGGTTTCATGAGAATGAGTTTCAAACATTTCACTATCCACCTGTTTAATCACTAGCTATTCCAGACTTTGAGCTGCTTAAATAGCTTTATTATGTATGGAATCGCTAGTACACCTAAACTGAGCAATCCCAGATAAATGACAGGGTTACACTAATGCTCGGTTCATGTTGATTGACGAGGACAGAAAAGTTACATCTTTGCTCTCATTTCAAGTCAGATCTTACAACAATCCAAATGAAACTATTGAAGAAATGTTCTTCCTAGTGCCTTCCAAGAAGCTCTAAATCCACCCTTGAACGCTTCCACTACCTTTGCACGAATGAAACACTCACTTCCTCACTCGCGCACACATGCACACGCGTACACTGTTTGCCTATCACTAGAGCACGCTCTGGCACACACAACGTCAGAACAAAGAATATTCTTAGCGTCGAAAGCGAATCTCTGCAGAACTCACCACCGCCAGGCAGCGTGGGGAGTGGACGTTTGTTTTGCATCGCCCCTCAACGACTCGCTGCGTGCCGCCGAGCCCCGAAAAGCCGACGACCTTCTTCCCCTCCAACCACCAGCACCGGTCTCGTTCGGAGATCGGCAAATGTTTGCTTCGTCCTGCGAGTTCTATATCAAAATGTCAACCACATTTCGCTCGGCCCACCTCGACACCGGTTTGTGCCCGGCAGATCCCTCGGGACGGGTTCTTGTAATTCTGGAAGTTCCCTCAGCCCGGGAAGAAGACGCAACAAAGTGAAAGGCCTCCCACTCTTTCTCGCACGCTCTCTTTCTCGCTCTCTAACACACACTCTCTCTCGTTCTTCGTTACAGTGCGCGGTACCCACAAGAATGACGCGGCAAGAAACGTCACTGGAACTTACGCAAGCCGACTACATCTGGCAAAGGAGTCCCCCCTGCGAGAGAGATCTTCCAGCGCCGCAGAAGAGATGCGCATCCACCGCTATCCAGCGTGTGGCGCCGGCTTGATTTGTGCTTGATTTAGGCTTCATAAAACGATGATAAAAGATGGGCACCACGGATGTTGGGATGCGGGCGAGCGCGCGAGCGCGTAGGAGACGATGGGGACGACGCAAAAAAAACAGATCGTGAGCTGGTAATAACTTACGTAATGCCCTGGCGCGCTTTCGGAGCACTCGGAGGAGGTCGCCACCGATCGTCCACACGGCGCAGGGCTGTTCGCACTGTTCCGATGCGCAGAGCTCGTATTTCATGCTTCCCGCGCCCGGCGGGACCCACTGTGGGTCAGTTGGGTCCCCCTAAGTCCGTCCTAAATCGTGGCCCGGTCACGCATGCGCTTCTTGCTCTAAACCCCCCTTCGGCGAGTTGTGTGCAGTTCGATTGCATAAATCTCATCCCAATCTGGCCCTCTCCACGCCGGTCGCGCTGTGGCATCATCTTTATGTGGCTCGTTTTTTTTTTTTGGGGTGCGTCTCATCCGCACCAGGCGGAATTGGATTTGGAAGCCAGTCGGCAACGGGGAAAAGGTCACCCTCTCTTTCTCTGGGATCGATGACGGCGGGGACGGCCCAGGCGTCGGGCCCGGCTCATCCGGTAACCCTAATCGGCAAGTACGGGTGCGAATTCGCTTGCGCAAGCATTGGGCCACGCTTCAATTAGGCGGCCTGGTCGGCCATCATCTTCGCGCCGCCACCGCTCGCCGATCGGATCGGATATCGATCTGTGCCGCGCTGCGGTGGTGCCGGGCGGAACATCAAGTCATAATCGCGAAAAGAAGCACAGGAACGCCTCCGTCGGCACGATTTGCATGCCAATCCGTACAGTGCCAGCCGCGAGGAGGCACAGGAAACAGTCGTCCCTTCCAAACCGTTCCCGGTTGCAGGCATTGACATTTGTATTAACGCCCCGACGCGAGGCGAGCGCTAGGAATGGGCGAGTGCGAAGAACGACGGTTCTTCAAGCGCTCGCACTCCGCAGCCGCAGCGCAGCGCCAAAAGGTCAGCGAACCTCTCCGCGAAGGAAGCTGAAGTGTGCTGAGCCTTTTCCACGTCGCGAGCACCGGCGAACGCTTCCAGTGGCTTTCTTGCGCTGTGCTTCTTTTGCGGATCTTGTTCGCCTGTTGGTTCTCCGCACATCGAACTCCTCCCCGTGGGGAGGTTATGGAAGTGGAGTGGAGTTTGCAAATCGACTTCCACCCCTAACCATCGCGCGGGGGGATTTCAAGAGCCTGAGAAACCGGTTCAATCGGTTCCGCCGGACGAATACTAGCCAGTCAGCCCAGCTACAACCGGTCATTTGCGAAACCTAGAACCCAGGATCTTCGATCCCGGATGTGTGTAGTTCGTAGCGATTCTGGTTCGCTTCACTTATTGCTTCGGTTCCAGGTTTTACTTGCATTTGGTTGTTGTTTTTTATGAACAAGACCGTACGATCGAGGTCCGCGCAAATGTCAGGCCGTGTTGGTGTTTGGACTCTGTTCAAATATGTGTTTAATCCGGTTCGAAAGACCAACGGACTCTCAATGTGATGAGAAGATTCGAAGATCATTGTTTGGTGGTTGTAAATCGAAGATATTATAATATCTGCACAACGTACACTTGCTCTAGCTACCTGGGTTTAAATTGACTTATCTGGCCCAGTGATGTCTGGAAGTATCATTGTAGAATGTGGAACACTTAAAGACTTCAAAGATTTCAAGGTCGTCACTTGGTTTCACACAAGTTTAGTCAAGAAGAAGACGACAACCTAGTCAAGAAGAAATAAATGCTCCTAAAGGACACAGGCTAAACATTCCAAGAAAGCCTTTCGTAACGACTCCTTCATGCAAATTATCTGCGCACAGCGTGCGATTGCGTGCCGATCCGTGTTGAGAGCAACCCCCTGAGATTCTGCACTCCGTCCAAGGTTCTTGACGTAAAAGTCACCTAAAGCACGTTGTCCATTTTGCCGAAGCGCTGCACGCGACGACGGTGTCCATATCGGTTGATCTGGTTTTAGGCTGCCCGCGAAATACCCCGCGCGCGAGATGCACATAAAACCGAACCAGATACGCTAATGAATTCCTACGCTCCGTTTCCGTTCGCCGGTGATCTTTCGCGCGGAAAGGTGAGCATGTGACTTTTCTACCCATCTGATCCCATTTAAATATCTTCCTCCCGGACCGGCGCTAAATGACGTGATGATATGGTGGTAGCTTACCTTTCTGCATAAGTTGGCCATGGACGGCGGTCTAGAAGACACGGTCGCAGCGGACCGGCGCTTCCTACTGCTGCTGCTGCTACTGCTGCTGCTGCGGGCTGCTGACTCCTACTGCCTAGCGGCTCCCTCCCGGGTCGGGACAAACGGTGCCGCGATCGCTCGAACGCTCCTCACTTCCGGCTGTACACGGTGGCTTTATTCCGATCGAACACTCGACCATTTGCCTGTTTCATGGTCGTAGGCGCGCGCGCACGCTTTCTTACCCTTCCACGGTGCGCCCAGGGAGATGCAGACCTCCAGAAATAGACTACAGTCGACGCTATCGCGACGCTTCTGCGATGCGACCTACGCCGAATTCGTTACGCAAAATTCACTCGCAAAAATTACAGACCGTACCGGACGTTTTTTTCGCACTCACACACACACGCTCACACTGTCACTGTGTCGTTTGACGCGGCGCACGCTTCTGCAAGGCGAGCTGCCGATGGCCGGACGCTGTGACGCTCGATCATGTAACGCGCTTCAACTTGATTGCACTTTTCGGACCAGCGAAAAAATCACATCAATTCGTACACTCTTCTCTGTTATTTAGAACATTCGTCAACTAGGCTGCTGGGTACAAAAATCTGAAAGACAGAATGACAGGTCGGTGTGTTGCCAATGGCAACGGTTAGTTTCACTTTCTCCGATTTCTATCCGGCAACACATCGATATGGAGGAAAAAAACTACATGTTCTTGAAGTGTTCATTCGCTCCACTATCATCTACTCTCACTTTCATTCGGCTGCTTCGCTCGTTCGCCGTCTACCCTCCTTCGAGATAAGATAAACATTTTTACGTGTTTTATTTTCCACCTTCGTTGTTGATCATTTTTCTTTGATCACTTCTTTCCACACGCCACCTTTTGCTGCACATGTTCTTTTCACTTTCGTTGCGATAAAGTATGCGCCACTTATGTTTTCTTTCTTTCTGCACTCGTTCACCGTTCTCGTTTCTTCTTATCGGAAAGCATGTAAAATGCGTTTTTTTTCAGTTTCTGTTTTCTTTTGTTGATCGTGATTGTTGCGTTATTTTCATCCACCTTCGAGTTCGTTTCTTTGTGGGTTAGTGGATCGGTCGCGGTTGCTGTTGCCTTCCCGCGGGGGCCACACAATCTGCACGGTGTAGCGTGGGGTCGCCGACTCCCGTGTTGAGTGGGGTGATTATGGAGCGGTCTATGTTCACTTTACGTGTGTGCATGTGGCGAACGGTGGCGAACGTTGTGCGTAATGGCACCGTAGACATGTTTTGATAAAACGAACTCTGACGCGTGCGCACCGCCCGGTGATGTAGGTAGGAACGGTACTGGATTCGCACAGAGATTTGTTTTATCGGGGAAGGAGAACGAAAGCGTTACGGGAGGCAGAGAGAGAGAGGGTGTGGGTTCAAAAAATGGGTCGAGGTTGCGAATTGGGTTTGAAAATCGGTGAGAAAACAAGAACATCAAGCCTCCGCGGCAAGGGCAAAGCGTGGCTCCTGGCTTCCGAATGGGCGTTGAACGTTGAGATGTATGCACAATTTAATTTGCATAATTGTAGTTATAAAACCGCTGGATTTATGCTGGTTGCCCTATATGTTACAGATTGAACATGACGGGATATTGGAACGATCTACAGTTGTGTGAGAAATTTCAGTATTTCAATAACAGCTACGTAGTAAGTTTGAATAAACTCTCAACTTGTTGGGTCCAAAAGCTTTCTAGAATGGAAATCCCCTCAGGAGAATTCTGGATCATCTGATCTAATGAACTTCTTAGAACTCACTCCTACAACTCAATATAACTCTTGAAGTGTAGTAAGTTTCAAGGTCAGACTAAGAAGGTAACAATGAACAGTTTCCTTCATAACTTCAGATCTTTTCAACGCATATCCTGCAGTTATTAGAATCAAACATTGATAATCACAACTATTTGCTCAAAGAAACAGTATCGAGCGTAACACTGTCACACCTCAACGATAGCAATTAAAACGAGTGTGTCTTCCCTAATTGAATGGCTGCAAATATTTCTACCACACTTCAACACTGTCTAGGACGCGTCGCTAGCTCCTTCACATCGCTCGCACACACAGCGACAGATTGGCATGCAAATGACTGTGTGCTAAGGCAACAACACTCGAGCTCTCGAGCTCATCATCGATTCCAAACGACTCTGCGACGCTTTTTAGGAAGAGCGCATACGAAGTCGCACGCCGCACCGTGAGGCAGAAAACTCACCGAACGTCCGGGCGCACAGGTTGACGGGACGACGGAGGTAGGAGACGAGAGCTAGATAATGGTACCTTATGGCCGTGTGCCGTTGCCATGCCATTGACAACCGTCGATCCAGTCGCGGTTGCTGTGTGCTACATTGGTGATTCAATTTAACCGTTAATTGCTTTGACATTAATACCTTGTTCCATTCGCCTGGGACACACACACACACACTGCGATCGCCTGCGCCAAAGAATGCGTTCTACTGTCCGGGGTGTCCCTGCGTGTGAGTTACGGTCTTAAGGTCAGCAGACAGGCAGGCAGGCTTTTGCGTGCGCCGATCGGCCGCGATCGATCGATCGGATCGCATCGCCTGGCGCGCTGCGCTGACAGCTCGATGACATAAGAGCGAATGCAAATGCGCGGTTGTGGGAGGTTGCCGGAGCTCGAAATTATAACGGTTCCTGTCACCGATTGCATAAGTTTTAAGCGTCACACCGGGTGAAGGTTTTTTGCTGCCGTCGGTGGTATTGGTGTTGTTATCTTCTTGTCACTTCTAGTGTTTGAGTTACGTCCGATGCTGGGGTTGAGGTGTTTTTCTTTGCTACCGAGGAACCTGCCGAATTGTCGAGTGCTGCTTCCTGTTTGCAAGTGGCCGGAGGACAAGTGACCTCGGTGACCAGTATGCGGAAATTGCGGAAACCCGTCATCCATCATGTGCATACATCATGTGCAGTTGTGAAGACGACACCGGCAGTGCGGCTGTGCATGATGCGACAGCTGACCAGTTTTACCCACGGAGATGGTAATTTATTCCCATTCGCTTCGAGCGGTTCGGTGCCGGATCTGGTCGGCAATGTCAATAGACAGCCGATGCCAACACTCGGGTCATCGAGAGTTGTTTTCCACAGCGGGAACACTGTTGTATCTTCTTTGAAGGATATAACTGGGAGGTGAAAAATCGATGGATATATTGCGATGAGCGCAGTTCTCGAATGGATGTAAGATGCTCAAGAAATTGAGATTTGAATACTTACACAGTGCCTTGCTAACTTCTTACATTGTTTTTGTAGCAAAGATTAACTCCGACATTATTTTACTAATGTTATGAGTTATTTACACGTCAGATCTTCACGTCAGATCTTCAAACATAAGTTCGTCGTAAGATCTGGAAAGAAAAGCCTTGCTATATCGATTGCAGCTATTGCATGAGATTTTAGATATTTTGAATGATGCATAGCCCGTTCGAAACTGATACCATCGCCCGTTATCGCTGTCTGTTACTCGCCTGACATTTATCTTAAGAGCTGGGCCATTGATACAAACAATAACTTGAATGTTAGTGCCATATTCGTGCAGAGTCAAGTGCCATTATAGTCCGAAACTGTGCTCCAACAACTCACTGCCTCCTGACATTAGCTCACTGGCTGTTGAAAAGGTCACAGGATTCAATTAATGCCTCTTCGTTGCAGCGTTTTTTTCTGCAGGTCCCCCCCCCAAAAGGAAAGCAAAAACTTGTTTCGACCGGGATGATACCGCCCCTAATCGAAAGGGCGATCAAATTCTGCGAAGCAGACCTCCCCAAACCTCTCGATCCACTTTGCACACTTGGCACGCTGGGTGGCATTGGGTAGCCAGAAAGTGTGTGTGTGTGTGCCCACACCCGACTGGAAGTGCTGGCCGTCGATGAAGGTTCTGACATTTGGCGCGCACGCGCACACACCGCCGCATCATCCTAATCTCGCTGGTCGTGCGCGCGTGCCTGCGGGGCGAGAATCTCCACATCGCCCGACACTAATGGGGGCTAATGACAGCTCAATTCCCGCTGTGTGTTGGTGTGGTGTGGTCCTCCAAAAAAAAAAAAACCGAGTCAGGTAGAATGCCATCAGCCGCAGCAACCTGAAATGAAAGGAAAAAAGGAAAGATAAGTAACTGTTGGAGGAGAAAAAAAGCTGTCTAATCTACAAAAGCAACAAAAAAGCCCATCCCCCCGGCTCGGTAAAGGTCACACGCGTTGGCAAATTGCATCAGTATCAATATTTGGCATATTTGGACGCGTCGCGAGGCGGAAACGCGGCTCGCTTTGGGGCGAGTGCACAAAGGAGTCCTCCATCTATGGTTTAATGTTACCAGGCGGTGATGTTTGTCTCGCCTGACGCTATAACTTCGCGATGATGATGCTGTTTGCAGTGCAGAATAGCGCGCAACAGCGGGGGAAAAAACGATCTTTGAAGGTCCCTATCGCCATCCGCCGCCATCATGTGCAACCGTAAACGTTCTATAGACCCGTGGCATTGTTGATGACCGCACCGGCGAGGGTATGAAAATCAATCTCGCTACACATCGCACCCAGGATGCTTTGCATACTGCGCAGTTTTGCGGCGATCGCCAACCACGATCGCACCTTTCTTCCCGCCAGCGGCAGCGGATTGATGATATTTCCTTGTTCGCTGTGCACTCCTCCTGTACACATCATGTTATCGTGGCTTTGTGCTGCCGCCACCGCTGCTGCACCTTTATGAGATACATTCCGCGACCGCGCTGCACAAAGTCAGTCGATCAAATTGCGCTGTCTTGCACATTTTATCAGTCTGAAAGGTTCGGCCCGCGCGGCTAACGTGTGTCCCGGCTGACAGAGATGAATGGAGCGCCAGCAGGGGTACTTGTCCAGGTGTGATAATAGTTTTCTAATGACTGTGAAGGTCCCAACACCGAGTCGGTGCTGCGTGTGCTTCATTCTCTTAACGGCTCACGGCTGTGGTCAGCTCGGCGCGACAAAAAAAAAACAGTAGACCCCAAGAATGGATATCCATACTCCGCGGTTACCTCCGTGGAGGTACGAATTTTGACACCTCGCCGTCCATTGTGTCACAACACAGCAAGCAACACAAATCATACGCCTCGGATGAATTGGGCAGATAATTATGATAATTAAACTAAATGCCTCCTGGGTGATCACACATACACACACACATACAAACAAGCGGCGACGTCGTCGTCCCTCGGGTAGACTACCGAAAACGATCATCAGTGATCATTTGTTATCTGGTGCCTTCGGTAAAATGTCAAACAAGCAGAAGGTGCGGGACACTCATAAAAACACTCATAAAAAATAATATCACCGCATGGCCTCCTTCGATCGCGTCTTTCGATAGTTTTTCAACGCCATCCTGCCAAATGAAGTTAACCACCACCCGTTCAAAATGGCAGCCCAATTATACACTTGTTCCACGCAAATGGGAGCGGTTGTATTTTCGCTTCTAATTTCGATACCACGGTCAAAATCGGACCAGATTGCTCCACACTGTTGCAGTGCGCCAAAACGGCGCATCCATATCAGCCAGCCGGGCGAACCTCATTTCCATGGACGGTGTTTGCGTAGATGCGTTCGGAGCGCACTATCACGCACCTCCCAGGTTGCTCAACGATTGCTCTCCTACATGATGCCGCCTTCGAGTGTGACTCTAAGTGAGGTGGAATGAAACGCAGCAGCCTCTGCACGGTTTGTGCAGAAGTCTCGCGCAATAGGCACAATGCCTACTCTGCCCATTATCATCATCATCACCACGCGTTTGTTCGTTCGTATCGCCTCCTCCACCAGGAGCGAGAGATTTTTTTGACGTGTGAGAAGTGTCATAATTTCGCTCCACATGCACACACACACACGCACGCACACATGCTTAAGTGTGCGCGCTTGCACTCACACACCCGCTACGATTGCTTTGCTCACCTCTTATCGGAGGCATTCTACGGCCTGCGCTCGAAGAAATGGCGTGTGGACTTCGTGACCCGGAGACCTCCTCTGCCGCCACCGCCACTGGTGGGAGAGTAGGTCAACACTCTGGTCTGCGCGATCTGTGTAATCGATTTGAAACCATTCCAATAATCCTCCACCGCGAGTTGGTGTTGTTTTTGCTCCTGCTACTTATTTCATGTTTCGTTTTCAAAATTCCTCCCAATTACCAACACAACCAGAGGCGCACACCGACACCACCGGGGGCTGCCTGATGCAACCCGTCGAATGCAGAACGCCTGATAGAGTGATTACCCTCTAGACCCCCTCCGTCTCCTCGCATGACTCGCAGAAGCCAATGAGCTTTTGATAAATAATCGCCCATAAACAGCGCCACCCGCACACCAAACCGTCGGCGGATGCAACCGCCCCGAAAGATTCCCAGGCCCAGGTTTGCAAAAGGGCCCGACACGGGTTTCCCACGGGCGCTACCGCTGGTGTGCGCGAGCACGAGAATGCTGTCGGACGGCGGTGCCGACACTTGGGCAAGACCTGACGCCGCCGCCACCACCGTCGTCAGTGTACCCAATGATCATAATTAATTCAAATCACCCACCGAGATTGGAGGAGTCGACACCAACCCCGCACGTGATTGCCGGAGATTACCTAGAATTGCCACCGACACTGTATGTCTTCGTGGCTTGCGCGGCTAGAATTGGCGTGTTGCGGTGGCAATCGGCGCTTTTTTCCATGTTGTGTTGCACGGTGGAACGCCTTTGTGTGTGGGGTGGCGCCCTGTTGTTGCGATTCGGTGTTGCTTGCACGCCCCGGGATTGCAGACGGCGGTGTGGAGTTGGTTGGTCCACGGATCCCACTGTGACCCCTTGCGAGCGCAGTGCAGCGAGGTGCTTTAGCAACCGGAGTGAGGTTAGCTTTTTCACAACCTTGTTGAAAGCATGGCGTATTTGATAGGAGGAAGTATTTTGGCCTGGTTATCCAGGTTCTACAGTTCTTAATCCTCCAAACTTCGTCAGATCAGCTGTTCTGTTTGGTCCTGGCAACTCGTTCCTCCTTCTCACTCGTCCTCCTTCTCACTCGTCTTTCTTCTCATTCGCACACACAGCAGAATATCATGTAGGGCTCATGTCCTTATTGTTCCTTCGGATGTCGCGCACTTTGTGTTGGCGCGAACTCTCTACACCTTAAGGTTCCGGACTTCACATAAGGTCCAGAAACTTGATTGTATCGTGGAAGTGATACCATGATCTGATCGCGTGGATGACACGTTCGCATCTTGTACACCTTCTCTTCATTGTTTGACTGATGAGCAATGCGATCTAGGCCTACTTGGACTAGACTTATTTTTATCACCATAGCCTTGCATCGGAACGGTACCGGTTCTGACGTGCGAAGACCTGCGATATCTAGCCTAAAAATAGCTTTAATTTTGTAATAATCCTCTGACGATCTTTTCGATTTCTTTCCACACATTCGGCATGTCCATGAGATTGACCATGCGTACTTCCTTCAGTTGTAGTTATGTATTCATGTATTCATAATTTTGAAATCCATACCTAACTGCTTACCGCAGCTATCCCTTCCACACGTTCCTCGAAATTATGCAAATATTTCCGATTCCAACTTTAAGCGCAGGTCATAAAAATAAACATTTCCCGGCAATAAATGGTATAATTTCTCGGCGTATGCTAAAAATATACCAGATCGCGGGCATCATCGCTGCCAATAAAAATCTTGATGATACCGAAACCAGCATCTTCCACACCGATCGGATGAACGTCTGAAAATAGTAGCTCCCCTCCAGGTGGGGAACATTCGCACATTCACAATTCAATGAGATCAGCCCGGCATCATCAGCTGACGTATGTACGGGTGGGGATGGGGGAAAAAGTCAAAGGCACTACGGTTTAGCTAATTTGTGTCAACCCCGAGCCGCCCGTACGGTGAATGCCACTCCAGCCTTGGACTTCCGAACGTTCGGAACCGGTCGGTTCAGGTACGAAGTCACATGCGCTCTTATCGCCGCGTGGGGTCATTCGTGTCGACGGTGTTAAGAGGCCACACTCGTTCGTGATCGTTCTGGCAGCGTATTATGTACATGAATATCTCGAACTACGGGCACTCGGCCCTTACTCCGCAAATATTCTCGAAGAGCACCGCGGCTATAACGTTTGCTAAAACAGTCGACGCGGCCTTCACACTGATCTGACCTTTCGGCACACTGCCACGGACTTGACGCGGCTGTGACCATTCAGCAGTGCCCTCCGGGCAAACGGGGGTCCGAATTTACGAACGCGCTCATCCTCCTCTCATCAGCTGCCAGCTGGTCTGGCGCTATTAATATAGTGCCAGATTTGTTCGATTTTCTCACGCTGCGCAAAAGGGTACACCGATCGGTGCGTGCGGTTTTGTTGTAGTTGCTGTTCTTCGGCAACGGCTGCGCGATCGCGCCGCGGCGACATCAACGCGCTCGTAAGCGACGAACCGCGACGCTACGTACGAACGAAATCGAAAGTATTCCAAGCACCCACAGGGAAACGTGGTTACGCCGGAGCGTGTGGAGGTGGTGCAGGAGGATGCACTCTTCAAATGAGCAAATGAGCAGCATCGAGCAGACGACGAGCTGCGCGTTGCTGCTGTTGTTCGTGTTGTTGTTGTTTTTTCCTACATATTATTGCCTCCCTCTTCTCCGCTTGATCTTTCGGCTAAATGTTAACCGGTTTTAGCCTCCCGCTGCTTCCAGCGGAGATCATCTTCTGGTTTGCATCCACCACGCATCGATCGATCGATCGAACGCACACAAATGTGTTCACCGTCGTCGGCTTCGGGACGCGGTGACGCGGAGATGTGTAAATGACACATGCACGACCAAAAACCCAGGAAGTCCCCGCAATCGAGGGGTGTTCGCAATCGGAACCTGTTTTTGGGAGCCGATCGAAATCGAAACCGAAATCCACCGCATTTTTGTGTACGATCACGCATCGAAGAAGCAAACAGGTCTAGACCGGTACCGTCCGCGTTTAGTCAGCTGTTTGGTATGGGGCGGAATGTTGCTGCGCGATCCGCGAGCCGGAAAATGTGAGCTCTGTTTATGTATGTGAGTTTTCTTTAGTAAACACGTGCGGAAAATGATTCCAGTACTTGAAACGCGGAGGGCCTCTTTAGCATGACAAACGGCAGGGTTAAAGGGTTGTCCCGATTTTCGATTGTGGCCTTTCTATTTTCGACGCGACTATCTCCATCACATCCTCTCCCATTGTAGTGTGTGGCTGGCACGATGATGAGTATGGGTGAAAAATGGGGAATTTTTGCGGCCGTATGCGTTTGTCGATAATGCGTGTGATGTAAGACGATGATGTCTAGCCGAAGACAAATGCTGCTTGCGGATATCATAAGAATGTGACATGTTTCATAGATTTCTTTTTTTTTAGTTTTACATATGTTGTTATCACTTTAGTTTTTTCTGTTTTTTTTCGTAAATAATAAGAAAGTAGAGATAATTCTTATATATTTCACACTATCTGTTGTTTCTCTCGGATTATTGCTTTTTAATGTGATAAATTTGACACTATATGTGTGAAAAAGGCACAAATCACCATGTAACGTTATCATCATTTGGTGTGTTTTTTTTTGCAACGTCTGTCACTGTAATTACGTCATTGCACTAGAGTCAGATGAAGTGTTAATTTGTCGTAAGACATGCACCTTAAACTCAAACTCAAAACATGTTAAAACTTTGAAAATAAACAAATAAACTGTTTTGAATATCAAACAAAGTGAAAACATATGTTTGAGGCTCACTAAAATGAATAATTAGTACTGAAAAGGTGTAAGGTTTACAAGATGACAAAAAAAGACAAAATGTATAAGTTACCAAATTACTGTAGAAAGTGAGTGAAAAGTAAATAAAACAACTTTGAACTAAACGAATGTTTTAAAATTATAAAAAATTAAAACCAAACAACAACAAACAAAAGGAAAAATGAAATATTTAAAAAAGTAATGTTATACGTTGTTTTGAAGTTGTTACTAGTAGGAAAAAAGAATGAAATTGTGATGGATATGGAATACAATGTAATTGGGATACAATTGTGATGAAATATACAAAATTAAAACCAAATACTTAAGCACAAGTATTCATATTTCGAAATAACAAAACAAAAATAAAAAAAAACATATAATGCAATGGGTTTAATTAGGATGTTCTCCATACATAATAGCGAAACGAATAAAAAAAGACCGTGTGAGAGAAAGACAATCATTGCACACATAAAAACATTATAAAAGGTAAACGATCGTAATGATATCCATCTGATCCATCCAAGAACGGAGCACAACAAGGGCATAAGAATTGGACGACTTTAAATAAGACACGTTCCCCACCCATCCAACTTCTTAATATTCCATTTAACACAGCTTAACAGATCTACATATATGTCATTGAACTTTTTTTTGTCTTTCCTCTCCGTCTCTCATCAGATTCATTACCATCGACCATCATGTTTGGCAGCAATTCGTCTTTGAAGATTTGCCGAATCTAGAAACGCACGCAAACCACGAGTGGAGAAGAATCTCTGCCGTTTGATTTACGATTACGCACGGAGTTCTCACCCACGCGCCACATTTAACATGGCGACGGATGAGAGTGGAGCACGATAACCATTTCGGCTCGAGCGGGACGTGGGACGATACGTTCACAAGTGTCGCTGCAATCCGTCACATAAATTTCGCCCAACCACGAAGGTTGTGTCTGTTTGTTTTACACCGAAATGTCAGTCTCGGCGCGGATTTTTGGACGCCATTTCTGCATGTTCGGCGTGCGTTTGCGGCCAAGCGCGAGAAGCGTTTGCAAATTGATTGTGGAGGACGAGCTGTGGTGGATGTCATAAACTCGCCTGCCCCCACCCGGGTACACACCGAACCGTTTGTTCAAGTTTTCGGGCTCCCGGCTTGCGGCTAGAGGCCGTGGTGGCATTTTCCGGTCGGGTCATAAAGTACGCGTGCCATTTGGGGCCGCGCGGCGGGCTCTGAAGTGAAAGGAACCGAGCCTCGGGAGCCTAACGAGCCGTAACCGATGCGCATGAGAAATAGTGCCGTTTGTGAGAACTCGCGACATGTGTCAAGCGTCGAAAATTCGAAACGGAAATCGATGGCGGCGGACGGCGCGCTTGTCGTTGTTTGCACAAACGACGATTAAACGAGATTAATCCGTTCCCAGCGGCACTCGATTATGATGCGGGCTCTCTCCCCGCCCGGATTAGGCACCGGGTAGATGGTAATCGTGCAGAATGGGCATGTATCTCCGCCCGGCGGTGGCAATTCCCACACGATGGTGTGGTGTGTCTCTCTCACGGGTACGTTAGGATCATCTGCTTGACATCGGTCCCCCTCCATCGCAGACGGGCGCTGTTTAACCCGCGAATGATGATTTAATATTTATTACCAAACACAAACTCAACTCCCAACTATCTTCGAACCTGCGCGAGCTATGAAGGATTCGATGCGCCTCCAGCACGGGGCAATTATCGTTAATACACCCGACATACACTAGCCTATCAGGTTTGTGTCAGAGAGGCAACGAGGAAGGAAGGCATTTTGCACGCCCGATTCAGGTTCGAAACGGTCCATCGCTCCACCGCAAGGGCTGCAGCGTTTGGTGAAAATGTGCACATAAGCGACTCTTCAGACCCTGGCGAAGATCTCGTCAGCTGATCGAACCCCGCGCGGAGCCCTTTTATGAGATGCAACCAGGGCTTATGCAACCGAAGGTCATAACCGCCTTCTGATAACCTGACACGTTCTCGTGCCGCTCGGAGGGGCCCTTTCACCATGCTCCACAGACAAGGGGGAATACAACTTTCACGCGCGCACTGCACCAGGAGTCCAGGACGGCTAGGACGCCCCGAAAAACCGACGACCTGTGGGAAGGTCGTCTAGTTAGGGACACTGTTTTGAGGCACTTTTGAAGTAATGCTGTGCAGAAACGTACTTCTTTGCGCCGTTGAAGGCGAGCAACCTTTATGCGTTCAGAACTGGCCATGGGGAACTGGTTGGCTATCCGGTCCAATGTTTTTGCTTCACACGACCGGACCGGATTGGATGCAGTTTGAGCTGAGACAGTTCACCAAATTTTCAAAAAGTCTTCAACATCTCACACATCGCATAGCACATCGGGTTGAAGCAGGCGCCAATATGACTTTCGGTGGCGTATCTGGTCAGCGGCTCCCGCAGTCCGTCAACGGGCAATGCGCGTCAACACACGCCAATGTCTAACGCACAATCTTATGCAATCCTTCTTCTCTCGGTTTCGTTTTCCTCGCTTCGGATAACTTCTCTCCCGAGGTTGCGCTCGTGTGTGTATGACTCGTTATCTTCGGGCCGGTGTGGCACCTACTTTGGAGCGCAGCAAGTCGCAGCGTCCCCCCCTCAAATAACGACTACGATGATGCTGGAACACTCGTGACGTTTTATGAGTTATGAAGCATAATCGTAGGAAACTGCACACAGGCACACGGCGACGACGATCTAAGTAGGCTGGGGCTGCCGGTACAGCAACTCGACAACTACCGCTACTAAACCACTGACAGCTCCAGCCGTCCAGCGGCGGAGGAAAGGGAAGAGCAACGCGAACGAACGAAAAAAAAGACAACAAACCCGGCTACAACAACTTTGCCCATAAACAACATCGCAACGCACGGTGTGTGCAGCAGCTTTCACTCTTTTTCACACTCTCGCCGTTCCCGCCTGGGCTCCACCTGTGCAAGCGTGCCTGCTCTTTCTTTCGCCTGCTCCATCCAGCAGCACCACTGCCTGCTTCGATCTCAATTTGATTTGATCCGTTTCGGGGTCTGCAACTGCAACGCGCGCGCACCTACACCTGCCTTCAAGCCGGTGCCGCGAAAAACTCGACAACTCGACGAGGAGTGCAACGTAACTGTCCGGAGTGAGAGCGATCCAGTTACCACCCGAACCTACCGTACCGAGGTGACAACACTTTCCACGAGGTCCGGTGCGAGGTAAGGGAACTATTTTGTGCGATTTTTATTATGAACACAGCTCAAACAAACGCAGTGCCCGCTGTACTCCAGCCGCCGAGAGGTGTGTGTGATAAGTGAGGTTAGCTCTAGACACACTCTCGCAGCGGCGATTCGTTTGCAGAGGTCGGAAACTGGTTACCGATTTCGGAACCAACCTGTCGCCCTGTGTTTTGGTTTTTTTTTTAGGACTGTAGGACAGCTGTGCATACGTCTGGAGCTCCTCGGGAGCTCCATTTTTCCAATATCTCGTGGCACTAATTATTGCCTTTTACACGGCCCATTTGTGGGGTGGGCGATATTAATGATATTTACCGATTAGAGCTCGTCGTTGTAGTAGTACCGGTTAGAGGTTGCTTGGTAGCAGGTTTTCGGGTTGCTGACAGACACCGTGAACCTGTCGTTGAGCTAATCATCGCATTGTGCGGATGCCTCTCAGCAGTTGTTTGTGTTGGACGACGAAACAACAGGCAACCGCAACGCATCCTGCTCTGCGGTGTCGTCTACCTCTCTCTCTCTCTCTCTCTCTCTCTCTCTCTCTCTCTCTGAGGGCTAGGTAGCATTAATGTACGCGCCAACATTGACCCACAAAAAAAACGAGGCGATTTTAATCGTGTGTTAGGTGCCGCCACCATCTTAGGAGCAGCAGGTCTACCGTCGTGAAGCATGCTTTGCATCTCTCTATCGTTTGAGGTATGGAATTTCGTCGTGTAAGGTGCGCTGGTCCCCTTTGCTGCGGTGCTGGGCGATTGCGGTCAGCCGGAGATGAGATGCGATGCGCTACCGTCGTAAAAGTGACAGGTTGTAAAGCGGATGCTTACGGTGCTGGAAGACCTCCACCAAACCAGCCACGGCAGAAGAGCGGCAGCGTGACCGTGAGCATCAGACGGTTAAAACAAGCTGCTTGTCGAGCTTCTTCAAAAAGACGACCGCTCCGAGGACTCTCTGGAGCCCGGAACGTTCTGTTATCGTGTCGGATCCATTCGAGATTCCAAACACCTCAACCATGGCGAATTCGACGCGGCTCGGCGGCTAGAACATGCTAATTTCATTAACACACATACACACAGCGAAGGGGGGGGGGGGCGCCATTTTGACAAACTGTCTTGCGGTGAATTAAGTTGTCGTGGCGCCCTTTTACGCGACCGCGCGCATCGTTCCGATTCACTTTCCGCGCGAGGTGCCCTTGACAGTGTGTCTAGGTCTGTGTGTGTCTTCATGCTCTCTGCAAGGGAAGAACCGTTGAACCAGAGGCTGATCATCGCACCAGGCACCGGCCCCAATTAGCAATTCATAATTGCGGTGGATGAAAACAAAAAGTGTTTGCCACTGCCACGATTGAATGCGTTTAACATTTTAAAGAATCGGGCCTTATGTTTTAACCGGCATGAATAACTTCCATTCACATCGGTACAACAACGTTGGAAGAATGCGGAACAAGAAGGAATTCTATCAGCCATTGCGGGGTTGGTGAATAAGTTTCGTTTAGAGACAAGACTCTCTTTTACATTAGCATTATTTTACATTATTTTGTATTCCCTATCTTTTTAAAGTGTAATACTCCTGTACAATAATTCATACACTACGAATATGTTTTGCATCTACAATTTTTGTTTCTAAGCGCTAGCTACATTCATTACTGTTTATCCAACGAATGATACACTTTTCAAGTGCCACGCGGCATCCCAGACTCCTGCAAATAGTATCCGCTAATTGTCACGTGCAGCAACACGGTTCCCGTGGGACATGCTGTGGAACGCCGGCACAGAGCAGAACGTCAAGTGCATATCACGCCTGCCACTTCAGTCACTCCTGACCTCGCATAAGAACAAACCGGCCCCTGCACGGTATGTCAACAGAACTGCCCCTAGCTACAGGCAGGCTCCCGCTGAGAGGGAACGCGCCGTACGAATGCCCCTCAAAGTGGGCTAATTATTTTCACTCGCCTCGCGTGTTTACAAACAAAAGTGAGACGTGAATCTAATCGGACACGAAACCAAGCGAAACGTTTACTTTGCGTACCCATACACACACACATACACTCGCAATGGCACACGCGTTGCGCACAGAGTAGCATGTGCGTTATCAAGTGATAATGAAGTAAACAGCAAGCCGACGGCAACAGTGTGCACTAGATGGGCGTGTGTGCGAGTGTCGGAGCAGGCAACGCGTTCCAGATGGTAGTAGGCGAGTCAGTCTGCCGTTTGACGTTTACTATCGCGAATGTTGGTGCTCGTGTGTGGTGTGCGGTGAACTTTTGTTCTGCTTCTGCGTTTCGGGGCCGGACCGAGGAATGATCTTAGCTGACCAACTGAAACTTCTGCTCCGGTCCGATGGGCGAGTGCGTTAAATCGTGCTGCTACTGCTGCGCATCCTGCTACCAGACGCCGATTTGCTGCCTGGGAAGGTAAGCGAGGTGGCGGCTCTTTCGGATTCGCTTGCTAATCTTGTGTTTCGTTCAATTTGTAGCCTTTGCTGTCTGGTGGTGCCGCTGGTCGGGCTGCTTGTCATTCTGTTCGGGGCCGTATTCGGCATGATGGTCGGGCTGTCCTGGCTGGCGCAGCACCACACGGAGCCAGCCTCCGTCAGCCGAATGCTGTCGCTGCTAGCGAACAGCTCCACCGGTGAAACTTTTACCGCGGATGACGGCCGTGTCATTGTGGAGTAGGCGGTTGACGTAGGCGAAAGGCGCGCGGCTCCCATCTTATCAGTGCCATTATCGCTCCGGAACGACCAAAAAAACACCAACACAAACGGCCCGGTGAGCGTGAGTGTGTTGCCAGTTCGGTTTCATCGATATATCGCGGGCGACGGATCGATGTGTGCATTATTTTAAGTGCAAACAGAGAATGCTTCCGGTCGAGCTTTTAATGGCCAGAAATGAAGCTGATAGATAACATAAGCCACCAGCAGATCGTCGAGCGCTGCTCGTTAGTTAGCCCTCCGATGCTGCTACCCAAGCGTCGCGGCTTCTGTCGAACCGCGATGGGAAAAACCGCGACATCAACGCACCGACCGGCCAGAGCAACACCAGATGCGTAGCGCGTTAAGGTCACCCCTTTTTGGGGCTCATTTCTCAGGCCACATTGCAGACGTTCTCAGCGTGGTCAAGGTTGATGGTTAGTGCGGCAGATGTGCCGCAGGAGATTAGATTTTCCGATCGCTCCCCGATACCACCGTCGGCGGCCGCGGTCATCATCATCATTCGTTAGCAGACAAATGCGTTAGCGCACGTACGGAGCATATATAGGTCAAACCGAAAGCTACGAGCAAACGAAAAAAAAAACAGCAAACGCCGAGCGTTTGATGAGGGTCTAGCATAATTAGCATGCAGATTGCGAATACGATCTGGAAGATTGATGATGTTCTGCCATCACCCGGAGTGGGCAGCGTGTGAAACAACCGCCACTAGTCGTTATCAGATAAACGAAGATAGGCAATCTACCGGGTAGATCTAAGCAGTAATCTTACGAAATAGCACTCCAACCGAAGGAACATTTAAATTTCCCGCCACCAACGGCCACCGGGCTTCAGGTTTAATTGATCAGCAGGCACAAATATCTTACGCTCCAATTAGCCCGATGCAGCTCGGTGCAACAGTTTGCACACCGCAACATAATCGAACCCAAACTAGCCCCCCGGTGTGTGCGTGTGTGCGCAATAATGTTCGCCCGCCAACCACCCCCTTGCTCCGTTCGTGTCACTTTCACATGACGCGGCCACCCTCCCCATGTTTGTTTGCATCTTTTCGCCGTACCTCTCGCGAGGCCGCCATTACATAAACCCCGACAAATGCACCATAAAAATACGAAGTATGCGCGCACGAAAAGCGAACAAACAATCCGACCCTATCCGACGGTGGCTCCAATTTCTTCCCACCCGGTGTGTTGCTGGTGCGTTTGTGTGGAACGGGCTAGAGTATAGAACAGCCGTCGTGGTGTGGGACAGTTTTTGGAGGCAAAAACTGGCAGGTTTTTTTTTGTTTTTAAACTTCATTAATGTTTGCCGATTCCGATGCGTGTGTAGTGGGCTTAAGAGTTTGTCCTCCAAAAACGGGGCTGCTCGAGCTGCGGGTCAGCTTCCTTCGCTTCCTAGGTGGATGTTTTCGTTTCTCTCGGGCCCATTAATTTGTACGCATAATATTTACGCAAATTGGCACTTTCTTCTCGCCGGGGTCGAAGGGGTGTCCCGGAGTCGTTGGATCGTGATTGACATGATTGATTGGTAGGGGCGCATGACGGAGATATCACCTCCGGGGTGGGTTTGGGTGTGGTTTTTGGGGGAAAATTTAAATCCTGAATCTGCTGCTGCTGCTGCTGTTGCTGGTGCGAGTAAGAGATGTTGTGCTTAAGTGTAGGTTTCGGAAACACCCTTACGGGCGGATACTTTACGGGCAACCTTTAGGGTTTAGAACGTTCAGGATGCTGGAGCACAATCGTTAACCTATAATCATGTACGGCTTGGAGTATAATCATTAAATTAAAGGTGCTACAGTTTAGTTTCAGTCCCCTTTGACCTACTTTGACGCGGACGAGGACAACATTCCTGGTGCATGCTATCGTCTGCAGCGTCCACCGTTCGGCGTCAAGATGCGTTTGACAGCCGAACCGTAATAAAGCATCGTAAACAAGTGATTTCCAGCCATAAACTGCGCACCACAGGACTAGCGACGAGTGTCCGCACCGAAAGAACGTCCCTGACAAGTACCATTACGCGTACGCACCATCGGAAAGGAAACATATCCATTACAAGCGTCGTCCCGTATCGGCTTACACGTCAATTACCCCATTGTCAGGCTCCTGATGTCCAGCTGCCGTGACTCACCCAAACGAGCAGAAATTGACCCCACACGGTGGTAGGTGCGCGAAAGAGCACGAGGGTCTTAAATCAGATCTTTGACGTCTTGAAGCCAAGGGGGGGGGGACTCCCATCTGGACACGTCTGGTTACGTCTTATTGCGCCGTAAAGAATCGTCAGCCATAGCGGCACGGCCACGGGCGCGGGTTTTATGGTCGGGAAATGGTGATGTACTTTTAATTTTCGCACCGCCACTACACCACTATTTGTCGTCATTTTTATGACCGTGCGTGATTGTTGCAGCGCTCGTAAAGTCCCAATATTGAATCAAACGCTTAAAAGCGCGTGTGCTCCTTTATTCAATCTCCGCTTGGGGGAGATAAAAGTCGGCCACATTTAGACGATACTCCCGCGCGCGCTTAAGTAAAACGGATCGGTTGCGCTATAAACATCCCACCTGAGGTACCAAAAAAGGCAAAAAACAAACGATTGCGTAAACCCCGTGCCCTGGATGGCGCTGGAACTGGATGATCCAGAGTGCTCCACCGGGGTGCCTATTGGCTACCATCTCCAAAATGTGCGCGACCCACAAGCGCATGTGCGCGAGCGCGCGCGCTTCCTAGAATGCGGCCTACCGATGGGAACGCTTGTCGCTCCCTGTTATGTGATCCTGTCTCTTGTGAAGTGTGTCTTTATGAGTCGAAAAACAAAACAGCGGTCCTGGTGCATCGCTTCCCACCGTTCGGTTTTTACTTCTGTTCAGGAACCGAACTGTCGACATGACACCGGCACAACAACAACGGTCCCGCTCCCGGTCTCCCGGGGCGCTTGTGCGGAGATGCGGCCGTTGAAATGAACGGCACGCTCGAAACATGCGAAATTGGACTTGGCAGCTGCGCCGGGCTCCCAAGACGACGAGTCCAAAATGGTCCCGCTGGTGGCTGCGGGATCCGCAAAAAAAAGAAGCGGAGCACTTTTCGATGGGAAACGGCAAAGCATCCAGAAACATTCACACAGCAAGCAGGAGGCAGCATGTTGCGGAGGTTACGCGGAGGTCGTTTTGTGGAGCGCGAATGCAATCGCATGCAGGAAAAGTGCAATGAAATGTGCACCGTTAAAGTGAAAGACATCACCAGCCGAACGACTCCGGCGCTCGGCGGTGACACGGTCGCTTCGTCGCGTCGTCGAGGCGCAGCGTTGTATAACATCCTGGAACAGCGTCAAACGGTAGCGTGACACCGCTTGCCGCGGTCTGCCTCCCGGCCAAATCCAAAGGGCCTCGACGGCTCCCGCACCGAAAATGGGCCACTCCGGGCATGTAGGTAGTTGCAGCAGGCAGGAGGCGACGGAGGTTCGTTTGTCACGCAATAATGGCCGCTTGAAGGTCGTTGCGACTCGGGGAGGGTGATGGCCGCGTGCAAGCTTGCAAATCACGGGAACCCCCCCGATAGGGTTTGTGTATGTGTGAGTGACTCACAGCGTTAGGGTAGGTGATACCAATGTAAGGTATGTTTACTACCCTATTGAGCAGTGCGGGTCCTGTAAACCTATTTCGATTTTCCATTGTTTACGAACGTAGAGTGATTTAGTATTTCCAGTAAGTATCCATACAACGACTAGCTTTTGCGAGCTTTTACTTTTGTTCTGTCAGTCGTAATGTTTACTTTACGATAGTGCTAAGTGGTCCAATCAATAGCCACTGACATAAGCTGACAGTTCGTACAACATCTACTAAATATTTTCATTCTCTCTTCTCCGCTACTCAATCAAGTGCATGATGCCCATGTGAGAAATAGAAAAACCCAACTCACCGACATTGGCACACACACTATAACCATCACACCCATCGATTGGATTCTAATTCGAGCCTAAATCAATGCCCGATTGACGCGAACGCCTATCGGTGGTTGCGTTGTATGCAAATGTGGGTGATCGCGAGCCAACACCAGCACCTAAGCGAAGCTGTCCGTGGCTTGCAGTACACCAACCTCGGTTCGGAGCAGCGTTCGTATTGGTAGTACCGCCAGAACCATCGATACCAGCGTTGTCGTCGTCGTCGATCATTTGATGTCTGCACTTTCGTACCGCAGCGGCTAGACCTTCGAAGATCGCTGTTCCCAATACCGAACGCCGTCTCGTCGTCGTGATCTCCCTAACTGAACGGCACGGTTTGGGCTCCCCCATCGGCCCAAACTCCGTCGGTGCCGTTTGCTCCGCTTGCACGGCCACCAAATGCCAAATGTTGCGCATCTTCACCCGAAACGCATTCGTGGTCGGAACGCGGGCGCGCGGGATGATGGCACATGCTGTACGGTGTGCGAGCGAAACTTGCCCGGCAGGTTCGTCCCCTCCGGTGAGACGGAGCTGGAACGTTTTTTTTGTTTGGTGCTGCTGGTCGCGCTTTTGGAGTTAAAAACATCCCCATAGCAGCTACTACCGTGTCGCTTCTAGGTAGCGGCCGGTGTCTCGGATTGGGGATGGGATAGTTTTTGTTTCTTTTTTAGACGGACTCCGCGCACATGAGGTGAAGCTATTTTTAAACCATCGATTATACATTCCGACTATTCGTTGGAGACATAATCCATCGTGCTGTTTTTTCAATGTCTTATGCCATTAACTTTGAGTTGTGTTTTCTTCTGATTTTAGTGTGTTGCTATCGCATCAAGGCCATATGGACAGATTGGTTAAAGCCCGCGACTTGATGCGATTGGATGAGTCAGCCGGGGTTCGGATTAACACCTGCGTGCGCTACCGATACTTGTCCGCGCCCATGAAAACCGGTCCAGAATCAAGGAATGTGACGATGAAGATGCCCCTTATAATATGGACTCCACCGTCGATCCAGCAGAAGTAGTGATTGACTACTTTACAGGCAGACGGACGCATTTGCCCGGTTCGACCCGGGTGAAGCCTCACATGCGTGACGGTGGTACTCAGCTTTCCTCATCGCCTTACTAACCTAATTCACACATTAGGCGCAATTACGCAATCGGAATGTCTGGCTCCCGGTGGCGGCGACGGGGAGGAAGGTTGCGTTTTTTTGTTTTGTTTCTATTTTGACTCATGTTCAATGAGAGTTCAGTCCCTCTCTTTCTCTCTTCCTCTCGTTACGCAGTGTGCAAGAAGCGGGCGAAAAGCTCCGCACTAGACGTACCACACCAACCAAACGAAATGCCCCAATCAGATCAAACAGATCGGAGCGATCACGACATCTTCTGCTGGGTTGTTTTTTTGTTGTTGGCGGCAGAGGAACCAAGACACACACAAGGTCCCAACCGAGCCGCGCCGGTTGAATAAAATGAAGATGGTGATGATGATCAGCTCGCGGTTTGTCTGTCGATGTGTGCGTTGGATTGGATGTCGAAAAACACATGTACTAATGTTCGTTCACTAGCTCCACGCCGTTTCACGCTAATCTCGCGCATGCTCAGCGGAGACGGAGACCTTAAATTGCGTCGTCCGTTAGGCACATTCCCGCCGACTTCTTCAGATCATCTTCAGATTCATCCGAAGGAGCTTCAGCGTGGTGGGTAGTGGGAGAAAGAGAAAAAAAGAAACTGTTGCACACACATCGATGACTTACACAAAGATCAAGTACACACTCGTTGACCCTCGCCGAGCCTAGAGTTCGCACTGGGAGTTCCAAATCTAGCCTCGCAGGCTCCGAAGTGGCTTCGAGCCGTTCGAGTGACGCTGGTGCCTGCTAGGCCAAAGATAACAACACGCGGCCGGACACTTTGTTTTAATAAGTGATATGAATGTAGCTCCCACGGGGTTTTTTTACGCAATTGTTCTCCACTATCCATAAGGGATGTTTCCTTTTCAAAAATGGTCCATCGTCTCCATTGATTGCCAAAGTCTTAGCCTTAGAAAAATAAACCGCTTCTCGAGAAAAAAAAGAATCTCGGACGGCATTTCAACATTAGCATTAAGTTCGGCTATTTTTGATCTGTCATCTGTGTGCTTTGGCGGTTGAGGTTTCTACCTCTGCTCTTTCTCTCTCTCTGCTGCTGCTTTTGACGAGCAAACAGTTTTGCAAAGGCGTCAAGAGCCGCGTACGAGTTATTGACGCCGTCTATTTTGTCTTCTTCTACGGTGGACAGAATAAACATAGGTAAGGCAAATATTATCGTTCGCTGCTGCTGCTGCTACTGCTGCCCTCCGTGACACTTGCCGGGGTGGAGATGCTTTCTTAACCTTGGTTGGAGCATTCAAATGAATGCACGACGGTGCCTCTCCTCCCGTCGTGCAGCTGAAGATTATATCATCACCGGCCGAGCCTGCCCGGTTCCTGCACCTTTCTAAAGCGCGGTCCACATTTCGCGGCGGTCCTCCCCAATCCATTCGCAACACTTCAAAGTGCGCCGAGCGGTACGTGCGGTGCGAAAGTACCTATCAGCTCTTGCCGGGGTAACCCGCGAGATGCCGCTTCCCACGATACAAATATGGCTGAATGTGGTGTGCTCTCCTGTCGGCGCGCGCAAAAATTTGCAATCGCTCTCGCGTCCCGACCGGGCCGGACTTGGCCGCCCGCCTTCTGGCAGGTAGGCGGACAGCAGCCCATTGTCCGAATCGGTTCCCTCCGTGTCACCCCGGGCCGAAACGACGCGTTTGCCTATGGGAACCACCTAGCCCGAGCCTGGACAGGTTGTGTCTGTAGCCGCACAATAAGCAAACAACCGGCGCAAGCGATGAACCGCCGCGTTTAGCGTGCGTGTGTCGCGTACGTACGTGCGGGTTCGTTCGGTCAAAAAGTTCCGCGGACTCCGAGGCCCGCAGAGGAGACATAGCAGACCGGCGCACACGCGGACATGTTTTGCCACGGCCTTAATTATGCACGACAGCAGCGGCATCGCCGTTTGCCCCGTTGCTTAATTATATCATTAGCTTTTGCACCGGACCCACTCCGGAACACCGGGCCACTCTGCTGGCCGGATGTTTTTTTTCTCGCTGCGGCGTTCCGGAAGAAAAACACATCCTCCACGCGTTTCTATTGGGGGTGAAGATGAGATTTTCCCCGGTTTTGCCCGGTGAGGTGGGAAAGCCGCGCAAAAAAGGAAAGTCCTGGATAAGCGTTCGTTTAGCGTGGCCGATTGCGTCATCGCGAGCGGGTGCAAAACGACGTCGCGCACACTGCGCCGTTGTAGTGATGAGGTTAGGAGGTACACGCACTTTTATGGTGCTGCATCGGTGCCGTGTCCACATCGGCGTCGGACCCAGCGATTAGCAGCGATGCGTATTCGGTTTCGGGTGGTGCGCGGTGCGCTCGAATCGTCATACCATTTCTCTCCGATCATTTCCCCGACCTGCATCGGTCGAAGCGAAACGGAACCAGAAACAACCGCTGGCACTGGCACTTTGGCTGCCATTTCTCTGCTGCGGCGCCGAATGCAACCAGCTTTCGATTTCCACCAGCGTAGTGCATTCCTCGGCACGCTGCGGGAGATGGAGACGTTCCGATGGAGTCGTGTGATCCAACCCCAATGCCTCGTTCGAACGATAATCTTCTGGCTCGAGATATGGGCTTATCGGTTTCACGATATGTCAGCGGCATATATTAATCCACGCACCATTGCTACGCAGAAGCCTTTTCCAATGCATTCCGCAATGATAAAGCTGTTGCCAGTTCCAGCCTTCCTCTGTGTGTGTTGTTTTTTTCTTGCTCAGTTGGTTTGTCGAGTTGAGAGAAATTTAATTAACAGCAGGCGCCCATTGGCATCGTTAGCAAAAACAATCCGCGGGCGCCAATCGGCACAAGAAACACTTTAAGCATGTAATAACGAACTCGCCAAACCGATTCGGCGATTCGGCCTTCCTCCCCTGCTCCGTTCGCAAACCGTTTACACTTACCCATTATCGCCCATCCTCGGGTGCGTTATGCTCTCCTAAGCGAAACGTTCCAGGCACATACTCCGCGGCAACGCATCCGAGCGCTCTGCCCGCGCTCTCTGCATGCCACGCCGGACTGCATTTCTGCTGGCTCCCCCCTCCCCCGAGCCACACTACATCGATACAATGGAAAAACGAGCCCGCCCCTGCCCTGCCGCGGCAGGCGTTTATCCCAGGAAAAACGCTAATTGGCGCAGGTGAAAAGCACTTTTCCCTCGGCGCCGTTATGCACACTGGTGTAACAATAACAGTAACACTGACCACCCTTTCGCGGTCCACACAGACCGGCACACACACACACATACACACACAACATGCTGGGCACTTGCTCCTACCACATAGACACACGTTTTCAATCACAACCGCATGGGACCGAGCTCGTGAGACGCACACGCGGACACCACCGGGCAGCAGATACACCACGACGCCTCACAGACACACGGGGAGAAAGGAAACAACGGCAGGCCCGGAGAGGCGGCCGAAGCCGGAAGATGGTGCTGGTGCGAGATCGCAGGAACAAGATAGTCGGTTGCTCCCTTCCCCCTGGACCGGACCTGGATTTCGGTCTCGGAGATAGTGCTCCCTAGTTGGCCAAAAGTTTGTAGTTGTGCCGGAAACTTGAGTTTGGAATGTAGGCGAGTCTTTGAGATGGTTGGTGGATCGTGAAGATCTTGAAAGAAGCCCTACACGAGTAGTGCAAGCGATGGGAGATATACTTCAGCTCTTAAGGACATACTCCAGTAAGGTTCTAGACCTACTTAGGTTGTGCTAAGGAATGAACCAAGATCAAGATCTGTTCGGGTTATGTGTTTAGGACGTAGTTCCTGAAGCCACCAACATCCTACGTTTTAGTATAATTGACTACATGAAGACACCAGACTCTGGAGTTCTAAGTACTGCACCTTTTTGGAATCCGGAGATCCAAACTTCCTAACCAGGAACACCCGGATGAAAAGTGACAGTTGACACTTGATGCACCCTAAGCATCCCACCAGCGGTTGGGTCGGAAAGTGCCCATTATTGCTCCATTCTGTCCTCCTCTCGTCATTCCTTTCGATTATGGTTTTCTTTCCTCTCTACCGGGGCCGTTTAACGCACGCACCGCCAGTAAAGTCTGGAAGAAACACCCGACAACAGGCAACTCACACGAAACGAACCGAAAAAGTCGGAACTGCTAACGTAACCGATTTGTCCACCGAAAACCCGGCCGCCCGCCATAACTCAGGGGAGTCCCTTTTAATTGCTGGATGTGCGGTAATGGGGTTGTCAATTCGCTTAAGTCACACACCGAGCTACTACACTCTCTCCCTCTCTCTCTCTCTCCCGGGCGGGCACCGCTTCCTGCTTTCTGCGCTGCCCACACCACCCCGGGGCAGGCGTGCTTTTGATCTGTTTTGTCAATTTTTTGTTGCGTTTTGCACCACGGACCCAGCCAGCAGCTGCTCAACTTTCTTCGATTTTCACTGGCGCGCACCACACAAACAAACCAAACCACGATCACCGTGTTTGCAGCGCGGCACAGGTTCGCTCGTACGGTGAATGGGAGGATTGGAGTTTTTTCGCCCCCTCTGTTGCCGTCGTTGCTTCTGTTTCTGTCACCGGATTTTGCCTTTTATTTCGGTGTGGTGGGTCGTTTTTTTTTTTGTTTCTCTGCTTAACCGGAAGTGGGTGCTTCCGTTGCGTCGCACGCACTCACCCGGGTATCAAGAACCAGCCAGCCCAGCCGGAGACGGCGCAGAGTGTGCAGAAGCAGAAGAAGCGAAACGACCCCCTCCAACCCCGAGCACTACGTACGAAAGACTTGAACGACCGCTGGCGAACGAAACGCGTGTCGGACGGGTGGAACGGACACAGAGACGGACGGGCCGGACCTCTGCGCGCACGGGCTGTGTTGCGTACACTGATCACGAGCGGTCGCGCAAACCGTTCCGTCAGCGGGCGTGCGCGCGCGCGCGCTCGCGCGGGAGCACCCGATCTGCGCCAAACCGTGTTCGGGGTGGGGGATGCCTGATCAGCCGTTCCGAAGGGGATGCCGAGAGCACGCGTGCCGGAGAGGGAGAGACAGAGAACCGCGGCCGCAAGCTCCACGAACGCTTCTCGCTGGCAAGGAGAATGTGTGCAGTCGGTGAACGGCGGTGGCGGGTGGCTCCAAAAGCCGTAAGGAAGGTGGACGCGCGTGCTTAGGTCTGCGTCGGTACGCGAAAGCTCCGTCTGGGTCGTGGTGTGTGACGAGTGGCCCAACCGGTGGCATATATACCGAGGATGACGATAGGGAAGGTGCGTCGAACAGTGCCGCGAAGGAATTGGGGATCATGGATGAGTGGGCTTTTCCGGTGATCAGGAGATTAGATACCAGATGTGAGATATTAAAATGAAAACGAAGGTAATTACTTAAAAGAATTACTTAAAATCATTGTTGACGGTTGAGGTTATGTAATAAGATATACGTACGAAAACTTGACACTTAGTATCTGCCCATATAAAATGGCAATATTATTATTAGTTATTGACCTTAAGTCAACACTTTGGAAAGTATGTACATTATTATGCTGTAGAACCAATACAATTTGACATCTGCAATCAGATGTTAAAAGAACTGTAACTTAGCTCCATTTGTCTAAGGATCACTGGACCCGGGTCAAGAACCTCTATAGGACTTCTATAGCTAGATTAGTATGTTATACGTATTAAGTATTTGGAGAAGTAGCTCGATACTACTATAAAAGTAGGCCTATGTTTCGGACTATTTAGTCATAAAATTAGAGAGTAAGTTATTCGATCTTTAGAACTGCTCTTATTTAGAAGAAGTCGACAGAGTATGTGTCTATCCTAAACTAAACTCTTGATTATATCAATTGACGACGAGGATGGGATTCAGAACTATATTTGACATACGAACTAGACTAATATGGGCACTAGATATTGGTTGAAGAAATAGTACCTTCAGAAACAGGACATCATGAATCTAAATCCCACGCCACGTCAATATCTATAGCCATTAGTGGCACTACAAGTAAGTGAAGGCCATTATAGGGATTGATAAAATCTCTCGGATTCAGAATACAAATACTCTTCTAAAGGGATGTTGTTTTAGTATACTTCCACAAAGTGATCTTCCATAACCCACTCGTGGTAACTTTTCAATGCACCCCTCAATATCATCAGCTGAGCGCATGATATCGAGTTACCATTCCGCCAGTGTCCTACAGTACGCATACATATCTATGCAACCCCCCTGTGGGTGTTCGGTGAGCTAGCGAGCAGACGAAGGTGGCTATTGCATTCACTACTCCGGCCGAACCGAGAGATTGTGAGCCACTACTCTCTTCAGATCGTGCCTCTTCCTTCTTGAGAATCCTGCTCTCGTTGAAAACGCTCATCTCTTCGAGACGCTCGCGGCCATCGACGAACGGGAGAGATGCAAATGATGGCACCCCAACGGATCGAATGGAGAGATTCAAGGGGCTGCCGTTGGCTCGGTGGGAGCCGAAACGTTCGCAGGTGACTGCATCCCCGAGCACCGATAGCCCGCGCCCGAAGAGCCATCGAGCAGAGTCTCTTGAGCGGTGCAGGCAAATAAAGTGCACGAGAAATATTTACACATGCTGTGTGGCGCGCTGCATGAAGGCAACATTGTAGTTGTACGGCTGCCGCGATTGCCGTTTGATAGAGTCGAATTCTCTAGGGATGAGATGGCTCTGAAGATGAAGTAGTACATAGAAATAGTACCCATACCTATACACATCCGACCATAAAACCTTAATAACAATAATCAGCATTAGTGCAAAACTATCACAGCAATGGGGCCGTATCCCACACTTTAACGACACCTAAAGGTGGCTCGATCCTTTGTGTTGCATCGGCATCCTCCAAGTGCAAATAACACCTTCGCCAGCGAAACACATCCATCACCTTGCACACCGTCCAATCTCAGCGCTGAGCAAATAGTGGATCGACCTGCCGCGCGCGCCCGCTAGAGACTAATCTCCGGGCACACTCGGCAACACGGCGGGACTGCGACTGCCCACGAATAAGTGCCGGTTTGCAACAAAGTTGCACCGCCAACCAGCCATTTGTGCACCGCTGTTGTGGCCGGTTGGATGGGACGGGATGGGTCGATCATTCTTTCGGCGAAACAACCGGACGGCCGGAGACGGGAAGTGATAAATACGGTACCCGCGAGTAGAATGCCGTCGAAATGCATTAGGAAAGAACTGCAGTCGATCTGCAGTGCATTGCTCCATCGTGTTAATTGTTTGGGCTGTAAGGATCTCAGCTTGAAGATTGTATCATGACATTCTACGTTTGCTCTTTGCAGCACTAGCGTTTTTTGCCATGGCCCACGCACTGGATACTGTTATACGAGTGTACTAAAGTGTTATACAACTAATCATTAGAACTTGCAGGAACTGTTGTTGACTGAAATCATCATACAGTTTGATAATTTGAGCTACTGATCGTCGAATTATGATGAGTAGAGTATTATTTTGGAATGCAACGTTGTTTTACTTTTTCTGATAACCTCACTCTTCATTCTTCGTTTGTAGTTTAGCTTCTTAGAGATCTTAGAAATCTTGGAGATATCATTTGACAGACCCAGTTCATTGAATTATAAATACAACCTAGTAAAAATACTAAAAATTATAGCTTATACACACGTCTCTCATTCTGATTGTACAGGCTTTTCTATGTTAGTAGGTTTCAGGACTAACGAATTGAGCTGACGCTTAACCTGCTGCCCTCAATTCCAACTGGACGGTGCATTTCCATCAAGCAGAACGTACCGGGGAACCTGAGAACGTAGTTATTAATCAAATTATGGGCGATAAAAAGTTTTATTGCATACCCAAGTCAAGTTCTGCCCACTAGCGTGTCCGTATAACAGTTTTCATTCCGCTCACGATCACAGCACCCGCTAATGACCAGAATGCTGTCGCGGGTGGGTCATTTTCTGTTTACGACCGATAGAGACCGATCCACCTGGTTTCCTTTGCGACATTCACTTCGCGGTGTTGCGTGCGGCTAGAAGGGACAGTTATTGTTTGCAGTGAATCGCGCAACTTGTGCTCCAGCCCAGCTTTTCACACAGGTGGACACGGATGTGTGGAGCAGTGGGATGGATCAGCGGATGCGATAGGTTTCAGCTGGATTCCGGCGTGGCTGCCAGCGAACTGAAGTCCGACCCGCTCATTAACCGTTAACAATGAGCGCATCCGTCCGCGCGAAATGTCGCCCTAGCTATGTGTCCTAACTGTGGTTGGTCTCCTTTTTTTCGTTTTCTTTTCAGCGCCGCTCATCGCCGGACGATCCACACGCCACATCTCTCGAGCGTCAAGATGTCAAGGTCGGCGCCCAGGTGGTGGCTTCGCTCCGGGAAACGGAGAAGGAACGGAGAAGCCGGTTTTCCTTGACGCTATGGAAATTGATGCCCGCGCGGTGTGCGATCCCAGCGGCGGCGAAAGTCCGGCCACATGATCCAACGCGAGCGCGCGCACCCCTGCGATGATCTAACGCAGAAACACCCGGCCAACTGTGTAGAATGTGTAGAATGTGAGCCGCACGCTCTCCTGCACGACGCAGCAGCAACTAAAACGGCCGTATCCGTTAGCCGGTGACGCGCCTGGTGACCATTACGCGTTCGCACCATTTCCTTGATATTTCAATCACGCGTGCCCGCTGGATGAGGATGATGGCGATTCGGTTTCAGTCAAGCTAGGTTGACCTTTCGGATGCCGCGCGCTCAAGTGATGAAGCGCTGGGTATGGTTCACATTAGGCCACATACATCAGTCGGGTTAATTTGTGCGTTGTTTGCAAACACCGAAACCTTCTGGTACCCGAAAAACCTTCACCGGTGATCGATGACCCACACGGAATGGGGTGCACGGACGAAGATATTGCCAAAGTCCGCATTCACCAATGGTTGCCCCTTTTTAGCAAAACGGATAGGTATCACAACAAATGCAAAGATCAATCGAATCGGAGGAAATCGGCGTTACATAAAGATCGACTCTGCCAGAATGGCAAGTTATTGATTACAGAGCACTGTCGTGATAAATCGTTCGTAATGAACGACCGAAATGATACGCACGCACGGCACCGTCGGGCCCAATTAGGTACGCCCGGTGAGAACGATTCCTGTAATGATGGCCCATAACATAGCTCATGCGCTGATCCCGCCCGCAGATAGCTCCGGATCAGCAGCAAATTAGTGCGCAATAAAGTAACTCACATTATGCGTCCATTGTGTCGGAAAAAAGGATCGCGTAGTGGTGCGTGGTGCGTGAAGGGGAATATATTGACTCCTTGTGAATGACACCGGTGTTGTTGCCCCGCTGTTTCGTTCGAGCAGTTTAGTGGTGAGTTATGCGTTACAACACCACCGAAAACACGCACTATCTCCATACGGCATGTCGACGCCAGTCGATCAAGGAAATATGCATTCTATAAAAATGACCGCGCAGCTAACACACAAAAAAAGTTGTAAACATGCGCATTAGAATGGCATTTTCCGTGTGCTTCCTGGTCCTCCTTCGAGACCATCGACCAAGTCGTCGAAGGTGCGGCACACACTTTGCTAATCAGCAAAAAGGAACACCGTGATGAATTGTAAATGAAACACGAAAAAAAACGGCCCAGAACATCATTCGAAGCGGTGACGCTTGACGGTGGGACAATAAAACGAAACCGTCTCCAAGCGCAATTAAAAGTGATCCACCACACCAGAATGTGTCTGTAAGGGCAGGGGACACAGTCTCCCTGTCATTCTCTTCGTAGTAGCCATTGGCAATTAGCTGGTGTCGCATCTGTCAACTTCATGTGCGGCGCCTACTAAAGATCGGTTGACACTTCGGTCGGTGGTGTTTGTTGCTACCTTCCACTCAAGGTCATCACATTTATCTCAAATCCAACTCCCGCGTCTCTCCTGACTAGCAGGAGCCTTTCGCGACTTAACCTCTAACGCGTGCGCCATTCATAATTAACTACGCACGCAAACGGGAAGTTTGTTTTTGTTCGACAAGAAGTTTTTGACAATCAAGTCATCACCGCTGCAGCACTAATGGCCATAAAACACACCACACCACATCGCCTAAAGGGTTGAGATAACCCACAAAAAAACGAGACACAGACCTCACCTTTCTAAGATCCGGCACGATGCTGGTGGTGGACCTGGGTGTGGGACATTCTCCACTCCCCTTGATCCCACACCCAACGTCCACCAACGTCCGACCGTACCGACAGGAAGGGAGTAGTTAAACTCATTTATCTTGTTGTGGCGTTCTTTTCGGATGGTTTTTGCTGCGATTTTGCCATTTGTTTTTACATTTCTTGTTCTGTGTGCTTGAAGCAAACTTCACGGCTTCTCAAAAGCGGACTTTTACGTCTCGTTTGCCACACTCGCGCGATGCTCGGTTATTGGTTGGCTTTATTAAAAGTTGCATTTCTTCTTCGTGGCGGCTTCTTTCGCCGTACAGTAGTAGCGGGTGTGTTGAAAGGGAAAATAAACCAGCACGCCGGGGTAAGACAACGCGAGCAGCGCCACGGTCTTCGTACGTTGTGCAGCCAGGCGACGCACTGTGGCGGCTCTCTCGGCCGTACGGAAGGGGATCAAAATTAGTCAAAATACGTGCAATATTTCTGCCGAAGGCTGAAGTGCGCAATGCTTTCGTCCGCGTTTCGCGGGAGGTTTTGCCCTAATTTACTTGCGTGCCGCCTGTGCGACCTTACAGCCCGGTGCGGACTATAAACACACGATCAATTAGTCAATGTCGAGCGAGGGTGCACAAGGAAAAGGAACAAGACGAGGAAGTGGCCCCGTTCGAAAACGGTTGTTTCGGTAATGATCGTAATAAAGGGTGGCTGGACCTTGAAAGGTATTACAAATAGCGACTGGCTTTTCTTTTCTGTTTTCGCTGTCGTCGTAAATGATGCAAATCAGAGGGCCAGCTTTTTTTTTTAGGGAAACCAAACGCTTCCGAATTTGAATTAGAAACTTATTAGACAATAAAAGGGAAAATGGATAATTTTTCAAAAATGTATACGATCACGCCCTATCGCCTTTGCTGCGGCGAAAGTAAAGCGTCTGACGTAAAGGCAGAACGCATTTTTCCTTACGAAACAATCGAATATACTAATCAGCTCCTCTCACAGCTCTTAACAAGCTCTTTTATCGCGCAATATCAAAACTCCCCAAAACGTCCGGTGCGTAACACACACACACAACCCTCGTGCGTGGCACAAATTGAAATTGAAAGCTGTTGTGTGTGTCTGTTTCTTTGCTCTCTTCCTTCCCTTCATCGGCATCTCTCTCACAGGCGGCGTTAATTACCGGTTCGGCGGACCATTTCCACCGGGTCTCCGCCCGGTCGAACTGGCCGGACCGGAAACGGGCTGTTTTCAATCAGGCACGAGTGATTGAGGGATTTTTGGATGATAGATTCATCCACTTTTGCGTCGGCCACCGTGCACAGTGGTTCGATTGAGATGTCAAACACTAATCCCTGTGAGAAGAATAAGTTTTCAACTATGGTTTGCTAGGTGGTGCTTCTGCTAGAGTATTTGTTTTAGATAGATCAATAGATTTATATTGAAACATGTACAGTGCACATTCACTGGTTGGAAATCGATTACCCGCCAACCATTGAATGACATTTCAATCTGCGTCCCCCTTCCCCTAATACGACATATGCGAAATATCGAGAACAACATTGATTTCGATTCTAGTTGGCTGTGCTATGGTTATCGGTGGTTATATGTAGTTATTTATCCTGTATTTTACATTCAATTTAATATTTATATTTTATTAATTTCAAGCACTTTCCTATCTCAAAATTGTATCTTTTTACCTCAGCTGCTCACTTGATCAAATTCATCGTTTTCAAACCATTGAATATGCACTGTAAACCAAGCATTGCCCTGCAACAAATTTGACAACCGCCAACTAGCGAACAGCCAACTAGAAAACGGCAAACTAAAAAACCGCCAACGAGTGAATGTGCACTGTACTAAAAAGAGCCTCCTTTTCTTTCCTATTTACTTCGTTTTTTCGTACTCACTTTTTCAAACCATTCTGTTTCTATTGTACGATTGTGTTTGTGAGAGGTGGAGATTATTTTTTGGAATACCTTTTGATTCGAATGGTGGCTCTTTTTAGTATAAATTTGACTGCAACCGATCGAAAGCCTACGAAAATGGTAATTTGGTATAATAAGGGTCGATTGTTGTTGGTGGTGTCTCGGACGGGACAGCTTAGTCCAAGTCCGTTTCCTATATTTTTTTTTGACTACTAATGAGCTTATTGAAACTAATTACTCAACTAACTCCACTAATTAGTTAATATCAACTACACTGAAGTTAAACTTACTACTGGAGATATCTCATCTCGCACTATTTTCCAATTCGATTCCATTAAAAGAAGTCGAATAACTGTGTCATCCACGCGACTAGTTCAATATTTGACAATTTAACGCAGTCAAATTGTTTTCTACGTTTGACAGCTAGTAGAGTGTCAAAGTTGACAAGTTACTAATCTGTTCACACAAGTAGAATGATCGGGTATGTATATTTTAATTTGTTTATGCAAGGGGACTTTTTTCTTGCTTTTGGTTAGAAATAGTGGAGCACACTGATAATGTTTTATTTGTATTTTCGATTGCCCGAGCGATGATTATAATGTTTCGAATACTTCGGTTCTTTGTTTTGAATCTCCCGGCTATTGTCAGTACGGAATTCCGTATACATTCCGTTCCAATGCGCTCCACCGTCTTCAAAAGCAGCTACCGCCCATATTTTATTCATTTCTTTACAAAACCTCCCACAACCAATCCCAATCGAAATAGCGATCACATGCCCGTGCGGAATGCGATCACCCTCGGGGTGGTTGGGGTCCGAGGCACAATTATCGCCCGTACGTATTAATTTATGATAACCTGCGCGAGATGGCTGGGATCCGCCAGATCCACCTATAATTGCCCCCATCGCCTCTCCCGCGAAAGGTATGCCGGCGGTGTTTGAATTGAAAAACGCAACGAACGATGAAAACGGTTTCGGGTGGACGAATTGTTTTCGGCCCGTCGGTGGGTACGATCATCGATACGACGCCGCGCGTTCCCATGCGCGGCGGTCCGAGCTAATGAGCTTCGGTCAGGTTCGCTAATAAAAAAAGCAAGAAGATTTAGAGGTGATCGAAGGGGCGGAGGCATGAAGAGCGGGTGGAATAAGAAACAAATAGTTGGAAATAGTTTTTTTTTGTTGGTTTGGTTTGGCTCTCTTGCTTGACTGGCGCTGGCGGAAACAAAGAAAAGAAGGGCACTCGATCGCCGCGCGGAGATCGGCGGAGATCGTGATCACCCTGGTTGCGTTCGTTATCTAATACGCCGTTTTTTTCTCTCTCCTTCTCTCCTTTTAGTGGTGCGATCCCGTATGGTGGAAATTCATTTCGGTACTGTCCATCAACAATCAGATTTTTCTCCATTCCTTTCTCCTCCGATCGGTTGCCAAACCAATAAGGGCGACCCATCATCGTAACCACACGCGTGTGTGCGGATTGGGTGGTGAAGACGAGGAATGCGTCGGAATGGAAATGTGGGACCGGCATTCGCTAAGAAGGCAATGGGGATCATAATCTGGCGCGGTCGGTGCGCTGTTATCTAACACTCCGTTTGACAATCCACCGAGCAGAGAGTGATGAAGTTATATGGCAAGTCTTCGATCCGTACAGCAAACAAAAAGACAACAACAACAGAGTGTCCCTTGCCGATGATTTCGTCACCTCGGCGGCTGGGAGTACTTACCCATCGGAATCGAATCAACGAGGTGAAATCAAGCATTTTTTAAATTAACCATCCAATTTAGTGCCCTCGGTGCCGCCGCACTTTGGGCCGGGAATGGGCGATGAACGCATTATTCAACCATTGCCCTGCCCCCGATGCTCCGAGTCCGCACGCACCCGGAGTGCTAAAAGTCAATTAGACAATTTACACCTGTCCGCCCGAAGAACCGAAACGTCAACGTCGGCAAAATGCGAATTAACCTCACTTTACCCCATCCCATGGCCGCCTTGGATGGGCGCCATGTTTTTCTGTCGTTTCTTGTTGTTTTTGTTACCGCTGTCGCTTTGGGCAATTGATTAGCAGCAGCAGCAGCAGTAGCAGCAGTAGTAGCAGCAGCGTTTAATCGACGTGGTGGTAAATTTTGCTACTAAACCTTAATTCAAACAGCTTTCCCCCCTCGGCGGGTAGTTTGTAGCGAAACCCGAAGGCCCGATTAATTTCGGTAGCACTGGGACTGGCGGGGTGATTTAGTCAACGCCAAAGAAGGGTTTTTTTCCACCGTGGTCCGTGGTGCGCCTCGCTTTCGGACGAAAGCGATCAAGATAATTTTATGTTCACAGGTCGTTTTAGTGGTGACCCCGCAGGGAGTTTCCCCTGGAGGGGAAACGGAACGGGTACGTGTGCATGTGTTTTTTTTTTGTGTCTTAAAGTATTGGGTGCGTAGCTAAGTGTTGGACAACTATGCGGGGTTAGAAGTTGTCGCTCAATCGAAATCGAAATGAAACCAATCTTCCAAAATTTGCCTTTAAGGATATTCCGAGTTTCATACGACTAAATCCCTAAAGTAAGTCTACGAAGTCCTAATCCGACCAGCGTCTTGTCAAACCCGGTAGTGGTGTCAACGATAGAGAGAGAGAGAGAGAGAGAGCTTAGCGGTCTCAAAGACTCGTTTATAATATTCGCCTACTTCTTGGAGTCATATAACTCATAGAACTAGTTACTAGTGATGTTGTATTTAGCTTACTCTGAGACAGTTTCCAATAGCCAAGGATTCGAAATATAAATAAGCGAATGAATGAATTGTAATTGTAAGTAATTGGGAGTTGCAATCTCCACTCTATAACTCACTCACTAACTTCCTAAGATGCTACTCACTCTCTTCACTCTATTTTCATTTGATTCCCCGCGACGACCACTAACTCTCTCTGAGTGAGTTGAATCACAACCTTGTCTTGTGAGACGAGATGTTAAACGATCTCCGATAACCTCGACTCAGTATAACTATTTACTTAGAGCTCTAGAATTGATTGATAACAATCCCACTTATGTCTGTACCAAGCTCCACGTAGAAAGCTTAAATCTACAAGCCTATGTTGTTATATCCTTATAACCCATTGCCTTTCATCTATGGTTTTTGGATTCTTACTACTATTACAATTAATATTTAGTAGAGGAAGAATGTTATTTTGGATAACTTTGAAGTTAGATATCAACAAGTTCAAGATTATGTATGGATCAAACTTCATCAGATCAAGTTAGATGCATCGCAACTTACGCGATCACCTCATTAATCTCCTAACACGTTTACTGAACGGTCAGCGTGAGCGAAATCACTCCGGGTAAGCCTCCGGGAAGGTTAGCCCTTAGGGCAACAAAACCGAAAACATTCTCGGGCGCAGTCTCTCAGCCTATCATCAGCATAACCGCTTTCTTGCCGGGCAGACGCACAGCATGCACAAGAAACAAACGTGTGCGCATGTTTATCGGTTGTAAAACATTCGAGCTTACTCGATTCCGTACACCTCTGCGCGACGAGTCGCGTTCCGTGCGGACAAAGCAATTACGCGATTTTGATTCGGGACGTGATTTCTTCTCGGCCGCCCCGTTGGCTGCCGCTGTTTGTGGCACCGGGCAGATTAAAAAGCGATCACTTTCAATGTCGACAAGCCGCCAGTTCGTCGTGTGCCTTGGGAGAAGAGGGTGCGTGGAGCACATTTCTCTCCGGCTTTGCCGTGCTCTCCGACGCGTTTTGACGCATTGGCAACATCAATGGACACATGTTCCGCCCGCCGGTTAAATTGAAAAGATTGAAATATTAAATCGCGCATTAAATCACGCGGCTGGCGTGGCGCGGTTATGGGCGAGATGCAAAGCGACTTCTCGGAAGTCCTGGCCCAGCTCCCGTGGGCCTGTCGCATTATCCCACGGGGACATTGTTCGGGTGGTTACGAGTCAGCCGCACGACAGAAATATGCAGGTCGCGGGTGTGTATGTGGCTTGGATATCGCCAGCATTATGTGCGTCATGTGTCCTTGCTCCAGTTCCAGCGCGCCAAACGAGGCCGCATATCGTACCGTAAGCGTCGAGCCGGTCCGTGTTAATTTATCGGTGTAAAATTGTTTCGCGATACAGCGCACAACCCACTTTCACCCCGGGCAGCGAGTTCTGGCCCGGGCCGCGTATCCAGCAACGGTGTCTGGAAATTGCGGACAGGAATCAATTGCGTAATTTGACACGCGGTGGCCAACGCCCGCCAACAACCCCGCTGCTGCTGCTGCTGCTGCTGTGTGTCTTAATTCCTGGACCTCCCCTGTTCCATTTCCTTCGAATGGTCTCGTTTTTATTCCATTCCTTCTCGTACTCTGGGACCTTGTTGAAGGTAGAATTACACCGTCCGAACATGCGTCTGTTGCTAACTGTGAAGTACAAGCCACCAGGAGATAATCGAATTCGCAGATCCTTGAAGAAAATCGATCTAGATAGCATGGGGTAGCATGGCAACAGCAGCAACAGCAGTACGTGACACAAGAGGACTAGAGAAACCCTCGGGGCGGTGCTGGGCAAAAATAAATCACATAAAGAAATGTGTATTAAGGTTTACTCCTTTTGTGAAGACGAATTCGTTCGAATGAAGTGGTTCGTTTCGTATTGTTTGTTGTTTTTTGCCTTTCACAATTCATTTCTCTGACAAGTTTGTTCGATTTAAAATAGTTTTTGTTTTGTTTTCGACCAAGTACACGTTTCAAAGATATGCCAATCCACTTTATGGAATCAATATAAGAGTTTTATTTCATTTAGCCACACTAGTCGGTTTCAATTTAGCTTATAATATTTATCATTTCATATGTTAGTTGTCAATTTTATGAAGTTTATATGCTGTCGTTGTGTTTAATGATCTTATTATGTGTTTCAGCATTCTTTATTGTCCTTTGTTAGCTATGTCTCATTAACTCAAGTTTTTCCATTTGTATTGTATCACTTGTTCTCCGTTCTGTTCCATTTAGCGTCTTTCATGTTCAGTTTACGGTGCTATAAATTTTATCATTCGTTTTTTACTTTACCAAATTTGTTATTTGTTCTTTGTCTATCATGGTTTTTCTTGTGTTACTTATTATTTATGTATTTTACTATCAATTTAAACAGTTGTTCACTTTTTGAGAGTTTTGTCTATGTTTATTTTTTCTTTTTTATCCATTTCTTGTTCTAATCCTTTGCTTCGTTATGCTTTACGATGAACGATGAGTAACACTCTAGTGTTTTTTATCTTTATTTTATCCAAGTCGACTTTTTTAAGTGAATGCTAGTACATGGAAATACAAACCATTCGCACCGTGTCCACTAAACACATAAAACAATATCTGATTAATGTCCCAAACATTTCACCTTCCCGCCCGTGGTGGAGTCCGAAAAATCTTATCGTGTGCAAAATCGAACAAGACCCCCCGGCGTTCCTTCTGACCCCTTGCTCGCCTGGCACTCACTTGCTTGCTACACATTATGTCACGTGGACAAAGCGGTCTCCGGTGCCGCGGTCCGATCGAGCCAGTTAGATAATGGCGGCCGCTGCTAGGAGGCATAAATCAACCACTTCCCATAAATTGCATCTCACGCGTTTGTTTGTTTTAATACACACACACACACACATAGAGTATTATCCATCATCCATCAATCCACCCGCGCACTGCAAGGGTTAATTGTCTGTTCTGCAATGTCTGCAACCGACACCAGCCAGAAGACCGACTGACTGACTGACTGACTGACAGTGACCTCATAAATCACGGGCTGCTCCAGAGTCGGATCGGGGAGTTTCAAGACCCCGTAACGGTGAAGGACGCGCACAAAAAATAGGCCAGTTGAGCAATTCTAAACACGCCACAGCTGCGGTTACGTTTCCCGGTCGGCCAAACCCAATTTCACCCATATCCATGGCGCGATCTGGTTAATTCGATTACATATTAAGTTATCACATAGCGGACGGACGTAATCGAGGTAATTTTCCGCCTCGCTTTTAGCGGCGCCTCGCGAAGCAGATCTTGTTTGGAGGAGTCCGATCAATCGATCAGCCCTAATGAACGATGCTTGGCAATATTGGCAAAGATGATCCAACCATGATCGCGGCTAATTGATTACCGCGTTCCGAACTGAAGAGAAGCGCCCATCAATCGCGATCGAGCAGGCTTCGTTCCGAGGGAAAGAGAGAAATGAATTAAGAGGTATAAACGCTCCAATCGCGCCTTACTGCTCGATGACACTAGACGTCTTAGTAAGCCGCGTTTGCCGCAGCCATCCACATTGGAGCACAAACTAACCTACAAAACACGTGTGTATTACCAATTATGTAGCACCCACGTTCACGTCGAGTTGGACAACCATTCAGGTGGCTCGAGTGTGTGGGGCGGGTTTTTTGTCGCACGACCTCGCACGCGGATACACGCACGAACGCAAAGAACTCCACCACGCCCCGGGTGTGTGCGTGCCCTTCACTTGGAACGGAAAAAGGAACGGGGGCTCACCAAACGTTCGTCTCGATCCTTTTTGTTTCTGCTCGCCGTTTGCCACCTTTCAGCTCTCACAGCTGGGATTAAGATCAGCAGCGCTGAGGCGGTGGTCGCAACACCAGCAACAAAAAAGCTGGGCACCTGCGGGGCCAGTACGCCGCACCGTACGCACGCTCCAAAAACGATCGAAAACTGCAATCGATTTGCGATCTAATGAAAACATAAATCAAAAGCAACCTCCGAATCGCGCGGGTGCACCACTGCAGGTCGGTTGGTGGGGTTGGGTCACCCCCCCGGGAATGGCTAATGAGGGGCCGGGCCGTGTAACGATCTTTTGGTGGTAGCTGAAGTTGGAAGCTGATTTGTGATCCTGAGCGCGCCTAGTAGCGCGGTCGTTACTTTCACGTGTGCCGCGTGTGGTGAGGGAGCACGCCACTGATTTATTGATTTGCACGTTTATCGGCAGATTTGGGGCATTTTATTGGCTTTTTCATATATTTTTTGTCAGCAGGAGAACTATTTTGTTATTATTTGGTACATTTCATAACATTTATTTATTTTGTATTAAATATTATTGAGGTTGTTGCTCTAATTGATACTATATTAGGCTATAGGCTATATTCCAGGATTAAATTATATTTCAAGTATGTGTTTTTCTGCTTTATTGATGCTATTTTGCGTTTACTCAATTTATTAGCTCCTTTTTTCTTATTTCATTTTCCTACTGTTTGAAGATACTTTTCTACTGACGTGTTTTTCTTTTCTAACACACATTTTTGTCGAAAAGCGTGATTTTAAAATATTCACCTCGAAAACGGATAAATTTGATCATGAAAAGTAAAAGTAAAAGACACAAATGTCTAATCGGTCAGTTGCTTCAAAATAGTGAAGTAGCTGTACGACGCGCGGAGAATCTGAAAGAAAGATTAAAAGTAAATTCAAGGGCTTGAAGAATATGTGGAAACAGTATAAAGTGCAAGAAGAAGCATTCAGTTCAAGAAACTATTTTAATATGAGAGACTAGAAAAGAGCTACCATTTTGGATCTTACTAGAATTGTATATAGCAACGTATAAAGAGAACAGAATAGACGAGAGAGCAAGCAGAAAATCAGGCGTACAATAAGATAACTCTATACTTATTTTCTTTCTTTCAGATTTTTTGTCTTCTCACTAACACTCACTAGCAACACCACTACTTACCGCCAGGAACGTATCCAGTGACATGGAGATGAAAAACGCATGCATCTTCAGCGGTCTATTGCTGTACAGGATGAATATCTGGAGCATCCGGTTCGTGCCACGATCGTACCGATACCAGTCACTCTTGTACGCCGACATCGAAAGCTGATCAGCCTAGAATAGATCCCCCGAACGCGTTGAACGATCACCTACTCAACAGCTACCAGTAAAGTCTCATACTCACGCAAACATGTATCTCGTTCGCGTGCCAGTAGTACAGAAACAGGATCGTCGTCATCGTCGCGATGTAGCAGATATCGATAAACACCTGCACGCCGGACGTGGTCATCGACGCCTCGAACAGCAGCGCACACAGCAGCACCGAAAACACGACAAAGTCCAAGAAGACGGCGGCCCGCGTCAGCTGCTCCAGTTCGCGCGTGAACGCGACCAGACTCGACTGTCGCTTGATGCAATCGATGATCAGTGCGCGCCGTTCGGCGTTGTTCACCTGATCGTGCGAGTTCCCGGCCTTGGCCCCGTCATCCCGGTGGTACCGCTCGATGAAGGACAGGCGATGGTTCAGCACGCAACACTCGGTGCGTCCGTAGATCATCAGCGTCACCATGAACATGTGCCAGGAAGGTACGATCAGCTGCCCGACGTACATGATGTACAGCTGGATGAAGTAGATCTCGAAGAAATGAGCATCCCTACCGTCCGGTGCGGGATACCACGAGCGAAGAATCGGTGCGGGATGGTTTAGCGGTTGCGTTGCGTTCGACTCAGCTGCCGGGTCGCTTCCGGCGACTCCTCCGTACATGAAGTACTGCACCAGCGAGTACACGCACATCGTGTTGGCCGTCACCAGCGCACAGCTCCAGAACGCCACGGCAAGACGCTTCAGATACCGCACGTTACCATCCACTATCAGCTTCTCATCGCTCCAGCCATCCTTGAGAATCCGCTCGATACCTTCATGGGCTACTTGGATGATGCTGTTAAAACCTACAAAACGGCAAACCTCAAACATGCGTTGCACGCCTAAAATGAACGGGGAATACTTACGCGCCCGATGCAGGTAGTAGAAGATGATCCGGAATATGATGGTCGTGAAGAGCAGCGTGGTGGCCGCGTTGGCCGTCATGTCCGACACTGAACCCCACACCTGCCACAGATCGACGTACTGCGTGCAGTTGAACAGCACCATCGACACGGTGAACACGGTCCCGCGGAAGCAGTGCAGCTTCTTGTACGGCTGCGTCTCACCCAGCAGCAGCCCGTAGTACCGCAAACCGAGCAGGGTCCGCTTGAGCAGCGGATTTTCAAACACCGCGTCCGGCAGGATCCACTCGTCCTTTAGGTCCAACATATTTGTTCTAGCCTCAACTCAACGATTGCCTCAAGGAGTTCGGGGCTTTATAAAGCGGCGAGAGCTTCCTGTTTGTTTTGGGTACGCGTAATTAACTCGATAATTGTGTGCCTTAATTACGTCCGCACGGTGCTTAGTCAATTATAATTCTCGCTCAGCGACTTTTCTTTCCCTTGCTCAGGGGAGATATGAATAATGCATGCAAGAAAGATGGCAGATGGTCTGTGGGGGCTGTCTGAAGATGAAAGGAACTTGTTTGTTTGCTAGAATCCCTCGGATGGGCAAGCATATGAATATTTCCTTTTGAGCATGCTACATTGGCGAGTGGCCGAAACTGAATCGTCTTCACTGACACCAAACGTTTTGTGATTTAGCTCTACTTCAGAAGTGTGCAAAACCAGAGTGAAACTCCACAAATCTGCTTCTGGTTGGCAGGTTTATTTGCCATTTCAAGTGCGAAGTCATACGGTCATTCGGAATAAGTCCGTAATTCCCAAGGACACTATCTGTGACTACTAGGATCATAAAGTTTGTCGTAGCCTCCTCGTCTCTTCTGTCATGGAGGTTCTGTACTACTTAGCTGCTATATACTTACACTCTAGTATGCCAGTTTCCGGTGTAAATGTGACAGAATTCATACTTCGTTGCTGTGTGTTTGCGTTTTAAATTTTCGATAAAAAGTATAATCCCAGCCACTATATGAAAACGCAGTAGGCGTCGACTTTTGTGACTCGATCGTTTATTTCTTTCTGCACGATGTTTATTCTATAAAGTCGCAAATTGTGATTAAATAATTATATTCAACTGAATGCAGCACCTAACCATTTTTCGTCCAACAGTTTTTTTTTTTCGTATGACCAGAAGAAACATCCAAACAAAATGTGAAATTACAATGCATCGATGATTTAAACATAAATTAAGCTACACTTCACACAACAAACGCGTGCGCGCGCGCGCGTGATATGCACGGAACGGAAAATGCGCGTACGCGTGCGGTTTAGTCTTTCGATTTCTTTTTCTTCTCTTCGTCTTTCGCGTCTCCCTCTTTCTCTCCCTTCGCTTTCTTATCTTTCGTGTCCGGACAGTCGTCCTCATCCGGGCACTGCACGTCGATCAGCACCTTGCCGGTGCACTGTTTCTGCTGGATGAACTCGATCGCTTGCTGAATTTTGGACAGTGGGAACACTTTGCTGATGTGACCTGCAATCATGCCCTCGGACCGCATCTCGATCGTGTCGGCGATCATCTGCCGATACGTGTCGACATCCGGGTACTCGTACAGATCGAAGTGGCGCACGTTTTGCAGCAGCTTCGCCTTACCCTCCGCATCGGTCGCTTTTTCGTCCTTCTCCTTCCGCTTCGGTCGTTCGAATTCGGGCACTTCGGTGGGGAATTTCGCGGCGTTGTAGAACGGATCGACGGATATGAGCTGACCTTTCACTGGATCGACACTGTTTTGTGAGATGAGAATTGTGAGCGTTATTTTCGCGTTATGAGACACACACAACATCACCTTCCCATCGGGCAACTTACAAATCAGCCAGCAGATGCAGCAGCCCCTTCCCGACCGCATCGTACGCCACCTTCGCCTTCTTGTCGCCCATCGCGTCCTGCACGTTCTTGTAAAGCTTGGTGAAGTTGTTCTTCGTCATGCTGACCACCTTGTGCGCGCCCTTCTGGCGCACCAAGTCCGAGCTGCTCTCCGTGTCGCACACCGCAATCACCTTCGCCTTGTACACACTGACGGCCAGATCGATCGCCGCCAGTCCCATGCCCGCCGGACCGGCCGTGATCAGTATGAGATCGTTTTCCTTCAGGTTGCAGTGCAGCGCGAACGTGAGCAGTGCCGTACCGTGCCCGTACGGCAGAACGGCCATCTCACGCAGCGGCACCGACTGCGGAACCGTCCATACGTCCCGGTTCTTTACCACCGCCTCCGATATGAGACCCCCGTTCGGGTCCTGCAGATCGTTCATTACAACCACCCGATCGCCGCGGTTGAAATGGTGCGGATTGTCCTTCCCGATGTCGACGATCTCGCCGGAAAACTCGTGCCCCGGTATGAACGGGAGTGGCACGTTCAGCTCGGCATGCTTGCCGGCGATGATCTTCACGTCGGTGGTGTTCAGACTGCAGTAGTGTACCTTCACGCGCACCTGTACGGAACGATGGAGTTGAGTTTAGCAGAATGCCACCACAAATCACTACGCCCCGTACGATTACCTCATCGTTTTTCAGCTTCTCAACCTTCTTCACCGTCTCGAGGGCGACCGGTTTGCCGGCTTCCCGGAGGACGGCGGCACGGTGCGCCCACCGGACCACAGAATGGCCGCCGCATTTGCCGTTGTTTAGCGAAATTTCACATAATTTACTCACGATCTGTGGCGTTAGCGTTCTAAACATGGTCATGGGACTGTTTTTCGGCGTTTTTGTAGAGTATTCGTGATGGCAATGGCCCCTTTCATTTGTGAACAACAACAACAACAAACACAGCAGGTTGTTTTGACATTTTTGACAGCTCGACTGAAGCCGGCTTGAAACGTGCGAAACATTAGCTTCGGCGCACTTTCGTAGTTCGCGCTATGAAAATTGGACTTTAGAAATGATTTTTTTGTGGTAAAGTTTAAAGAACATTAAGCAATAAGCTTTAATTTACAACTGGTTTAGTTTTAATAAACCTTTACTGATTATTTTACCAACCGAAATCTCTATTGGTACGAGAAAGCTACACACAACCAGGCGCACCCTTTCACAACATAACACCGTACGCATGTGTGCAGCATAAATCGCGCCTCCACCACCCACAGTGAAGCGATGGGGGGGGGGGGGTTATGATTATTTGCAGTGTGTGCGTGCAATGTACGCGGGGTTTTGTTTTGATTCGGTAATCATCATCACTCTGCACAAAACGAACTAGACGGAATTTTTTGCTGTAAGGAAATTAGATTGTTTTAGACACCAAAAATTGGCCACCCACCCCACATGACCCATGCATTTGAATGTGGCACGCATCGTTTTCGCGACTCTTCTTCGGCGAAGATAGATAAGGCCGCAATCGCTTCACAGCAAATAATCACTTCTCTTCTTGCTGTTGTGAGTGTAGGAGCCGCGCTTTTGGAAAAGTCAGTCGCGACGATGACGACGATGATCGCCACCAGCATTGCCCTCCTGCGTAGCGGAGCCAGTACGCGTCTGTCAATCGGCATCGTTGGATCCAGTTGGCTCAAGTCACACAACGTTTCTTCCCGAAGGTTTGTGGTGTGTGCGTGGTTCGTGATTGCAAACACTGCCTAATAGAAAATCTATCCTTTTTGGCATAAATTCCCGTCAGATTCATCTCGCAGTCCACCCCGAAAACGATGCGTTTCGTACAGTTCCGTGCAGTGGCCACCGGCGAGAAGCAGCGGCTCGGTGTGCTATCGGACGACGGCACTCAGGTGTCCGATATCTCCGACCGGTACGAAGGTGACCTGATAACGTTCATCCGTTCGGGAGCGTCGCTCGATGAGGTGAAAGCCACCCTGTCGAAAGCGACCGCGGTGGCGGTGGGAAGCGTGGAGCTGCTGGCTCCGGTCACGAACCCGCAGAAGATCCTGTGCGTGGGCCTCAACTACAGTGGCCACTGCGAGGAGCAGAACAAACCGATCCCGAAGGAGCCGATGTTCTTCAGCAAGTACGCTACCACCATTGTAGGACCGCACGATGACGTGATTGCGCACAGCATCACTGACGTAAGGCCGGACGATGCAGTTATAGCAGCAAGCATTCTCTAACCCTCTCCCCTAATCTCTTCCAGCAAATCGACTGGGAGGTGGAGCTGGCGGTCATCATCGGCAAGAAGGCGAAAAGCGTCGCGAAAGCGAACGCCATGGAGTACGTGTTCGGGTATACCGTCGCTCAAGACATTTCCGCCCGCGACTGGCAGAAGCAGCGCAACGGTGGCCAGTTTCTGATCGGCAAGTCGATGGACACGTTCTGCCCGCTCGGACCGGCGGCCGTCCACAAGTCGCTGGTGAAAGATCCCCACCAGCTCGCGATCAAGTGCAGCGTGAACGGAGTGGAAAAGCAGAACGGAAGCACCAGTGAGCTGATCTTCCGCATCGACGACATCATCGAGCGGGTTACGCAGTGAGTTTCGGAGTGTTGGAACAAACATTCATCGTTGGAGATATTTATAACCTTTTTTTCCCCCTTCTCGAAAAGGTCGATTACACTTCTGCCTGGGGATGTGATTCTGACCGGAACTCCTGCCGGTGTCGGTATGCATCGTAAGCCGGCCGAGTTCCTTAAGCCGGGCGATGTGATCGATAGTGAGATCGAGGGTGTCGGAAAGATCAAGAATAAGGTCGTTGCGGACTCGTAAAACACTTCCGGATGAGACAAAACATCACACCACGAGCACACGGGCAGCCACACTAGCTTACGGGTTTGTTGGATACGGATTGGACGTGTAATAATCATATTTACAAGTGAATATTTGCAAGGACGACTATAAAGGAAGCATACTAAAAACAGTTTCCAATGTTATACACCATAAATGTTAGGAAGTGATGACCTGAAGAAGCAATAACTTTTGAAAACTGGAGATAAGTTTGTAATTCTTTTTTTTGTCTTGAAAACCAGGGAAGTGAAAGGAATTTTTACGACTTTGGTTTGGCTAATAACACCGAGAACCTGTAAACGAGGTTAATAAATTCTTTTGGATTCGAAGATACGATAATCTTGATCCCGAAAATGGTTAAACATTTGCAAGGTCTCGATAATGGAAAACCGAAGCGTTTGTTTTAGTTACGTCACCCATCAAAAGATGGCGCCACTCAATCAGCGATTCATTCTGCCAGTGGCTGCTATGATGCTGTAAAACAGGCAATACAGCAAACCAACTTCATATTCTCCTTTACAGCTGTTATAGCTTGCGATACACAACATGCACAGCCCTCAACGTGTGATAATTCAACGCTGTAAACACTACATCCACTGCTGTTTCACTGTTTAACTCAATTTAATTTGCAAACTAATTTTCCATCGAACTAATGCCCCCTCACTGCAGTGGCTTTCTTCGCGTGTAAACAAACTCCTCCCGGGTGTGGTAGGGCGCGTACGGATCGTTGATATAATGCCGCGGCCGCTTCCAGTACTTCGTGACCATCTTGTCCAGCAGCGTGGCCTGGGTTGCGTTCACAAGTACGTGCTGCCGTAGCCGACGCTTCCGGTTCGCCCGTTTGCGCCACAGTTTCTTCGTGCGCCCGGAGATGGTACGTATCCAACCGCCCCAGTCGAGCCGCTTGAACCGCTTCACGACCGCCTTCACCGTCTTCCTTTTGCCCTTGCGCATCGAGAACTTGATCACGGTGCGGTTCGGTTGCGTTTGCAGCACCGGAAGGGTGGCCGTCGCATCGAGCAGCCGGAGCGGTGCGATTGGCTTGAGCAGGTAGGCGGAAGTGTTTGGTGCACCGTTACGTTGGAGGAAGGTGGAAAAGGTACGTCCGGTTGGGCTCGAAAGCATCGGAGCTACCGGTGGAAGCCGGCTGATGAACGACCGCGGCTGCAACGCTTGGCGAATAGCTGAAACAGAGGGAAGAAAGTGTTATGAAAACACCAACGAACGGAAAAACTAGACCAAACACTAAACACTCACCCAGCGACGCTATGTTGCGCAGCATTTTCCTGTGTGTAAATGCGAATTTTCCTCTAAAATCTGCTACACGGACCTGAAAAACCCTCTTCAAAACATTACGAACCACCTCCTCACGTAAGAACCGGAGTATTTCACCCCCTTTTTTGCAAACACCCTAAACAGTGACAGCTGTCAAAGCCCCCTTCACCGCATGCTTTGTGTTTGTTTTGATTCGGTGCGGCTGGTTGTTTTGGTTCGTTTTCTACGCAGCGAAGGAAAAGGCGCAATGGCTCAGGGAAAATTAAAAGTAAAATCTAAAGCGCAACCAAACGCGAAAAAAGCTGCAGCCAACAAGAAAAAGGGAACAGCATTCAACAAGCGCAAAAGTAAGTGTTTTCATTTGCGTGCAGCATTTAGCCCCCGGTTGTTACGAATCTCGTTCACGTTCCCTGTCCGGTAGATGCACCGATCCAGTCGAAGAAACACAAGTTCGAGGAGGCCCACAAACTGAAGCAGGTCATTACGCGGACGGTGAACAAGAAGAACGAGGAAGACATCCGGAAGATTGCGTACGAGGGACAGACCAAGCTGAGCCAAGCGCAGCTGGCCGTGCAGGAGCATCACCGAAAGCAAGCGGAGAATGATGCCTCGGAGGCCGGTTCTTCCAAGTAACCACAAACAAGGAACGAATCAAATGTGGGTTTCTCTTGAATTCTGTAAAGGTGTCCAGCCTAAAACCCTTGTATATTTCAAATTGTTTCGTATTGGAACGTACAAGAAGAAATACATTTTCTTTATATCTTGAAGATGGTTTTATTAATTTTCATAAGCAAAAAACTTGTACAGCCACCATATCAGTTGCTTTTCTTTCGATGATATGCTATGCTTGTGTACCTATAGGGAAAGGAATTGTGTTTTGGGAAACAATTGTTAAAATTTCAAATTAAAACATCCGCTACATGGATTAGAAGCTTAAAGTTGCTTCCATTGATTCTTCTTGACTCAGTTGTAGAGGAGCCAACATAGCAGAGATTACCGGTATCTCCTTGACGACAGTACGTATAACTCCTCGTCCGAGGATCTCCTTAACCGGAGTCATTCCTTGCTAGAAGTCGTCGGTGGATGTAAGATTATGGCATCAGGCCAGTTTGTGGTGCATATTCATACGTAGCATTTGGAGCTACTTATTATACAATGATGAGATAAATGAAGAGGTCTTCCATCAAGCTTCCTAGCTGAAGAAAAAGAGAAACAACACCCATACATCCCCGCTACCAGAATGGACAGTAAAACACGATAGAAATCCCGTTTTGGTTGTACAAACTAAGCAATCACCAAACCGACAATACCATGATAGCGGAAGTGCAATGCTTAATACATGGTTTATTATTCTCAGCTCAGTTGAATTCAATGTAAAAATTACCTGCGGGCATCGGCATCAGCATCCGATGGCAATCCCCCCGACCGAGCATGCTTACTTCTTCGCGAACGATATCTTCATCGCGTGGGTCGGCGTAATCTTGAAGCCCTGCAGCGCTTCCCGTGCCGCACCACTCTGCAGCTCCGACGCGAACTCGACGAACGCAATGTCGTGCCGGTTCGGTACAAGCCGCACCTCCTTGAAGCCCGGGAACTGGTTGAACAACATCGACAGCATCATCTCGTTCGTCTCCTCCGGCAGGTTCGTCAGGAAGAGGATCTGATTCGGTGGCTGTTCCGCGGTGGCCGAATTGTTCGTCGCACCCACCTCGCCCGCACTCTTCAGCTTCTTCGCCTTCTTGTCCTCCGTCTGGACGGGTTTCGGTTGCTTCACGCGCTTCGGGCGCTCCTGGAACGTGCCCTTCAGCTTCGCAATCATGTCGCTGTCGGTTTTCGAGTAGTTGATGTGCATCGGCTTGTCGTAGAACGGGAAGCCTTGCATCGTGCGCATCGCGTTCGTTGCGCTGGAGATTTCTTTGAAGATGATAAATGCTTGGCCGCGCATTTTGAGCGTTTTGTACGCGACGATGTCCAGGATCTGGCCGAACTGGGAGAAGATGGCGTACAGGGACTTTTTCAGCTCCTCCTTGTTGATCTTCTCGTTCAGGTTGTTGATGTAGATGGTGTGATTCGGTCGTATATCCATTTTGGCGGCGTTACTGCACTAGGAGTTGCCGACTTTTATTCTCCAATACAGACTTTGTCTGTAAATTCCGTTCCACCGCGTTGAAAAAATGCTTTTTCCGAAACGACGCTAACCAAAAAAAAGCTTTTTTTCTTTATGACAGAACTGTCAACCTGATGACGTTTGCCGGTTGTTGCGTTTATAGGGCTGGGTTGAACGTTTGTCGGTTCGATTTGGTATGCTTTACTCACTATGGACAGCATAAAGACCAATACGGTAAAATCAGGAAAACAGGAATAACACGAAAAAATGCAAAATCGAAAGAAATTCCACTGTTTAATGTAATTTGTAGTGCTTTATTTGGCTTTCTCGTTTCATTTCCACTCCATTTTCACCACCGTTTGACGATTGCAAACGTTCTAATCCATTTTTTACAGCTAGATGATAGACCACTGAGTGTTATAAAAACCGATCTTTCCTTTCTGTTTCATTTCTGCGCGGGTAACCTATTTGGCCCATGAATTAACTTGCATAGTTGCTCAATATATTATGTTGAATATTGTTCACACACAGGGTTTAAGATTTAGTTCGTTTTGATGCGCTTTTTTCTAGGGAAATAAAGTAGTAGTTGCTCTTAAGGTAAGTTCCGTCCGCTCTGTTCTTTTCAATTGCCTCGAATAAATTAGCGTCCCTTTCGCGGATGATAGTTTTGATTTCGATTTACGAATGTACAGGCAGCTGCAAACAACTCGGTTACCTTTACAATAAGGATGATGAAGAGGTCTTATAATTTACGAAAACAGTCCTCCCTTCATGTAGTTTTCTTGCAGTGCGTGTAAAACGGGAATTCAGTTTCTTAATTACATCATTTCACGTTCAATAAACCTACGCATGCAGCAAACTGACGCATGAACCGCAGCTATCCGTTAAAGGAAGTAAAATATCATAAAAACCTGTAAGTAAAAATCATACTCCGTTGGCAACTACTAGCGTTGTTGGAAGCGATGGAAAATGCGTCTCTTTCCGGGTTGAAACAAAGTATCACATCAACGCAAAATATAAATGAAATTCCTCCCTGTTTTCGACAATAAAACAAGTGCACAATTAACGTTTACGAAAATACACCGCCTGTATCGGTTCGCCCATTTTTTCTTACATCCACGACTCACAGTGGCACGAGTTGGCGAATGGTTAAATAATCCTATTAAATCGCTATATACATTTTGTGTGCCACTTTGTGCCTAGAAATGGGTATTAGCTTTATATCAGCAAAACAGTAACTGTAACGCCTTAATATGCACTACACAAGAAGCCAATATCATGTCAGCGTTCCTACACTATATGCATTCTTAAACACTAGCAGCGCATTTCCAATCAGCCAATTGTTCTCCCCGTTCCAGTGTGTGACCGTGTGTGTTTGTTGAATAGAGTAGTTCACAATATTTTGCTTGTTACTGAGCGTACGCCTAGGTATTTTTCAGCATCTTTTTCCACATGCATTAGACTATGCGTGGCCATGGTTTTTATACACCGAGTATAACACCTGTCTAAAGTGTGTCTGTGTTTGTTGTACGTGCTTGAAGTTGAACATCAACTTTGCATTCTTAAACTTTTAAATGTAGTAAGCAATAAGGTAAAGATTTTCAGGAGCTAGCCGTTAGCCCTAGGTTGTGTGGCTGGAACCACCGTTTACCCACTGCAAACTTCCGAATGATCATCCCATGCGTTGACCTGAAAGAGAAGAGCGAAAAAACACAATCACCAATTAGTCAATTATATATTTTTAGAGATTTTTTTTATGAAAGATTGAGAAAAATCACTTATCAGCAATACACATATCATAAATGATAGTATTTATTGCATACAGTAACCATTGACGAAATTCAAATATTATTGAGTGGCGCCATCTGTTGATGGGTGACGAAACTGTAACCATGTTTCATCACTTTTTGTATCTTTTTGTGAAATTTCATCTAATTGTTAAACTTTAAATCTTGCCAAGACCAAGCCGAACGTATAATACGTTGAAAAAAATGTCCATGTTCAAGTGATCTACTTCCATATAAGGAACATCTTTTTGGAAAAGCGTGCTCACCTGACAAGCTCGACTGCAGTACCACTGGTTGCCACAGCCCGCACACACGAACTTGGCCTCCTGTTTCTTGCAGCCCTGACACTGTGGCACTTCGTTCTCGTTTATTTCGGCCCCGCGACGCTTGCTGCCGAGAAGAGAGTCTCTCTGACCCATATCATCGCCCTCGTCGATCACCAACCGATCGACACTGTCATCAGCTTCGTCGTCCTAGAAAGGAAATGGACAATTGGATTAGTTCAGCTGCGGAAATAAGGACCTTCATCACGAGATCTAGCGAGCAATAGCACGTACTAAGTTAAGATAGGAATCTCCCTTGAACAGATGCTGCTCGCGTAACCGCTGCAGCTGTTGCTGCTGCTGTTGCTGGGCGAGCAACGTCTGCTGGAAGTTGGACCCGACGACCGGTGTGATCGATATCTCGTTGATGTTCTTCGAGAGGTTCAGCCCGCCGGTGACGCTGTTCGTCTGCAGGTTGGCAAGCGCACCGGACGTCACGGTCGCGGACGACGACGACGCCTGTGAGTTCATCCGTTCCGGACCGGTAAGTAGCCGGGCCAGGGTGGGCGAAAAGGTGTTGATGTTCCCCACGGCAGCGGCAGCTGCTGCCGCTGCCGCCGCCGCCGCTGACGTTCCCGGCCGGGCAGCCGATTTGGTGAGAATACCATGCAACAGCGAGTTGGTGCTGGTGTTCACTGCGCTCAGATTGGCACCGGTCAGTGACCCGTTACCGTGCGCTGATGTACCACCACCACCGCCGCCCAGCACGTCCGAGTGTGCGGTAGAGTTCATCACCGGGTGCAGAGTCACCTCGGGTAGGGAAGCCTTGGAGAACAGGGAAGCCGACTGTTGCTGATGCAGGCCGCCGCTACCCGACTGGTGCTGCTGGGGAGACTGCTGCGGAGATGAGACGGTGTTAGTGACGGCCGCGGACGGATTATTGGACAGCAGCTGCAGGTTCGCCAGCAGGCTCTGCTCGTTCTGGCTCATCTTGGCAAACTGGGCCAGCACGTCTTTAAAGAACTGCTGGCTGCTGTTGGCCGCACCAGACGCGGACACCAGCGACGAGAGCAGGTTCGAGCCGCTCTGGCTCGAATCATTGCTCGAGGGGCGCGACGTCTGTGGAGTGCGGAATTCGCAGAAAGAGGAGGGCATGGTAAGAGACAGATTCCATGGCGGTGTGAGAAAGATGATGCAGATGGATGAAGTCAAGCGAACGTATTGTCATTAACGCAATAGAAAGATATGCTCAAAAGTTACCACTACAACCAAGATATCCTTAGCAACATGAGCTATGAGAATCTATCTTTCAACAGCATGTAGTTGCTAAATATCCGAATGTGTAACATGAAGCGTCTGCAACTCCTGTCCAGAAACCACCCGTACCATTTCAACCGGGAGGATTGTGTTCATGTAAGTGACATTACGTGCAGTTAGTGTTACAATTAGGTGCCCCGAGAGAATATTGCCGGTATCCAGTTTGCCAAAGATGAGTCAGAATGTAGCTGGTGCGTAGTTTTCCATACATGTTTTTTTGTTTAATTTTGGCCCAAAACGTCCCACCGACACCCACGGAAGATGTGACAAAGCAAACTCGTGTGTACATACCTCAGCCGCTGCCAGTAACTCCGAGATCCGATTCGCGACACTGTCCGTCGAGTTGGGACGCGCGTTTGCGGGTGACTTCCCGCCGGACAGCGCCGTCAAGCTAATGGCACCACCTTCACCGAACGCCGACGTACCGTTGTTGCCGGCATTGCCGCTACCGCCAACGTTCTTCAACCGTCGTCCACGGCGCGGCACATTCTCCGGGTGCTTCTGCCGGTAGTCCGCAATAATACTGCTCACATCCTTCCGCATACCTTGGCGGCCGATTTGAAGTTGCTGCTGGTGGTGATGGTGCTGCTGCTGGCTTGTGCTTCCACCCGAGTTCGTCCCACTGGGATGGTGATGGCCGTTCAGTAGTGCCTGCGATATAAAAATAGCATGGAGGTTAGTGTTTGCGCACAGAAGCGGCCCGCTGCAGGTCACCTACCGTTGTGGAGCTGCCGCCCGCTCCGCTCATCCCGGCCGACATGGCGAGATTGTTCAGGATCTGCTGGTGATTGCTGAGGACCGGTTTGGGCAGGATCTGACGCTGGATCTGAACGGCCGCTGCCTTCTCCTTCGCCACCTCGGCCGTGTTCATGCTGGCACGCGCGTTCAGGATCATGCTGGTCGTGCTCGACAGCGGTACCATCGTGACGGCGTTGTTGCTGCTGTTGAACTGCGACACGAAGCTGTTCGTGTCCTTTGCGTTTCGCTTGCCGGAAATGGCGGTGCCGGTCTGGACGCTGCTACTGCTGCTGCGCCGATTAGAGATCATGGTGTTGCCGTTGGTGGCAGTGTTGCCAGAGTGCGAGCTGTGTCCGTAGTGCATGCTGTTGGTAACTGATGCCGGACGAATTTCAACCTCCGGTGGGGGCGTTGGTGGCCGCGGACCCACGGAAGAGGAACGTCCCGGCTGCTGATGATGGTGGTTAATGTGCTGGCTACTCAGGTTCGACGAGTCCAGATGGCTGTACACGGACACCTCACCCAACCTGGTGTCCATAATACCGATCACGTGCTTGCGGCGGTTCAGCCGCAGCAAAATCTCCTCCTTCACCTTCTTCAGGTGTATCAGATTGTTCCACTGCAACTCCGTGTCGCGAATCATGTCGTTCAGTGTCTGTATCTCCTTCACGAGCTCATCCGTGTGACTCTGGATTTCGTCCACCGACGTGTTCTGCGTCGTCTCAATGTACTCGTTGACGACTCGGTCGTGCGTTTGATAGTTCGCCTCTACCTCCAGCTTCAGCTTCTTCGCTGGTTCCACCGGTTCGTCCGGATCCGCCGCCGCCTGACGATCCTGGTCGGTGTCCACCGAACGTCTGCGCTTTCTGCTCACCGTCTCCGATTGGTCTCGCTTCCGCGACAAGTTCAAACTGTCACCGTCGCGAGCCCTAGCAGTAGGCTTCTGTTTGGAGAGGTTCTGTGCCTGTTGCTCGACGACAGTTTCCTCCGCTTCTTCCTGCTCTCGTTTCACAACCTCCAGCGAGGAGGAGGCAGCAGCTTCCTGCTCCCGTTCGGTACGCTTTTGTTGTGCCTTCTTTGGATCGAGAACGGGCGTGGACGTGACAACGGTTTTATCGTGCATATCTACATCGCTTTCCTTCGATGGTGGAAGTACTGCCGGCCCCGTAACGGACGACCTTCGAGCCGGTGAGCTCTCGCTCAACCCAACCGGGGAGACCGATTTCCGACGTTCGTCCTTCGGTTGCTCCGACGTGGATGTTAAGTCGATTGCACTTGCAACGTTCTTTGCGACCGGTGGCGGTGATTTTGTTTGCCCCGGAGAAATGGTTTCGACCGGTTCGTCAACGTCCATCTGGAATGTTAGATCGTCGTTGAAATCTTTCTCGGCGCTCTTTCCTTCCTCGTCGCCTTCACTGCCATTCTGGTCCATGAAGTCATCGATACCAGCCATCACGTCGTCCGCTGTGGGCTCAGCAATAGCTTCCTTTGGCGATGGACTAGCTTGCTTCGCCCTCTTATCATCCACATTCTGTGCTTTACTGCTGGTGGAACTGCTTTCTTGGGTTTGCACTCCATCCGCACACGGATTTGTGGAGCTTTCCGTACCAGTGTCACTAACGATCTCTTCAGCAGCTTCCGATTTCTGCTCAATCGGTTCCGTACTGGCGGAACTGTTCACCGTCGGCGTGGTAGCTGTTACTGATTTCTTGGCGGAAGTGGAAGACGACAGTACCGACACGGCATCGTCACTCGAGTCGGCAATCTTCTCTGACACCTCGACTGCTGTTGCCGTCGGCATCTTGTCGTCTGCCGCACTGGACGGTGTCGTGCTGGAGATGGCGTTGGACGATTTTTCAACCGTATCGATCGCTTTTACGGCACCGCCGCTTGTCGCTTGCGCTTCCGCGAGGTCGTCGTCGCCGCCGGTATCTTTGGTTTCGTTTTGGCCGTCGGTGGAGCTGGCGTCGTCGTTGATGGTGGTGGTGACGTACGCCGACTTGTCGCTAGAATCGGACTCCTTCGGTAGGACTGACGTTGACGAGAGTTTGTGGATTTTGAGCGTCTGCTGCTGCTCCTGGCCGTGCTCCTTCGGCAGGGCGAGGACCGGTTTAAGATTGGTCGTTAGGTTGTGTATTTTAGTATCCGAACACACCACGAACGCATCGCCGCTGTCTTCCATACCGTGCATGCTTCGCTTGTTTAATCTAAAAGAAAGAAAGAACGAAGTTATCGATTAGTAAGAGTGATCATAATGAACGAGAAAGCTCAAAACGATAGCTTATAGTTAATGCAAGTTCATTTCCATTGCATAAGAAGAAAGGAATCAAAATTAACGCCAATTCATTGAAGCATCTGTCAGAGTATTGTTCTTGGGACGTATCGTCTAAATAGCTTTCAACCCATTCTTATAAACACTGCTAGACAAGGTTACGCTAGGAACAACAATTCCTCTAATTCGTCCTCCAGTGACTACAATTGATCTTTCAACACATTGACCCACTGACATTAATCAGTTTCAGCACTTATCCATCTGACTGACTTCTACCGACGTCCGACGTCCGAACAGTTCTAACAACACTCGAGGGCCCCTCCCAGGAATGCACACAACACAACTGCCTCTCCCGGAGGCTTTTTCGTGTCCTCCACCCAATGCAAAATCAACCATCACCAGGCCAGAGGGACCCAACAAGGGACACTTTGATCTACACCGCCTGCCACCATAAACACTTCCTATGGCGGGCAGATCCTTCACGCCAAGCCGCATCTTGCATGTGCCAACTGGTGACATGATTGGCGGACGGGATTGGCCGCGGCGACTGCAAATTCCATGCGCGTGCCAGCAACGAGGCCAACTTGATTAACATAAAAACGCACTCAACCGTACACAAAGTGAGGAGCGCGATGCTGGAGCTCATGTTCTCGGGGTTTGCAGTTTGCGAACGTTTTGCGATTTGAATATTAGCGAATGGCTCCGAGGAGGAAAAGGGGGCTCTACTGTGGTCGCGGGAGTGCATCCTCGCGTGGGAAACGAAGTAATCGCGCAGGTCTTAGGTACAGCCTAAGTTACATCACACGCTCGGTTCTCGCGGTGACCTTGCGGGAGGAGATTGCCTGAGCTGTGCGCTGCTGGGCTTAAGAGCGACACCCCCAAACGCTGGTTCCCCTGGGCCAGCAGTTCAACCAAGGACCGGGCACGGGGAGGAGGTTTATGAGCGTTCCACCAACTGACACACTTTCGGGAACGATCGTGCTGCTCTCGGTGCCGTGCCGACTTTACGACTTTACGTACGGCAACTCCACGCCGACGCTATTTGTGGAGCCAAGCCAATAAACCATCCGCATCGAACGCATATCCCTTTGTGACCTCGATCGGTTCGCATCGGTACGGACGGCTTTCTTGGAAGTGTTTTGGAATCGTGTTTCGTGTGGCACCCGTTCTAAGTCGTGTGTACGCTTGTTCTCTGCTCTTACGTCGGACAAAAGTGGCTTAGCTGAAGGTAGCAGGCCGCAAGCCGCTGACAAACCCGGGTGGTGTGTGCTTTGCACGAGGTCACGTGGTACTGGAACGCCTCACCAACTTCGCACCCCGCTGCTGCCGTAGCTGCTGCAGTGGAAACGATCGAACGCTGCAACCTTGGGGAGCATTTTGTTCCACCTCGTCTAAATCGGTTTCCCCTGGAGGCGACCCCACCATCCGCGGCTAGCGAGCTAGGGTATGAAGATAGGGCATGGATTATCGCGCTCGGTCCCGGTTTGAAGCCGGGTTTGGAGGAGGTAGTATCCATCCGTCTTCTTGGTGCGCTTGGAGTGCAATTTTAATAGTACACAACAACCGCGCGGCACGCGGACTGTTACATGTCTCTAATGCCTGCCATCCAGTGCTTTGCCGCGGTTGTTGCTGCAGGCCTCTCGCACTCGCCACACACTAGAGCGAACCATTCACCCGCCCCACCACCGGGGCGAAGGTCCCAAACGCCTCAAGGGCTGTGCGCCAATTGAAGCGTACTCCCAAGAACGGGCATTCGATTAGACAGGTTGGTGCAGCAGCTGAAGGCGATCGTATTACCAACCGTGGCCTGGCCATGGCGGCGCATGCCCATAAACTCGTGTGCCCACATTGCCACCGATGCAAAGGAAGATGCAGGGGGCACTCGCACACGCGCACGCGGTCTGGAAAAGACAACTTCCGATGCGATGAAGTCATGCGTCGACGGATTTTCTCCGCGCGGAGTTGACAGACGGAGCCGTGTGCTAGCGCTGGCGACAGTGCACCGCCAAGTCCGTGGCATTTGACGATCGCGCGTTACCACTGCAGTGTGTGCGAGTGAGAGAGCGCGAGAGTCGCTCCGTACTCACACACACACACCCCCCACAGAAAGGCCCCCTCGGCCCGGTAGCCTCGACATAGAGCGCAATCTAAGCACCACGGCGAAGGTTATCGAGTAGTAGTGGCGCACGGCACACAACGCAGCACACAGAACAGAAGGTTTACTAAGGTGTCGACCGTCGACCGGCCGGGGGAAGGTTAGAAAGATGGCAAGGCGATGATCGGTTTGTGGTTTATAGCCACTCGCCGGGTAATTGTTACTGCCGCTGATCACGTATCGGCGAGATGAAGAGTGTAATTGGCGTGGCATTTAATAGAATGCTGAATGCGAGAATGGCTACATTACGGAGCGCGCGGGACTGCAGTCCGAGTTCTTCTCCAAACTTTAGCCACCTCGCAGACTACCCACACCCAAAGCAGCCGCGTGCAGACATCGACAACTTCCCGCTCCAACATCCAAAACGCATCCGGTTTACGCGTTTTGTTGGCACAAACGTGATGCATCGTTCTCCGCGACGGACTTCAGCGGTGCGTGTGTTCGTGTGCGGACTGACTCTGATAAGAAACTTTGTAAACATTGCGAGCTACCGTGCGGAAAGCGAGCTCCACCGAGGGGACTAGCGCGAGCGCAAGAGAAAACAAAGACATTTCTTCATCCAATCGGAGAGCGGTGTTCGGGGTGTTTGAGACCGCCGGCGCTGGAGAGGTCGATACCGACACGTTGCGGCACTCTTGCGCTGTAGCGCGCACGTATTTGGAAGATTCGTATTGTGATACGGCACCGGACGGCATTCGGAAGAAGTCAGAACGACCCAAGGTTTCGAACGCCCCGGAGACAGTTTGTGGTCTTCTTGAGCGGGGTAGATACCTACGAAATGGCACGCTTGTCCCCGAACGTGTGAGTACCGTCAGCGCCATTATCCGCACTGACCTCATTGAGTCATGCATGCAGCAGCGCGAAAGTTACGCATTGATGGACACACCGTGCGGTTGACGTACGCGATGATGTGCGGCTCTTCTTCCGGCGACCGGCAGAACAAACCGCGACGGACGGGCCTTCTGTAGCCTTCGCCGAGTGTCCGGTATAATTGTGTGTGCGGTGTGTGTGTGTCTGTCAGCACAAACCTCGAAACCGGGGGGCCGGCGGGCTGTGTCAAGGCTACGTGCATAAAATGTTGAACCAACCCCCACCACCTGTGGTATACTGTTGTACCGAACGGGCTCTATCTCGCTCTCTGTGTAGCTTGAACGCCGTAGCATTGTCTGTGGCCATGTCTGATCTTGTTCAAATATCTATCGCGCGATACTAACGATCCGCGTTAGAGTGTGGATCAACTCTCGATGCTATCATAGTTGTTATCCAATGTTATTTAATAATGGTTTAGAGGATGTTCAAAAATAATCTAATCTCTAAGCCTATCTCATAAAAAAACATAGTATAGGGTTCACTAACCCTCTGGATGTACTAGATCGAGCCAATCGTGTTTGACAGCTGTCAAATTAGACCAATAGATCTATGTTCCAAGTGTTTGAGACCGCGCATAGGAAGAGACTTCACAAACAACCCGCCTCGCCACATACATCATAGTGAAATGTATCTTTGCGTGGGGGACAAACTCTTCTGACGTTCGGTAAACAAAATCCTCCGAAGGTCACGTGCAATTTCGAGCCACCACCTCTCGGTAGAAAGTGCCGCGATGATGCACGGCAAACAGGGAAGATCGCAGCGGTGTGTGTCCAAGGATGATCCACCGCGTACGCGGAGAGGAGAACGGCGAGAACCGGCGCTCATCGACGGAAGCACCCCGTGTCTCAAGGATATGTTTGTGGAGCGTTTGTGTGTGTGTGTCCATGTGAAGAGCGAGCGGTGGCCTACTTTTGCGCGTCGGTTGCAGCAATTGAAGGACTAGTGAGAAGACCTTAGAAGCCTGCTGGCGGCGGTGGCGGCGCTGAGGTCAGAGACTGCTCAACCCGCTCGCGGAAAGCTTGCATGCCCTTCTTGGCGATCTTAATTCCTCTGCGACTGCTGCCTTCGGTGAGAACCACCAGCACCTGGTGTGGGCGTCCGGAGGCCAACACCGCGCCGACGACGTGTTGACCTCATCGATCATCAATAGCCTCACACTGCACACCCACCCACAACAACTCGCGGAGCCCTTCTTGCAGTTGGAACTGCCTCCCTCCACGCAACGTCCACAGTCCAGCACATAATAACGAGCCCCAAGTGGTTCATTGAACGTCACGCCGCCGTACCAGGCAGCTGTCCGTCAAAGCCGCCGGCTGCTCGCATGCAGACTACCCACAGCACGCTCCGAAACTGCATATATGCTGCGCCGCTGCTCGACCGGCCTCCAAGTGGCGTCCGAGACTGGAGCGGGTGGTGGTTGTGTCGCGGTTGGCCTTAATTTGGCTTTGATTGGTAGAAGGTCGGCACTTTCCGGCCAACCGGTTAGCCGGGCCGGCCTCTTGCCGCTGTTGCTGGGTCACTCGGTAACTGGACACGGGGTCACGGGTGCTTTCGGCTGGACCACCGCTGCACTTGCACCGGTGACCGGCTGTGTGTGTGTGTTTTTGTCTTTCGCTTGCGCCTACCTTGCGGGTCCAGCAGTGTTGGCAAGGAAACGGAGCGGAGTACTGGACAAATAATTGTGTCACGCTCTCGGTGCTTTATTTCCAGCCAGAACACACTAGAACACAAACCTGATTCTATTTCCGGTGCCACCAGAACCCCTCCCTCCCCCCTCCCCATACTCGGGGGAGGATATGGGTTACTTGAAAAGTGGAGCAAAAGTTTTGCCCGAAGCGAACCGATCGATCGATGCGCACTTCTCTTCGGGGTTTTTGGAATATTCAGTTCTCCCAACGTCAAACGATTCTATCCCGGCGCCGCTCGCTGGGGGGAATGCGCCTAACTCATTGGAAATTAAGATCAGATCTGGCGTGTCGTTCGCACCCGGGGTTTGTGAGTAACTTCTGGTCCACGAGTATCGTGCATCACACATGCGGCGCCTCGTATCTGGCACACTGTACCCGAGTTGAACTTTCCAATCGAGCGTCCGCGTACGTTGCGCCGGCGAGTCGTGATCTCCGTTCTACGTCTGTTTTATTATGCAATTTCCAGGGCGCGGAAGAAACTAGAGCATGTTGAGTGTGTGTTACGAGTAACGAGTCTGGGTTATTGAATCATCGCAACCAGCTGCAACATGTTGAAGATCGCGAAAGGAGATGCTAGTGACATCCATCGGCAAAGGAGGGTTGAATCTTGAGATACATTAGGCAGATAGATGATAGGCGAGGTTTTATATCCAGAAACTTGCTAAGAAGATCTAGTTTCAGTCAGGTTATGACGTTTCAAACATTGGAAAAGATAGTCACACTGTTTCATAATAGTTACAACATTATACTAAGTGTAAATTTCTAGCATAAGTCGCTAGAACGTCTTATCAAGTGGTCCATTTTTGCATTCATTTATTATCATTGGACAATTGTTTATGTGAAGTGTAGTCCATCATCTATTCCACTCACGCCTTTGCCATCTGTTTGATATAAGATTTAACAGCTTCAAACAGTATTATATTGTTACACCTATCACTCAGTGTATCTCAAAAATAGAATATCGTCTGGTGATCGTCCTTGGCTGCTTCCACGGACCAAAACAGATATGTTGACATTTTCTGCAACGCGCTCGGCCTGTGGAATGCGTAGCCAGAACGAATGCGTGCACTCCATTTAATCAATTATTTATGATTTGCAAACCGCTTCTCTGCAAGTTAATTTCCACACTCCACAGGCACGGCCGCCCCGCGCACATGCACTAGGGGGAGTCGAAACTCAAACCGGCGATACTTGCAGAGCAAGCAACACATACATACGGAAGCGACGATACCCACAACGATAGGTGAAGGTAATTAAAATTTATACCTTTTCGACAACTGGTTCCAGGAGGAACACATTCCACCCGCGCCATTAAAAACGTACCGAACGTCTTCTGGCCGCAGCGGCAGGGCAGCGGCGCACCAGCGACATTTGAATCTTTGAAACCGCTCATCATGCCGCCTCTCTTCTTGTGCACACCTGTGCATCACCCACACCACCCACCAAACACCATGCGTCTCCACCGAAACCGGATACGGTGGTGTGCGGCGCTGTGTGTGCGGTGCACGTGTGCAGCAACGAGCGCACGGTAGCTTCTTGCATTGGCAACCGTACACAGCTGTTGCCATACAGCGACGCGAGTCGTGAGTCGTGACCTTGAAGGCAATGCAGCTTCCTGAGCGATTGATCCAATGCCAGATATTGACGTTTAAGACAACGTGAGCACTCTGGATTTCTGGAAGTATCGCAGCACAACACTTTGAGCAATAACTAACTCTATAGGAATTGTCAATATCATAGCTTACGTCAAGATATATCAAAATAGTCTACAGCTCTTGGCTCCTTCAAGATTCTGCTGTAGATTATGAGATATTGTACAAAATAAAAGCTACAATAAGTTAATCTAATTTAGGCATCTCTTGACCTTCACTTGAACATCCAATATGTCTACAGTGCGCAAATTCTTAACCTAACATTCTGCCCCCACAAACGTTTTCCTTGGCATGTTCCTGGTTGTATTGTGTGCTCAGTATTGTGTGCGGCACTGCGATGGGTCCAAACAAGCTGTTGCACTTGAAGTTACATAAGCTCCCCTTCTCGATACTTCAAATCTCCCCGTCAAAATCTAACAACCTGTTGCATTCTATACTCTGCAGCTGCCGCCGTGCCTCGCCATTTCCTGGGGGTTTTTATGTGCCTGCTACTATCGCGCTCTTCTTCGTGTTTAACCTTGCGTGATAGAACAAAAATCTCGTTCGTCTTGGCTCGCGCAGGCACCTTAGAGACGGGTGCATACTAACCGTGCTACTACTACTACTACCACCACTCACATCGGCCCACTGTGCTCCTCCCCTCGCGGATGGGAGACGCGCTCGAACCGGACACCCGCGGCCGACAGCAGGGCCGGGCGAGACACGGGGAGAACTCGTTCTAACCATTCGTAATGACGATAATGCATTCTTCAAGAGGAAAGAACACGCTCACAACCTCCCTGCCCCACCGGCGACGAAGCTCATCTTGTGAGCAGCAGTGGCCTTGCGCAAAGCTGCGGTCGTCGTCGTGTTGAGAAATTGCACAGGAAAAACCTCCCTTTCGCTGCTCCATTGTTGCAACCGAAGCTGACCGATGATGATGATGATGATGTTTTCGTTTTACGCTCACGGCGGATGATATCGAGTTGAGATAACCGCATGTAAACACAACCCCCATCGGTGGGAAAAAAGCGGAACTATAAGGGCACAGCGGCAGCAGCAGCCCGCGTTGATGCGATGATCTCTAATCCCCCGTTCTAATCCCCCCCTAAGAAGAGCTCAAGATTTGCTCCCGTGCCGATCATGAACCGTTGATCGCAGAAGGTCGACTCTCGCTTCACCCCCAGCTGTTTTTTATGGGCTTTGCGGAAGGGTGTGCTTGGGATGATCTCCTCTGGGTGATCTCCTCTGCGAATGTTACATAAAGCCCGTGGAGGCCACGACACGGAACTCCGCCACGCGGGGTCGATCGCGCGCGGAAAAGGTTGCGAGATGCATCATATACCTAGCTATAATAAACCGCTGTAGCAAGCAAGAACCAGGAAAGGCAATCACCGAAGAGAGCAGTAGCGGCAAGGGTATGCGCATTAGAATACGTTTATGGATCGGTTCGCTAAATGTAGGCAAAGAGATACCGATCGAAAATTTGCGCCCCGGTATGATCTTCTTCCAAGGCGCACGTGCCCGTTTTTAGTGCCGGTTGAATAATGCATCCACTCACTGGAAATGGAGCCGGTCGTTGCATGGCCGCATCTTCTAATTCTGTTGCGCGTCGGAAGCGATAGCAGGCTGGATCCTCCGCGTCCATTGCCGCGCACCATTTTCGAAGAATTCGCTCCTCGCCCCAACGCCACCACGTTTTTCCCAGGCGTGCCACGTCTAATCCATGACTGCCGCGTTTTTCCCACGAACGGAGCCCCTGCCTGCGCAATTGCCACAAATAAGTACACACACACACTAACACTCTCTCTTTCGCTGTACGTTGACCATTGTTTTCGCGAAACAGCGCCCCTTATCACTATCAGCAGATCAGGTACAATCTCTGACGCCCCTTGCTGTATGGTGTAGCGGCGCCGCGTGGTTAATCGGTTTGTGCGAGAGCGGCGTCGTGTTGAGTTTGACGCCATCTTGCCATCGAACTTCGAAGACGGTGCGAGACGAGAGCAGATCGAACCGGACGCTGGCGCGCGTTCGGCGCAGGTAGATCGGTTTCGTGCGAGATTGAAGTCGAACCGTGGAGTGACTACCCTCAGCGATGATTGATTGCGGTGTGAACTCGGGCGAACACGATATGGAAATTACACGGACACCCTTTCTTCCGTGGTGCAAACCCATCACGCTCAGTTCGCCCGCTGATCGAGATCAGTTGAGTGGCGAAAGGCAAATTGTAATGGGATGATCATTATCAGCTAATCATCGTGGAGCATAATAAAGGGGGATCTTCAGAGCTTCAGATTTGATCCGGCTAACGAATCAGTTGTCGAACTTCTACCCCGGCAAGTATTTCTGGCTCCGAGGAGGCAGGTGTTCCGGAACAAGCGGGCATGCAACACACAAATCCACACAAATTGAGATGTATGACCGGGTGAAGGAGAGTCATGAAAACTCTATTATCGGACCACCTTTATCGACACATGCACATCGTACACAAAGGCCCTAAAACTGCACCTACCGACCTGTGCGCTGATCGTTCTACTGCCATACCGACCGATCGTGCCTCGTTCGGACAAGTTAAGACGCAAAAACCTATTCTCGGCCGTGTTTTTACGATCCACCCTTAGAACCCACACCCTTACGAAACGTAGTTTCGCCTTCACCAATAAAACGCGGCTGCACTCTCAGTGGTGCTGCAGTTTGCAAGACTTCAAACTACACTCCTCGCTCCCCACTGGGAGCACCCGCGCACTGGGGTTGCGGAAGAGACAGCAACAGTCCCGCGGGAACATGGGCCGCGGGCGCAAAAATGGCGAAATTTGCAACGCTCTCACCAGCGCCGTTTTAGCCGATGACTCAAACAGTGAGCCGTGGTACGTACGGGGCGATAAATAACTCCCGCAGTAACACTACCCACCGTGCAGTGCCTAGGGTTCGATGCTCTCCAAACCTCTCGCCGAAGCGGCAGGCGACAGGCATCGGATTTAGATAAGCTTTTCGAGAGCGGAGTTCTTGACGGGGAGAGATGTTGGCGGAGATGTAGCTGTGCTGTGGAGCGGAGCGTGCGCAACACATGGCAACAGTGCAGCTTCCTCATCCGATGACATAAACAAAGCGCGGGCGGCGGCCCGGAGGATCGGTATTGGCAAAAAGGGCTGCTACTGTTGGGATGAACTGGGTGTGGGCAGTTCATTTGCCCCACTTAAAACTCATTGAACGGACAGCAGCTGCTACTGGTACTGCTTCGGTCCCCAAGATCCAAAGAGATCTACAGCAGGATCGGAGGATCAGGCGGTGCGTTCGGTTTGCAGCAATGAATTGAACTTATTCATAGCCCCCGCACCGGGCCACGTCCGCCAGTCATAACTCACTGCTCCATATTGCGCGCGAGCGTATTGAGGTTAGTCAGCACCAGCAGCAGGAAGATTTCAGCGAAGAAGCGAGTCAATATGCGCTATCGAATGTGCCGCTTTGCCTGAAGTGGTAGTAAATAAAGACGCGTAACCGATGGGTACGGGAAAATGGGACATAATGTATGCACTTTGACAGGGTTTTATTGGCGTGTCACATCTCCATGTCATGTGCGAAAAGACACTCGGAATCGATGGCAGATGATGTCTGATTTCCGTATACAAACGTCCAAAGATTATCTTATTCGATACAAGACGTGTAACAGTAGCTAACTTCATGAGAGTCCTAAACATAGCTTGAGTTAAGCTAAGTTTAAGCCAAACGTCAAAGTCAAGTTAAGTATTATCTCCGATCCAGAATAAAAACAAGTACTTGTAACTAAATGCACCACACTCGGGATATGCACCAAGAAAAAAAACACATGGAGAAGACTGATCTTCCGATCAAGATATTGCGACTCATTGAGCGTGCGCGTGCTGACCGGATCACCGTCGTCGCCGCCGTCGTCCACGTCCGGTAAGATTTCGTAACGCATGATCTTGTTTTTCTGTTCTCCCTGCATCACTTCCCGCCCGATCGGACACCTCGATCCAACATCCCCTCCAGAGACTGTAGATTGTTTAGTCTATTCTTGGGTTCAGTTAGCCCGCTTCGTTTTCCATTGACTGCAGCGTTGGAAAAGCTCGTTTGGCGGTGGGTGCTCCACCCGGTTGGTTGCCGATCGGAAATAGGTCAGTAGCGAGGAGTTGGCCCATCCCACTGCCACCACCCTCGACTCGCTTAATTCTATCTCACGATCATCGGCCAACGGCAAGAACGGATGGCGGCGTTGACTAATGACAGGTAACAGCAGCCAGCGACGTCGACGACGACGACAGACTTGGACACTGGACTTGAACCGTATCTCCAACCGTCCCTCGCCCCAAGGTTCTGTTGTCGTTTCCGTCTCGCTCCCTCCACTCGCTGGCGCGATCGCGATCGCAGCAAACGCTCCGCTCAAGGTCGGCGCTGCACACAAGTACTTACGTAATGCAATGGCGGCGTGTGGCGTGTACCGGCAGCCAAGGGCCTCCTCCGCTGGCCGATGGTCACGAGGCCACCCCGATGTCGGCGTAGCGATGGTGTTTTGCGCGTACCACCCACCCACCCGCCAGTGGATTCGTGCCTCAGTCCCGACAACCGGAAAAGTATGCATGAAGCGGTCCGTCAAGCGGTCAGCCCCGGGACCGAAGTTGTCATCCCAAACGGCTCTGCCACCCGCATGACTGAGGGCTTTTTATTCCAAGGGGATGCATGGGCGGGCAAGAGTGCCGATGTGTGGTCTGGAACAAAACAATTGCAAATGCACACACGCACCCCTCGCCCTAGCGGCGAGAACGTCGAAACGCAATAAAAATCAGCGACTCATCAATGCAAGGTTCTCTCTGAAGTTTGGAGCTCTGGAGTAGATCGGGGACTTCGTGTCTACCACACTAATGTGCGTTCGGTTGGATTTAGTTTTTTGAATTCTAGTAGATTTGGTGGATTCCACGGGACGACACTTTTGTTCTTCGTCTCTTTGACTTCTCCCCTATGCAATTAGAGCTTCCAGCACACAAGAGTCGGCGACTATTTGCCGATAGTACGTGTGTAGTCGTGCAGTTTTGCACGACGATCAAGTGCCGTTCGCACTTCAGCTCACCTTCACGGGTTCGAGTTCTTCGAGTGATTCTAGCTCCACCGACACCTGGTGGTGGTGGTGGTAGTGTCAAATCGCGTTCCGGAACACGAACCCTGCGAAGAAAGGGAGTGTGAGGCCGCCAGTTGACCACCAACACCACTAAAACCCATGCACAATTCATCTTCCCCGCGTGAAGCAGCGCGATAAGCGAAAAACTAAGCGCACACACACAAAGGGCCCAAGTTCGTGAGACGGAGAAGGGAACGCATCATGCAGGAAGAACGCTCCGACGGTTGGGTATTTCATTAGTGTTCTTTGCCCTCGAGGCTGCGTAATTGCAGGCACCTTTTCTCCCCCGACATGACGACCCGCGGCGATCGTGATAATGCAATCGTATCGTGCTCCCCCGTCAGGTTCCCAGACGTGGAGACTCGTGGAAGTCTCCTGCTACAGCGGAAAACAGCGGAAAAGGTCACCGTGCAGGGCCACCGGCGGAAAAACCACTACCACTTCCGCAAGCAAGCGCCGGTTAAGATTCATCTCACGCTCGCACTTGCGCCCACTGCGTGAAGAAGTCAGGCCTAATTATGGCGATAAGAGCGGGTGATCGATGCTCGCGATTGCCCATTATGCAGCAATCTAGAGATCAGGCCCAGCGACGGTTTAGTTAATCAATCAAGAACTGATTGTGCGGTTCAGTGTTTGCGAATGGCGCGAATGGATGCGGTTCACGTCATCACGCGTACAAGAAAGTACGCCGGGGCATACATTCCTCAACGCTCACTGCGTTCCCGATACAATGGCGGTGACGATTCATCATCCAGCAATTCCCGACTGCTCTCCCACGTTCAACAGCTGCCACGGCAACTGTTAGTCACCAAGGCATTGTGGATATAGCGATAAAAGACATTAAAAATAGTACGTGATGGAAGAAATACCAGTTTACTCAGTGTGATTTTGGCTTTCCAATTTGTTGGAAAAAAAAATCTCAGCAAAATTTGCTTCTTAAGCGTCATGTTGCGTGTCTGGTTAGTTGTCAAACTTAATCATCACTGGCTTACAGTACAGCAAATACTTATCTCGAATTAGAGTAATCGAGATAAATTATCAAAATACTATGAATTATCTGTTGTTGCATGGTTTTACAGCACAATTTGACATGTAAATGTTCGACAGTTCTTCGCAGTCATCTGGAAAGACCCATAACCAAATCAGAACCAAGCAAATTGCTACTGTTATCATGAAGCAATCAAGAATTAATTATAGGAAATTGAAAATCTGCAAAAATTCGTAGAAAACCCAGCAATTTCACCCGAAATGCATTTAATTAAGAAGTCACTCTTGCTGGAATCCCTCATCGGCCCACCACCTGAAGCATACAAACGTCAACGCATTTCGGAATTCATATTAATGGCGAGCAGAAAGGTGCGTAGGAGAAGCGAAACCAATCCCGGACGTACCTAGCATTCCGATGCACTGCATATGCGCCGTACAGGTCGTACTTCATGACTGCAGGCACCACTGTAATTGATGTGGAGAGCGCACACAGGACGAGGAAAAGGGTGCATGTGCAAGGGAGACAGAGAGAAGGAGCGCGCGCATTCGTGTCCAACAGGAAGAGAGTTGCGTGGGATGAGATGACATGGAAAAAAACATGACATGAAATGTAGGGCGCAGCATGAGCTTTCCCACACGCAATAAGCACCGGGCGGCGTTGTCATGGCGACCGCCAGGTGCGGTGGATGATTCTTTCGATGGACGATGGAGCAGCCCGGTACTTTTGGACGTGGGAGAAAAAAGCCGGCGGGATTATTGTTGCGTGGAAAATTCCCGGAGTTGGGAAATGGCATCGAGTGTTATTTGAAATACGGAAAAAGTGTATAACCAGGATACGCGATATAAATTGCAGGAAAATTAATAATGGTGCGACGAGGTTGCCATGTAAATTTCACAGGAATAGTGCGACTTCATTTCATAAAACGGTTACAAAAAAAAGCATATCGAATTTTTCATTCGAGCGCTGCTAGCTACCTTGTGTGCGGTTCTGTTCGTCCCCCCGGGACGCTGCTGAGGGATGCAATTTTTTAACGCTTCGTGTCGTGTTGGCAGACGTGTGCCCTGCTTCAAACGCTCGGTGATGGTGGGCTGGCCCCATCAGACAGTACTGAGAAGTTACTGCATCTCCACCGCACGGTGCAGCAACAGCAGTAGCAGCAATAAACACTTGCACTGACCGGGCGAAAGTGTGGGATCCTGTTTCGCTTCTATTTCAGTGTAGACCGAGCGACAGAGAGTTAATTTCTACGGCCTTTTTTCGGTAGGTTTGTTTTTTGCTTTGCTCTTCCCAACAAACCCGAGATCCCGCCGCTGTGCACTTCCAAACCCACGGTTTGTTCTTCGGTTTTTCTCTCGATTGCGCTAATGATTTGGCCGCCTGCCAGAAGAATGTGGGTTCTCAAGCTACGGTGTGCTCAACTTCAGCATGATGCACTAGAGCTCGACACGGTATTTGGACGGTGTTGGGTTGAGAATTACAATTTTTATCGATTTTTTACTACAAAAAACTCGCTTCACACTTGATTTTTATACTCGAATTGGCTTGATTTATAAATAGCAATGATCACTAGTATGGTAACGCACGGTATTCGTTCACTTTTATATTCTTCCGCATTTATAGAGTGTTTGCAACACACAGTTTCATGTTTGGGGAAACTGAAAATATTATAAAACATTAAGCATGACACATATATATAGCCATTTTTCTCAAACGCTCACTTGGCACATTCTTTACTTCCCAGTCGCACCGAGCACTAGAAAATCGCTCTACTATGCACTTGTTTAAGCGCGTTTATCACTGAATCAACCCCTAAATGCACACCCTCCCTCGCTAGGTTGGGCTTTCAGCAGTATTATTGGCCCCACACTTGCGACACGCATCGATCACTGCTGTGTATGTGTGTGTCTGTGTCACTGCAATACACATCAACAATCATCACTCAAAAATGTGCAACAAATGCGCGTTCTTATCAGCTTTCCTTACTATTTCCACGTCACTTGTATGCTTGTTCGTCTCGCCCTTCGTTGTTTGCCTTTCTATTAAAAGATCTGCACACAACGCACACTCACACACACCCAGGCTACAGGTCGGACAAAACTTCATCGCAAAATAATCCCAAAAATGCACACAACTTATCCGATCGTTCAACCAGCAAACCTCCCCGTGAGCTGCGGGCGGCGGCTTAATTTGAAGGGGATGTTATTTTTGATCGGTTTTTGTTTTGCTCCCACTGTCCGTTGTCTCGTGGGGGAGAGTGGGAGGGGCTGGTCGAAATTATCAACAACTGTGACTGTGTTGTTTTCGGTGTACCTTTTTCACCCCCACACACGCACACACACAGACACACACGAGTGCAATCGGCGAATATCTGCGCGCTGCTGGTTGCTCGTCGTCTCGCGAGTGGGCCGCGGTCCGCAGATGCCGACGGTTGCACAGTGACTGAGAACCGGACGGGCCTGCGACCCTGCTGAGAGCCGCCCACCGAGATGGCCCCGGACTCGCGCTCGCCGTCGAGTTCGTCGAGCTGTTGCGCGCTGGCAAAAGGTTACGCACCGCCCGGCGAGAGCACTTGCTGCGAGAGATGCAGCGTGGCGGCGGCAGTGTAGCCAAAGCAGCAGCAGCAGCAGCAGCAGCAGTGCGCCCGGCAAGAACTAATGGCTCGAGGTTGTCCACACCGCGCGAGAGCGCCGCGAAACGTTCGGCAAAAGGGTTTCGATGCGAATGAGAGAGCGCATGTTCGGTGCGCTCTCTCGCTCTCTTTGCCTGTGGCTAGTAGTGCAACCTTCCCACACGTTCACTGAGAGCGGGTGGGGGGTTGAAGTTTTAGTGCACTGCACCCCTTACCAAGTGTTCTTGACACTGCACCCTCTTTGCACGAGGGAGGGCTCGCTCGGCTCTGCGATGGGGCAGTGTTTCGTGGAAACTCTGAATCTAGGCATCAGGAGGTTGCATCCCATATGGCACACACACACACACACTCGGGTTTGGTTCGATGCAACAAATGAAAATGACATGGCGCACCGAGGAGACCGAACGGACGGAACGGAAGCCGTTTTTCATGCTAATTTTCCGATGCGAATTTATCAGGCTTCGGTGAATTCCTGGAAAAATATGCCATTTGTAATATGGACAAAGGAATATAATTCCAAATGATTGTTATATGGATTCATTCGCGAGACTCCCGCAGATTGCCAATATGAATGATTGATAGGAATTATTAATGTATAGAAAAGATTCACGATTAAAATAAAATATGGATTGGAATTTTCATATTGAGATCGTTCATGTTATACTTATTGGCTCCAGATCGCTCCATGATTGAAGTACCTCAATGGTCTACTGCTTAGGGCTATGGACTTATACTGAGCAGGCACGAGTTCAATTCCCCACTTTCAAAAAACTGTATCATAACATTTACTTCTGTTAATCAACAACATGTATGAGATTCGCAGATTACTTTAATCGATAATGATTTAATATTAAGAGCATCACGGTACTTGCCCCCTCTTCACAATCTTTTGGCTGCGCGTCTGCTGGCAGACATCTCGATGATCATCTTTCAGTTGGGGCCAGCCCACAGCAGATCGACGATCCAGCGCACTGTCAAAACAACCCCGTCCCCTGTGATGAGAAGTGTAAAAACATAAAACTTTGACCTTCTTCAAAGCACTTGTGCATCACACCTCACACGCCATGGGTCGTGTTGCTGCGAAACCGAAAGGGAGCAACACAACAAAGCACGCTCCCGAAAGGGCACACGGGCAGCAGCCGAAGTGGCACACACCACATTTCGCATCTCTTACGGACCCCGCGCGGTTGATGGCGTGCTCAAAACGCACACCCCTTCGGAGTGCCCGTCGACAACTGTCGAGCACGGACCCATCCACAACAAAGTGTCACCCACCGTTGACACATCTTCTTCTGCACGCCGGCACAGCCGGAGACGATTGTAGGAGGTCACCTTGGAAATATGCGAAAGCGAAGGTGAGGCGCGCCTCCGAAGATCAGACACACACTCTTCGCCAAACACCACCCGAAGGATGATGACGAAAGACACGGGTTGACCTCTTTTCTACCACACCCGCCCCCCCCCATTCGCAACGCGTGTGGAGGTGTGCGCTGAGCCCACACGGAGCCTACAGGGTTTCAAGGACTTACGGCGAAGCCTGCGAAGTGGATTAGAGGATTGGTTGACTAGCTGGCGGAGGTGGAGAAAGGAATAGGAACGCAAACACTCCTTCCAGTGTCGTTCACCACTAAGAACTTGGCTGGGGAGGTGTGTGTTTAAGTCTACTGGTTGGGATCTACTTAGTATTGAAGCGACAGGGCTGTAGATGTTTGACTAAAGACTAGTGCATACTATTGTCAAGGTCTAGAATTTGTTGACTTGCCCGCACACACAGTACAACCCTGCAATTGTGCGCGAGAGGTAAACGGCGCGAATCAATAGGTCAACTCTGCCGTAGCGATGGGCGAAAAGCGATGGTTGATGTTACAGACTCACGACCCGAGAACTAGCGTGCTGTAATAGATATTAGAGAATATCCACAGACTGGCTGGTAAGATGTTTGGAAGGTACATACATTGGGCATATCTGTGGTATATTTATGAACGATTTGTTTGTCTAATATCTGAAGATAGACCTGAGATAGACGCTGAGACGATCTCAGAGTGTAGTTAGTTTTGAAGAATACGACCGTCGTATGATTCTCACAAGAAGCGTTGAAGATCAAGCATGTCCTCACGTCACTTGTAAGCATCCTTGTATTAAATTTGAAAACTTATGACTCAAAAGATGTTACTATATAATTTCCCATATTTACCTCAAAACTGCTTCTTCAAATCGCAATCATGCTGCTGATCATTCTGCAGCCCATCACTATTTTGCACCGAACCGCACGGAGACACCACGGTCGAGGACGCCGGGGCCCGGTTGGATGGTTGGCAGCTAAGAGAGCTAACTCGGAGCCACCCGTGGTCGCCCGCCGATGGCCACGGTCAAGCCTAATCGCAAAAGAGAACGGAAAAGACGTACGAACGTCAACGGCAGCGGCACGTATGCGGCTATGACATTGAATGCAAATGCAAATGCTAAAGCTCTAATGGTTACATCCGCTCGGTGGCTGCGATAGCGCCGCGAGGAGGCGATCCACGGCCCCTGAAGAGACTGTGATCGTGGATTTTGATTGTTGCGTTAGAGATGCTGGAAAGTAACACGCGGATCAGTTCGCAATGGGGCAAAAAAAAAGACTCGAGGTTAAAGGAGAGGTGATGCTACTCGCAGCTTGATCGATCGATCGTGTGCTGATATCGCTGGGTGTGGGAACGGTAGTGAGCCGGTGGAGACTCTGCAGACACGGACACAGAAGAACCAAACCTTAATTATGATCCACGAAGCGACGAAGCGACGCATCACGCGGAGAAAAAATGTCCTCTGAAAGTCACAAAATTTTGCACGGCCAACAATGTCATCGCGGATCGCCCCCAACCGACAACCAAACCGTGACCAATCCAATCCCATCGACGGGATCGCCATCATGAGAGAGCGCCCGACCTGACGTCCAGAGGTCGGCCAGCAAGAAGTCGATACACCTCTGCCGAACACAATACCAAGGCAAGGCTCGTTAGAGGGACCGTTTTTTTCGGGGGTTCCTTTCATCTCCACTGCCACTTCTCCCATAAAAGCAGCCATCAACGCGCGGCAAAGGCATCACACAGCGACTAGAAGTTGTCAGTGACAGAAGCGCGCTCGCACCGCTGCTCACGTCAGCATGAAGGCCAAAATTGTGCGAGGTTCACTGAACTCGTCGTCGTCGTCGGCGCACTCTGCCCGCAAAAAAAATAGTCAACGTCCCCGCGAACAGTCTGCGAAATCTTCGGCCAAACGACAGAGGCTATTCGATCGGAGGTGCGGCGGCGCGCGCTCGGCAAAGACAAAAAGGAGGTCAACTCTGCATCGCCCCTTCACGCCGTTTGTGGCGATTTTTCCTTTCGTTTTGACAGCGGGTGAATAACGCAAAACAAGAGAGCTGCATCTCGCCGCGTGCGAAGAGTAGGGGAAGATATTTGTTTATCTTTCCGTTTATCGCGGTCGTCAAGGAACTGCATCGATACTCGTTTGGAGATGCGGGGGTTACAGACAATATTTGCCTGTGGAGATGAGTCGTGTGATTATGGAGAGGTGTGCAATTGTACTGTACATGAAGGCTCGATACGACACTGGAATGTAAAGACATCAGATTTGAGATAGGGAAAAGCCTTTATAGAAATCTGATCTTAAGCCGGTCATCTTGCAAAGATTCTATCTAGACTCTTTAAGCAATGGGTTTAACAAGCTTAAACAGACCTTAAAAACTTTCATTGAACAATTTCATTTGTCACTTTGGCATATATCAAACATTCTAAATGTCAAAAACCTCGAACTAGATTTGTACACTTATCAGCAATGGGTTGCATTTCTGGATTATCCGTTACCAAGACTTTCCTTTGGAGACAAACTTGCGGTCCGGCAACCCAATCGCTTCAACTCATTTTCACTTATGTAAGAAGTTGACCGGTTCCTCTTTCTCTCTTTCTCACACACGCTCTCCGGGTACCGTGACCCTATCGTCAAATGACCAAGTGCAGTCCGCAAAGTACACAGCACTCCGCTCACAGCCCTGCCAATGTCACCTTGACAATTGACGACGACGACAGCGCCAACGAGCGCGAACTAACCACCGATAGCTCGAGCTCCAACCAAAGAACGGAGGGTGAGAGTGCTCGGATGGTGCTCTCTTCCTAGCCACAACATTCTTTCCACCGGGGATTGCAGCGCAGGGATGCGCGCTGCGACGTTTCGCCGTCCAGCGAACTGCACACTGCAGGAGTCAATTCTCCCCGGGGGCACCGGTGAGCAACGCTGGGACGAACGCTCGCAAACGCAGCCGGTGCAGATTTTTTTTAATGACCGGAACGTGACCAATGAGCACTCCAGTGGGTTTTTGCAATCAAAAGTTATTGGAACTCTGACCGGTTGGGTTGGCGGTGAGACACATTATCATCTCATTTGAAACTACCGAACTATCGAACTTCACCATCTAGACATTTCTAAAGCAATCTTCCCCATGTAGCACACGCATATGCAACATTCTGGGCAGTGTCATGCCTCCGGAAGCTCAGCGGACAATCAAGCGTACCTCCAATTGGAGATAACACCACACTGGAGTCACCGGAATTGAACCTTCCGCTGCACGCATGATCGAGTGTCGCTATTAGAGTGTTCCACAAGAGTGTTCCCACTTTTTGAAGTGGCAGCAGCAAACTTGTAACTTGCCGGTGTTTTTTTCTTTGTAAACACAATCACGTACTCAAGTAGCGCGGCGCAGCTAGAAAACCTTGGAAACTGTCGTCCGTGTCTTCTGCCGAACGAGTCCACCGTACCGCACAGTGAATGTGCTTACGTAAGCGATTAGTAATCAGAAACGATCTATTTGTGATTGGAAGCATGCGACCAGTCCAGATCTTCTCCAAGAAGTATAGACCACCTGTCACCACAGATCAGATTTGCCCTCGGAGACACTATCTCTGTGGCTTCGATGGTATAGTTCCATTTCGTAGTGACGATGATGACACTCTATCTACGGCATGCGCCCTTCGCGCTCTTCACGAATCACGCCCGATAAGAAACTGTGGAGAGTGAGGTTTATCTATCCCACCACAGGGAATAAGAGACCCTGAAAAGAGCCTTCAAAGGCAGAGCAGCGCGCTTTCATGGGAACAAACGGTTTCGGGTTGCGATAACGATCGCCCCTCGGTACTGTCCGACCGACTGCAGGTCTCCAAGTGCGTTTTACCCCCCATGGTTTTTCAACGCCGAGATTGTGGCGCGTTAAAACATGACGATCGTGGATCAATCTCTTTGTGACGGTCTTTAAATCTGCGATTCAAACGCGTGTGTGCGCGCGCGCGCAAACACGCTCGACTCACGTTTCCGAGGAAACTGGCTCATGATCATCATCACCACATCATCGCAGAGGCAGGCAGCAGCAGCAAACGGCAGGTTCGGTTCGGTTTGGTATTTTGCATCAAAAAACCAAGTGTACAAAATCTGCAAACACGTAGCACCCCGCCGCTTCCTCGTTCCGTGGCGTGCAGCATCAAGGCGAAAATGTTGGCCATGGTCACCGATATCCTTCAGAGTTGTCGGCAGGCACGGCACGCCTCTGTCCTCCACAGCGGATGGAGGTAAACATTGTTCCAATGACGTCGTCGTCGTCGTTGCCTTCGTTGGTCGTGCGACCGCGAAGGTATTAGAAAGAGAGCGAGAGTCCGGATCATGATTGGAACGCGGTGTACCCGTGAGATATTGAGATTTTTTGTTTCTTGCACGTGCTTGTTCCGCTCTCCCCAGGTGTTTGGAGTCTGAAGAGAGCAAACCCACATTCCTGCAACCTTTGATAGGCGGCATTCGGTGCGAAAGGGATTTTTTGGAGGCCATCGGAGAATGAAATGCATTTTGTAATTAAAGATAATTTTCAAAATATGTGCAAAATATTCCACAGAAATAGCGACGGAGGTCTAATTACCTGTCTGTTTGGTAGTACAAAGATTAATATTTCCGAGTTTTTTTTTATGAAATAGATAATATAGAGAATCAATTCGTATCCTATGGGAATGGAAATTCGTATCCTATGGAACTTATGGGAATTGTTGAAAGTATTGATGAAACAAATACCAAAATCAATTCTTGTGAAGATCCAATCCTTTCGTAGATCTAATGTAGCCTCATATAGAGAACCAGACTAAGTCAACCAATATAAAATATGGCAACTGTCCAATAACGTGATGATAAGAAGTATAACACAGACGTAGCTTTAATTTAAATGCGATTTAAATGAAATTGAAAATTTCTAAGCCCTCGTGATAAGAGTAGAAAGAAACGATAGAGAAACTTCTAATTCATACTTTTATTCATGGATAAATAATTAAAATGGAGGAGGGGTTTCCCCGAGTCTATTTAAGGAATAATTGATCGCTCCACGTGCAAAATAATGCGGACATTAATGTAAGAACTTATTTTTCCGCACCAGACGAATTAGCAGTGCAAAATCCGTCACACATAAACACATTCTCACTGCCCTTCCCTCATTCTCGAATCACCTTCTTTTGGATGCCACACCTGTTAGAATCCCGACACCACGCGTGTCGTTGACCCTGTGTACAGTTCACAGACTTCGCCACATAGGTTGTGGCTGAAGGTGAAATTAGTCTCAAGGACGGATTTCAGGTCTTCCTTCGCTGCCGATGGTAGAAGATGGGGGAAAAAGACCCAAAAGGAAACCCCGTGACGGAGGAAAACGGACAAAAAGCGATCGAACAAACTGACGCATCGAATCCATCTCCATCGCGTGGCGTTCGGAAAGCTTCGTTTTTCGTTTCCCCCCCTTGCACCGGCATGGAAAAGCGTTGTTTAGACGTAATAATAACGTGTCATCCAACGTTATGCAGAACAAACCACAGCCATCAGAACGACGCACCCACACACCGGAGGAAACACACTCACGCGAAAGTGATGTGATAGGTGGTGGTAGTGGCTGGCACGTGTGTGTGTGTATGTGGCTGTGATATGCACTGGCACATCAGCTAATCTGTCGTTCAGGGGTTTAGCTGTGCAAAATGCGAGCGAAAGGTCAAAGGTCGTACGATTTTGGTAAGGTTCATCGGCACCCGATGTAAGTCGCTTTGTATTTGTGGATTCAGTTTTCGTTCGCAATTTGTTGCAGCTATCGGAATCGACAAACGATTAGGAAGAAGGCTGCAAATAGGTGTTGAGTTTGTATTGTCCTTCGCGTCAAGAAGAACGACTGAGTTCTGGGAAGCAGCTGCTAATCAAACCGTAGCAACCCGGGAGAGTGCAGGGAACGATAATTAATTACTGGACAACTTTAAACTATACGTTCTTTTTCTCTCACCTCTTTTAGCGTCCAACAGGTTTCTGGTTTGTGCTAATGACGCATTCATATAACTGTGGCGCTTTGGAGATGCCCGTGCTGTTATATAATGCGAGAAAACAGAAAGATTTTGAGTGCAAATTCTGGAAAAAAGTATGATTATTGTTAGTAAAATAAATCATAATACATTGATGGCTTCAGGAGTAATTGTATTACGGAATCTTTCCAGAAGTGTGTGGAGCTTCTGCTACTATTATGAGAAAGAATTCGGTATGCTCCATAGAAGGTTCATTTAGAGAATTAGAAATTACCATACCAAATCATACAGCACTCTGTAGTGGACTATCACATTGTTTTGGTAAACTTCCATACCTATAACAGTTTAACCTAGAACTTTATGTACTTTATCTACCAATACTATCAAACTATGGTGCCTTAGGCAAGCTTAGTGAGCCATATGAGGCGTGAGGCGTTACTGTGTTGGTCAGTACGCCAAAGAAAAAGAAACACTAAGTTAACAATCCATATTTGAATCCAGACACTGGGCAAATGCAGATCCCTTACCGGAGTGGATCACAATCCCAGATCAAATCCGGATTGATCAACAACACCTAGCTCAACAAAACCTCAAAATTAATGAGCCGGAAATCAAATAGCATTAAAGAATAGACCTAGGTACCTCTTAGACATCGCAATGTCAAAAACATTTACATTGATTACTGCATCATTTCTTGTTTTCATCGTTTACAGAAAAAAAACCTTACGATATTGCCAACATTTCTCAAATGATCTTCAGCAAACATATCACTCCTTGAAAAGTGGAACATATCCCTAGGAAGACATCTCGCTTGTTAGCGTTCAATATCAAGTATTCAACACGTACGCGACTCGACTGCGGCGATGGTGACGATACAGGGTTTGCATCCATATAAGGGAACTTTTCATTCAATATGGGGAAAACGTCAATCGGTATGGGGAATATTTCAACCGCTAGAGAGACGTTTGCAATCATATGGAGGAACATTTCATACACTTAGGGGAAACTTTCAAACGACTAGGGGAATATTTCAAACGAGTAGGGGAATATTTCAAACGAATGAGGGAGAATCTGTCAACCGCGCAAAAGTCGTCGTTTTTTGTCATTGGTGT